>CM044443.1:69481025-69492045 GCA_024363595.1 Xenopus borealis | reverse complement strand
ATATGGTCATGAAACTCCTCGGTATCTTATAATATCCTTATATTTTACAAGAGGGGGTATGTTATTCACTATATTTTTGCAGTTTACCCACTGCCTGAGGCATTGTGCAAATTACAGCAAGCTTTTGCACTTTGACTGCGTATTCTGCCTAGAATCAAAGTCAGCTTGCATTGGGCCTTGAGCTATGCTAAAGGGGTGTACAAGGAGAAGCACATAGGCATTAATCCCTCCCACACCCTACCTATCGTTTGGGTGCACAAGTTAGTGTGCAAAAAGAGGTGCAGACCACATCAGACCTTGTACTCACCACCTGCCTATAAGCATTTTCAGTCCAACCAAATCCATACAAAGAGCAACAACCCTCGGGACACACCAATTAAAGGGTACACACTTGCACCCTTCAGTCCTATTGCACTAGCAAATGACCCCTAAAGCCTTTTCATGAAAAAATATACTTTTTTATTAGTATGAGCCATTGGATAATCATAAATAGAAAAACTGCTATATTAAGTACTAAAGTTTACCCTCTGGCTTATATGAAGTCCTGTACTCACACATAAACCAAGGACATCCATGAATGCTAGTGTAACGCTAATTTGGGCTATCTTGACCACAATTAGTAAAAGTGTCCAGCTAATGGTATAAGCACTGCGACTTACACACAGGGTCAGGGCATTTGCCAGGTGTAAGCTCTGCCTTTAAGGTGTAGTGGAACTACATCACACAAGGTTACTGTACACAAAAATAGAAACTTGGGCGCCAGACGGTTCTTAGGTGAAATAGCAAAGAACTGTTTAGCAGTCAGAGACAATAACCACAGCTTTCTTCATGCAGGAGATGAGGTATTAGCACATAACACACAGTACACAGCTTACACAGAACTGGCAGGCTCACAAAGTGCTCATAGACTTTGAGACAGCATATGAAGAGGCACATATAACTCACACAGAGCATCAGGTAATATATATATCAGCCAAGGAAGGACATCCATTAGGCATTTGCAGTGATTCAGTAAGCCCATCCAGTGCATTGTTCAGGACACTGGAAGCTAACCTAACACCCTCTTCAATGAGGTCCTTGCACTGAAGGCATTCACACAGAGCCTCTGAGAAGCTACTCCCTGCTGCAAATCAATGTTGGAGCTTCAGCTGCTCTTTCTCTTTACACTATCTACCTTTCTCTCCTAGAGAGATTATTACAAGTCTGCCCTACTATAGCTAAACCTCATTCACAGGGTTGCTTGGTCTCCTACTTTACTGGACCCATGCCCAGCCTCAAAGCAGAAATCCACCCTGTCCTTAGGTAGAAGGCAAAGAGGAAGCAGAAACTCCTTTCCCAGCACTATACCAGTGTGAAGCAGGTTGTGGTCACAGTGCCTCCTGGCCAATAGCAGTGGATATGCAGATTTTTACACTAGGGACACATTTAACCCTAGGGGTCCCAACACTAGGTTACATATGTCAATGAATGGACAGAGCTGTGTCTTTTAATCCCACACTTCTTCCTGTTACAGTTAGAGTTGCATTATTTCCCATCAGGTGATCTCTGAGGGAGTACACAGACCACCACAAAATAGTGGTTCAGGGGAAAAGATGTAAAAGGGCAATATTTATTGATATGCCCATGCCAATTTGGTAAGATTCTTTAAAAGGTAATATATTATAACACAAATTATCTGGTAAACATTTATTCTGAAAGTATAGTTTTCCTGTAAGAACGGAAATGTTTTATAGTTCGCAGTGCCAAGAAAGCCACATTTTAAAAAATATTTTGAATGGTCTTGTTGTTGCATAGCAATAGAAGTTTGCACTGATTCCTTGTCCACTGTCTATGTAGAAATGAAAAGCAGGAACAAATGTACAGTATATGCACACAGTACTGAAGAATGACCTTTACAATAATCCCACTTATTAAAAGTGCCAATTTCTTCTTTCAGCAATAAATGCTTTTCATCTGTTTGATCACCAAATCAAATGTGTTAGATCCCCCCCCCAAACACTGTATGGTATCTGTTTGGTCACAAAATAAAACGTGTTAGATTCCCCCCAAACACTGTATGGTCTAATGGTGATAGAGATCCATTCCTCCTCTCATCAATGAACACAATAATAAATGAATCTCTGATAAACTATGCAAAGCGACAACTAATTTAAATTGACATTTAGAGGGGAGCAAGGAAAAAGCCTTGTGTTACCTGCGGCTGCTGCATTACAAATTTACCTCTCATTACAGTGCATTACTAGGGAGAGACGGTTGCTGCACACTATTCAAGGCTGAGCTGATTAGCATGGATTTGCATAATAATTTGCTTTGCAACATGCCAGGCTGTTGTTTCTTTCAAATATGTAAACTTTCAATGTCACGGACAGACAGTATAATAGGGTTCCTTTTATCCAACTTTGTTACCCATTCGGTATATTTGTTCTGCAAGCCTCATATCAGTGAACTGAGAGCAGGAATAGTTATTCCCAAGCAGTTTTTTTTGCTGTATGTATTTTTTATAAGAGGTTTCTTCATGAAGAAAAGTCTGGCCTCTTTCTTTTATGCAGCGGAATCAAAGTTAGGGCATTTAACATTTAATGAAGAATAGACTGCCCGTATTGAGACAAGGGACTATAACCAACAGTTTATGTAAATGTGTTAACGAGTGCATAATTTCTTATGGGACTTTTACTGAATATGAATGTAAATGTGTTCCGTTAGGGCAAAGTCATACATTGGAGAGTGACTGCACTGAAATTGCCAGAGATGTAAACTCATTTTAAATGACTTAAGGAATGTAAATGGTATTTTAGTGATTTTAAGAGCTAAATTGCAGATTATGTGCAGAATAGCCTCACACTGACAAAATATAACCCCCTTCTGTATATAATAAGGATATCAGGAGGCACTAAGTACTTCTACAATCACATACATCTACATAAACTTAAATTAGCCATACTTTGTTGTGTAGAGTGTTTTGTTTTCTTAGATTTATAGATGATCTTGATGAAAAAAAGGAAATCCGTGGAAGTAGCTGGACGATTTCTTTTTTTTTTTAATTTAAAATACATCTATAGGCACACGAGGGCAGCCCCCAAAACCTGGCCCTCTGTGACTTAATAAATACAGCCCTGATCTGTTGTAAGACTAATCCATATATTTACCACCCTCATTCAAAGGTGTGTTTCACCTTTAAGTAAACGTTTAGCATGTTACAGAATGCCCAATTTTAAGCAATTTATCAACTGGACTTCATCATTTATTATTTCTATTCAGGCTTCCTCCTATTCATATTTTAGTCTCTTATTCAAATCGGTATGTGGTTGCTAGGGTAGACTGCTGAAATTGCAAATTGTAGAGCTGCTGAATAAATACATTACTCAAAAAACACAAATAATGAAAACCTGTTTCAAATTGTCTCAGAATATCCCTCTCTACATCATACTAAAAGTTAACACAAAGTTGAACCCCTTTAAAGAAGGTACCATTTAGTTTTCAATATGTAACTGTATAGTTTTTAGCTAGTTAGTGCACATTTAAAATGTAAATATACAATAGCATTTTTCTTTGTTCCTGCAGAGCAAAGCATAGCAAATCTGTGTACATGTATTTTATTCCTGTGGAACACAACTCAGTATTAAAGTTGACCATTTGCCTACAAAAGCAAAAATCAGTTACCTTGAGCTACTAGAAAGTAAATGGATTTGCCTCATTACACATACACAAGGGCATAAGGACCTAAAACGCAGGTAAGAATATCATGGTTTAAAATCCTAAGATTTTGATGAAGGAGTAGTAGGTTTTAAATGATGAGGACATACCCTGTTGTTTGCATAAATGATTCCTCGTGTGCATACTTTTGCCTCCTTCACATCAGCTGCTCTAAAATCTTTGGGAATAGCCAGACGTAAATAAGGTGCAGCAACTATCAAAATAGTATCCAATTAGATAATCATTTGTAATCTTGTCTCAGGAATTTCTTGCTGAGTAAAATATATACTTAGGGGCAGATTTACAAAAATATTCGAATATTCACGCGAATAATCTTGAATAGCCTCAATTTGATTGTGCGACTATTGGAATATGCAAATTAAGTATTTTCGACCATCGAATATAGAATATTCGGGCTCATGGAATAGATCGAATAAATATATATTTACGCGCTCAACTATTCGCCAGCCGAAGGACTAGCCCTTTAAATTTTTATTCGACCTACTTCGCCAGATTGAACCTACCGAATTGCCAACGCTTTGAACGTTTGATTCGTATGATTTTGGCGAATATTCAAATGTTTTTTCTGCGACTTTTTGTAGAATCGTTTGATCGTACAATTCTGGCGAATAGTAGAAAATGAGCTTAAAACCGGCGAAATTTTTATAACATTTTGGCGTATATTCACCAAATATTCGCATTCGCGAATTTGAGGGCTAAAAACCCTCGACAATTCGACCCTTAGTAAACCTGCCCCCAGTGATAAATTTTACAGGTACTATTACACGTGTTTCTACTTCTTCAGAATACACTTTAATTATAATTCACTTTATGAAATATTGTGCAAGAGTGTATAACACACACACAGTAGCGGGAGCTGAAACAGAAGGCATAGGCAGTGAACACACTGAAAAAAAAAATGAAAATAAAACTCTGTATATTGAACTGAAGGCATAGGTGGAAAGTTCAGAGTTATCATCTGTTCTTTGCTATGCAGTGAAGGGATCAAGCCATCACAGCTAAAAGATGCATAATTAATCTGACATTGTATGCACATTATTGTTATATTCTTCTGTCACTGAAGTGTGTAGCTGTGAGTAAAAGTGGCTGTGAGTACAGAAGTTGCCACAAGAGGGCACTGCAAACTTATTCCTTCTCAACGAATACCTTGGAATTTCATCTCATGTCTCTGTCAACAAATATTGCTTGAGACCTCAAAGCAATACTTACAAGCCTCGTTTTTGACTGTAGATAATTCAGTTTTGTGATTTCAGCGACAACCTCATTTTCTTTCAATGTAATGTAAAGGGTCTTGTCATTTGAGTGGTTGAAAAAAATATATACTGTATATATAAATTCCAGTGCATCAGACAACTGCTCTAAAGTCCAGGCTAACCTTCAAGAATGTGCTAATGAGGAGGACTGATGAGACCGGTGTAAAGAAGCACTCCAGTCAAGAAAAAAGCACTTTAGACAATATCCCTCCCAAGTTCTGCCCAAAGGAGCTGTCCCTTTGACCAGCCATCTGGTCATTACTAAGTCTTCACTGTTTGTTGATTAACACTTAATTGCATGGAATGTCTGCACACAGATATCACTTACAGCAGATCCTGCACGTAACAGGATTCCACAGAGGGCCTTCAAATACAGAACACATATAGGACCTGTTATCCAGAATGCTCCAGAGCTGGAATTTTCCGGATAAGGGATCTTTCTGTACTTTTGATCTCCATATATTACGTCTGCTAAAAATCATTTAAACATTTATTAAAGCCAATAGGATTGTTTTGCAGTCAATAAGGATTAATTATATCTTAACTGGTACCAAGTACAAAATATTGTTTCATTACTTCACTGAAAAAGGAAATCATTTTTAAACATTTGAATTATTTGACTAAAATGGAGTCTATGGGAGAAGGCCGTCCTGTAATTCAGAGCTTTCTGGATAATGGGTTTCCGGTGATGGATTCTATACCTGTTTATTTTTTGAAACTAACAAGTGTGATTTTAAATTAGAAATCTTTTCTGCTTAGAGACACTAAGGACCATCTAATTTTTTGTAACGGCTATTTTCAATTGAAAATTGACCTAATTCGATCAGATAGGTCCATTTTCGATCGATTAAAAAAGGTTAAATCATTAAAATTCGAATGATTCGAACTTTTTTTTAAATAAATAAAAATTTTCCAGGTCTTAGAAAATGTTTCAGGAAAAAGGAGGTCCCACATAGGCTACAATGGCAATTCGGCAGCTTTAAGGTGGCAAAGTTTCGAATTCAAAGTTTTTTAAAGAGACAGTATTTTGAAATTCGAATTTTCTAATTTTTTCAGTTCAAATCAAATTTTGGGCTATTCGATAGTCGAAGTAGCCCAAAATTACTTTGAAATTCGAATTTTTAAATTTAAATTTTATTCAAATATTCTTTTGACCCTTAGTAAATGTGCCCCTTATATAGCTAAGGTGGAAGACAAATATTTTCCACAATAGCTAAAGGAAGAGACCACAGTGTCTTTGAGCGAGTGCTGTATATTAATAAGAGAAAAGTCAGCAACTGAATGAAGACATGGAAAGCTATAATGTCTTAACACTGACTGATAAAGCTGAATGCAAACATTTATCAAAGTGTGTAGTTCAAGTACAAGCTAGAGCTATCATAATACACTGTCCTTCAATATCTAGCATACTATGGTCAAGCTGTGGGGTGCAAAGGTTCCAAATAATGGTGGGTGCTTCCTAGAATCATCCAGCATGATGTAAAGATAGATAATTAATAGATCAGAATTGATATAAATTATTTTAACCATTAATAGTAAATCAAAATATAATTCTGAAACAAACAAGAGCACTATGCTCTTTTCTAATTTCAGTGCTGCCCTATTGTCCACCACTAGTTATTAATGCGTCCCTCTAGTTGATCTGCGTGGGTTAGCAGTCTCTTGAAGACACTCATGAATGTATTGTAGATGTTGCACAAAGCAAATTGCAGCTGATAAACCTCTAAAACATTCCTCTGTTTTGATGTGCTGTAACTTCTTTCTAACTTTCCACTGGAGACTCTTTGTCAGTCTTTTGATATAGAGATGTTTCAAAGAAACATTCAACACGTCTCAAAATAACCTGCAGGAGCATTTTTTTTAATTACTTCACAAATCCCAGATGAAAATGTCTCACCATATCTCACTTGCTGAAGTAAAAATGTGTAAAGAAATGCTCAGAGGGGAAGTGATGCTTGAAAAAAAATTGCTTCCAAAGATAACTAAAACTTGATAAAAGATTATGCTACAACAATGCAACTTATGCAGATGCAGAGGGACAGAATTTCTCTGACAGAGGAGGCCATTACCTCAATACCTCTGTCTCTTCTCTAGCTCTTCTGTATTCTTACCCCTATTCCAGGCATTCACCCCCAACCCCCTATGATGCCACCACCCATGAGCTTTCTTCCACACATACACCAGGGACGGGGCAATGGGGGCTGGCTGAGTTGCCTAGGGCACCTGGCCTGGCTCTGAGAGTGCACGGTTTGTGGACAATATGATACTCATACAGAGTCAAGCACACAGCATAGAGATGGTAAACAAGAGTAAACATTACTAAGTTTGAGTGATGTCAGACTCCCCCTTCCCCCCCAGCATCTCATGCAAAATGAGGTAAGTCTTGTGAGACTTTCAATGATGAGCAGGTAACAAACTAACAGCTGTCCTAGAAACCTTTTCCAAAAGGATTCAGCCAGTGTCAGAACTACCGAGGGGGGGGGGTGAACAGATAGGAGCTCTACGTTGCTATCCTGCTACTACGGCTCTGTTTTGGACAATAGCAGGTGCTTCCAGCCAAAACAGAGATTTTACCATCACTACAGAACTGTGGGATGTGTGTCACCAGTTGGAAAGCCTTGGTCAAAAACATTGTAACTGGCAGTTCAAAAATAGTAAGAATAAATGTGCTAAAAGTTACAGTTCATTGACTGTGTATTTATCCATTTAATCCATCATAGCTTTGCCATTAATACACCGTAAAATTCATTTACTAGCATAGGTGCTAAACTGCCAAAGTCCAGTTGTCATGAGCAACCAATCAGCAATTAGCTTGACTGAAGAGTCTACTACAGGTTAGAAAAAGAAAAGATCTGAATGGATACTATGAGTTACTCCACAGATGTAGTTTACAGCATATGCTTGTAAATCAGCTTCCAATTCTCATGGAATGAAAAACATGACAAATTGTCATAAATGTTATCCATAGACTAAACAGAAGAGCATTGATTGGCCAGATAATTTTACATTTCTTTTAATGTGGGGAATGTCTTAACTGAGGAAAATAACCGTGCAGAATCTACTAAGTATGCATGTAAATATCCAGATGAGGAAAGTTCTGTGCTCCCAGAAGATTAATGATAAATACTTTAACATCTGTTTAAGGTATAAAAGCTTCACTGATTCCATGTGCCTTTCCTAAGATGGCTTCCATTTATGAAATTGCTCTTCAGTGATAAAAACTAAATATGAATTCATCAGATTCGTACAGCTCACTGAGAATATTTGGAGATGCAGTTACAAGTGGTAGAGAGATTCAATGTCAAAACTCCCCAAAAACCCCAAACAAGCCTCTGTGCAAGTTGTTGCTTTTTTCCACTAGGGGTTGTAATTACTTTTCCAAATAATATGTATTTTTCCACCAGTGTATTTCGCTCTTTTGTTCAATCTCACAGTAGCCATTTAGAGGCCGTTGGCATCTGGTTTATTACAAAAAAGATGTCCCGGGTTCTCTGTGTAAGGATGCACCAAGACTTTGCCATATTCCAAAGTGTGTACTAAATGCAGAACTTGTGCATATTTCTCTATTCAGAACATAGCTGTTTCACCCTTAATGATTTCCTTTCCATTCTCCTCAGTACTTACTACATGGTGTTCGGAGTTTTTATTCCTAAACATATACTTGCTTTTAAGAGATGCATGTTGATGTATAGCCTCCGCAAGAGTAAGAGTGGAAGGGTGAGTCATTTCCAGACTGATCCATTTGAAACAAATTGCAGCTTGGGACAAATATCTCTATTTCTACAAACAGCTTGGCCCTGGGCTGTAGTATTCAGTAATCATAGGCTGTGTTGCCATGCTGGATTTTATTTCTAGCAAGCCATTAATTATCAAATCATGTTGCTGTATGCATGTGGAAGAAATACATTTATGTATAGTTCTAGTTTCTGCAATTTTACCATGTCACAACTTAACTGTCAAGGATCGCAACACTCCCTGCAGTGACGCTCACTTCGTTTTGATTAAAATAGAAAGCTAAAAAAGATATTTCTGTTTACTCAAAACATTGAATAAACAGAGCCTTGATTATCATGACCTAAAAATTCAGTTTAACAATTTGGAGAAAAAGAGAATCCCAGCCATTCATTTGATCCAAACTAGTACTAAAATCATGCACTACCAGTATATGTAAGAGTGCAAAAAATGATTTCAGTTTATCATGTTTTTACCTACATTGCAACATCGTAGCCCAGCACAATTGCACTTTCCACCATCAGGGGCATACAGTAATTTGGTTTTACGATCATAAAGGCACAAAAATGTTTGGGGTTCGTAATTTACTCACATATAAGCACAACTTACTTTTGTGAGGAATGGGGCATAATGTGTAGGAACTGGATACAAGCCCTTCAATTGCAAACATTGTAGCTGGCACAACAGTATACTCCTATGAGAAACATTCTTAGTACTTGGTCAAGGCAGGTGTTAGTACAGGACTCCCAAGCAACAGGGCTTAGAATAGTACCTTGTGCCTTTCATCTCATTCACAAGCTAGCCAGCTGGCATTGGCTTGTATGCTATTCCTAGCTATCTTATAGTCACATATAACCTTATTCATGTAGGTGATTCAATACCATGTGTTACAGGATATAAAGGGCTAACTTATTTGGTCATTTGGACAGTATGTTTACTACAACCCAATACCCTGTCTGATGCTTCCCCCACAAAGCCCAGAATGGAGATTAGAAAGAAGGTAGTGAAACAGTATCCTATTTCTGGAAAGATAACAGATCAGTTAGGAAAAGGACTAGAAAGCAACTGGGATAATGACTTTTGAAACACATTACTTGACTATTTGTGGGAAGGGTTGCCACTGGCCTTCCTATATATTTATCTTTTTTCTCTATTAACATTGGGATCAACCATCATTTTTACAGACCAGGCCAGTAAAATACCAGCCAGGTGGCAACCCTATTTGTGGGACGCTAGGTAAATCAGTTGGTTGCATGAATTGTTATGAACTTGCTGAATGAATCATCTAGAAAATCAACCCCCCTGAAGTTCTCTTGCTTGATATGAATTATGGGTCACAAGGGCCTGTAACACGAGCACTTATCAGCGATAAGCCAAAAAAGGCACAATCGCATTGTGTATGGCATGTTGATGGATGCAATTCCAAACCCATTCTAGAACCTAGCACTGTCCCACCATCTTAAATGGAATCACATGGAACTCTTGCCTTTTGCATTCTGTGGTTTATTGTTCTTTGATGGGCTTTATTCAGCATACTGGCCAAATAAATAAATGCTCAGAAAAGAACCACAATTAAACGATAATGTGATATTAATTCAGGCTGACACTTTTTGGCTCTTTCCAGACTTGTTCATTTTATACTGTACATATGTAAACCTACTTATGCTAGATAGTATTCATCAACAGCATCAAATTCCCATGACACAGTTTATAAATATAACATAAAGTTAAAATAACTTTTTTCTATTATTTGGTGCATATGTATAATATTGCTTATTAATACATCGATAATATGTGAACTATAGGGATGAGCAAAATGGTTCACCACATTTCCCTGAGAAAATAAAACATCCACACTATCCATAGTGGGTAGTGAAAAAATATTGCCCAAACCGCCCATCAATGTGTTTGGCAGATTCTTTGACATTTCACAAATGGTGAACTGGTGTACCAAAACCCTCCAGGCCACCTAAGTGGCACCTAGCAAATAAAAAGATTAAACAACCAACCAACCCCCAACTCCCGGGGGGGCTGACTAACCTAAAATGGTGGCCAGCTGCTCTTAGCAGGGGTTATCCGGGCCAATATGCGACCTGATGCGGTCTTCTTTTTGCTGCCCCACCCCTCCCCATGGCACTCACTTTTTCAGTGCCAGAGGGGGTCAAGGGTAGATCACAACGCTTGCGATTGTTCTCTCTGCACTAGAAGAGCCAAATTTCCGGGTTAAAAATTTTTAATTCGGCTCTTAGTTACTAGGAGTTGCATTTTTGCTGCCCCTGGTAACCCCTGACAGAGTGGCTCAACTCGCCTCATTGGTGGAG
>CM044443.1:69446499-69468306 GCA_024363595.1 Xenopus borealis | reverse complement strand
GTCGCAAGTTCGCGAATATGTTCGCGAACATTTTTGCCGCGGTTCACGCCATCCCTACCAAGCACAAACCATAGATCAGGGGCCAACTCAGTATCCTTCCTCTCCTCCTTCCTCTCCTTCTTCTCTCCGAGTCTCTTTTCTTTACATACTATAATCTATTATTCCATCTATTTAGCCTTTTTGTTCTCATAGAAATAGGGAATGGCCATGAAATAGGCTAAATGTTTAACAGTATGAGGGCCCACTGACACCTGGGCCCACCGGGAGTTTTCCTGGTATCCCGGTGGGCCAGTCCGACACTGCTTTCTATAATCTTCAAAACTACACATAGAGAATAACATCACATCTGGTGCTGTTAAGTAGATGTTGCTCTTGCTGTCTGGAAAGAAAAAATTAAAGCAAACTAGATGGCAAATAAAGAACATGCAAATGTGATAGATCATATTCTAAATTCTATAGAAAGAAAAGGCATATGCTGCAGGTAGAAGAGGAAGAATACTTACAAATATACAAGTTACTTGTTCTTACTATCAAGGCAATTAGCTCTTTTAAAGTTTTAAAATTTAGCTATGTAATTTATAATTGGGACAAAACTCCCACACAGTTTACAGTGACACTGACTGTTGTTTCCCTGATTAAGTCATTGGCAGTATTAATGAGAGAGCTTCCATATCCATATGTTCCCAGCACATGTATAAACTACACTGGGTAATTAGCCTGGGCATCTGTACACCAATAAGAACACACTGCGAGCGACTTTGTTCACACCAACATGTTCTGTATAATGACCCCCTGCCTGACTTCTAATAATGAGTCACTGTGAAAGGACAATTATATGGATTTGACTTTATGGATCCCTAATATCAATACTTTGGCAGGGCCTAAACATAGAGCCATATAGTAGGCCCACAAATTGTGCTGTGCCCATTTTTTGGCCACACACCTAAATACAACACTCATTTCACTACAATACAACCCAGTTTAACTACTATAGATGATGAATAATCAGCATATTAACCTCCGGCATACTAGTATAAATACTATAGAAAATAAGCAGCATAATTACCCCAGATGTGCTAGCACAATTACTACAGAAAATGAATAATCAGTATATTAACCCCAGCTGTGCCAGTATAATCACCAATGTCCAATAAGCAATCCATCAATCCCAGACATGGAAGTAAGATCAGTGAAAAATGTCCAATAAGCATTCCATTAGCTCTAATCATGGCAGTAAGATCAGTGTATAGATTGAAAGTGGTGCTGTACACATAATAAACTATAACTTAAAAAAATCATTCTGGAAATTGGTTGTGATCTCTGGGGAAATGTGGCCCACAGACCTTCAAACTAATGTCACTGAAAACAATATACAGTTGCTAATGTGTAGCCTTCCTGATTGAAAAAAATGTTTCTGAAATTTTTGCTGTCTGTTATATTATGGATGCCTGTATTAATATATATTATGTCCATGGCTCAAAAGCAAAATGTTTTTCACCAGCAACATCATTATATAAATTACTATACAGTTGTACAAATAAAATGCTTAAAAATAACACTGTGCATTTTATTTTCTGGTGAAAATCTGTATAATAGTTCAAGCAATGACTTTTAGCGAACCATCAATATGAATAAAAGCCTTCAATTCAATCAGGCAAGTCAAAAAGCTCCATAAAAATGTATCATTTGCTTATGCTTAATTTATGATGTAAACAAGTATATTTCTGTGATAAAATGATCACCTTATCCTGCTTCTAGACGTCATTGCTACCTTTATAGAGGATACATACTGTTTTTCGATACCACTCTCATAAAGCCCATGAAAAATACTAAACATGTGCCTGATCTAAATCTGGGATAAAAACAATAATTACATTTAGAACTTTTATAGGAGCTCTACATATTTGTTTCCCCAATCCATATAAAAATGCACAGTAGGGTAGCCATTCACAGTTCCCTGTGACGTTCATCATGCCAGCAGCATACAACTATATTGTGATCTTACAGTGTGAATTCCTAATCACTGATGGCTTGTAGCATTAAAAGGAAATACCAATGACTGATCTCAAATTCCCATACTTCCTAGTACAGCTTACAGACATTAATATGCATAGATGAGTAATTGTAATGGTTCAGTAGTGAGTTATGTATGGTGATGCTGCACTCTTTTGAGCAGTGGTCAGTATTCATACATCATGTATTTATATTTTAGATATTGGTTATAGGGGCATATATATTATACTATTAATATGCTATTCATAGGTGGTGGTTCTACATATACTGTATCTCATGGAGTCACCTATATAGATATGTATAGCTTTCTATAAATATGGTCTGAGTGCTATATTTCAAATCATGGGCTCATCTTTTTCTCTTTATAGTTAATTGGAGTTGATGGAATTTATATTATGGATAAATGAAACTCTCGCTTCTTCGTTAGCCTCTAATTTAGAGGTAAAGAAATAAGAGAGATAGAGACTGTGAGATCACGAGGATCCTGAGTGCAGGTGTTATAAATAGGAATTCAAGAGAAGCTCTCTGATCAGGAGGTCTATCAGGATCCACAATCTGGCACTTAATGACAAAGTTTCATTCAGATATACTGAAATATACTGATGTTTTGGGGAAAGATCTAATCATCTGTGACTTATATCCATATCATAAGGTAATGGGAGGTCTAATTTTGTCAGAATGGAGAAGACTGAACATAATAGGCCCTGAAGAAATATTGGACTATATCTATATACTGTATATCTATGACTTACCAGTGAAAGGTAATGGGGCGAATTCACTAAGCGCCGAAAATGCACTAGCGTCGCCTTTACCGCACTTTGTCGCACTTCGCCTGGCTAATTTTTGCCAGGGAGCCTCTAATTCACTAAAATGTGAATTTGTGCTCAGGAAGGCGAGAGGTAGCGAAGTTGTGTGAGCATTACTTCGTCAAGCAAAGCGAAGTTACGCTAGCAATGCCTAATTTGCATAGGGCGTGATGTTAAAGTATAATGGATGTATATATAGCCACAAATACATTACACTACACGAGCCTGGGAAACCTTCAACCAATAAAATATTGTTGTTATTTTGCCCTACACATTTGCCCATTGTTTAGTTTAGGTAATGTAAGGGGGGAGGAGGATACCCTAAAAAAACACACCTATTTCAGCCTATCACCATTTAAAAAGTAAAAGACCAGCGTTTGTTGGGACTTAGAAAACTCCTATATACTCTATTGGACTTCGCTTGGTCTGGTGGTGAAGTCAAGTCTCGCGCAAGAGGCAACGTTCAGTTAAATCTGCAAGTTAGTGAATTAGTGCAGTTATGTCCCTTCATCTGAGCACAACTTCGCCAGGCGTTAGGGTGCAAAGTTGCACTAGAGTCTGTCTACTTCGCTAGCAAAGTTATGCCAGAGACCATTAGTAAATTGGAAAAGTGGAAAAATGACATCACTCTGGCGAATTTTCATTAGCGTTAGCCACTTCGCCGTTTAGTGAATCTCCCCAAATGCCGCCCCACCCAATGAACAGAAAACAAAGTCTGCATCAGGTGGCCAATGCATAGATCACTATGTGTTACTGCACCAGGGCAAACATAGTATCTCTTATTACATAGGTCTGATAAACTGGGTGCAGTCATTACATCTATTGCTTAAACTATGAAACTGTCTTCATAAAATAGAAACTTTTCTTAACAGAGTGGACTGTAAAGAAATATTTAATAAAAAAATACTTAACTTTTTATTCTTAACTTTCCTATAATACTATAAATTATTCAAATATGAGGCCAGGCTTTGGCAGTAAATGATAGACTTTCTGAATTTCTCACTCTCAAACTAGGCAGAATGATGGAACCAGTGCGTCCTTCAAGTTCTCTACTGGTTATAGTATATATATTTTACTGACTCCCCCTGCAATAGGAATATGGATTCTTCAGTTATTGTTTTATTTATTTTTTCTTGATATAGGGTTACAGAGATTTAAGATAACTAAGATCCTGGAGGTATAACGTTTGTAACTGTTAATAGTGTCTTTGAGTAGAAGGGACATGGGGATTGGGGATTCACTTGCAGGTGGTTTAACTGTTGCATGGAGCACCTATAGAAACAAAAATGGATGCAGACAAAGGCTCTCTTGTTCCTGAGTGAGCTGCCCCTTGTGCCACTTAAGTAGGCATGATTATGACACCCATGAGCTAGAATTGATGAGTGCACTTAGGATGGCATTTAAAGTTGTTACTGTATAGACAGGGAATTTCTGCTATAAGTGAGAAATTAAGTTATGTTGCCTATTATTATTATCACATTTCCAGACAATCAACACACTGCCGAATATTTCTCATTCTCTGTAAGCGGTAGTGTATTCTGTTCTCAGGGACATTCTTCTGTCCTCAGGTTGTAATTATTGTCGGTATGATTTCTGCGTGGGACTCTGTTGTTACCAGCCCTCCTCCTCAGTTGCTCTTTGACTATTATTTGCTACTCATGTCTAACAAGATCTCCATACAACTGACTCAAGATTATGAAGAAGTAGCCAAAATCCCTACATAAAGCTATTTCAAGACAGCTCCTCCAGTGTTTTGAGTAATTCTTTGCAGTGTGCAAGATAGCAAGGCATCAATATAAGCCACTATTAATGAGAGATATACATTTCCAGCAATGAGTATAGCTCTTTAGATGTCAACAGGAGGCATCTACTATTCAGCCCATAATTTTCTTCAGATTCCATCAGTGGGAAATCAGGAAAATATGTTCTCTGCTAGCATTCTTAGCAATCAGAATGCTATAAAGGTTTGTGCAGCTGTACAAAAGTTAATTACCTATCCTCCCAAATATGGCACCCCATCTCTCTGTAATTTAGTTGTTTTAGGTTGCTGAGAGTTAGTGATATAAATGTCAGCAGCTAATAAAAGATTCTAGACAGAGAGAGCATTCCTCTGTAGACACATTATTCCATGGGAGAAATAATCCATGGAGAGAGAGACTTAAAGTAGATGTGATTTCTATGTCCTTACGGATTCACAGGCAGGATATGTTTATCACTGTTTCAACCCTTAAAGAATATACCAAAAAGCATTGCCAAGATCTGTAACACTCACAGTCAAGTCACAGAATGCAGAATGTAGGCACGCACACTCAAATAAGAAACAAAGCCTAGTCTGGTGCAGCTGTTTTTCAAGCAATATAGAGGCATTTTATTTGTACATGTAGCTAAAATTCATAGAATCAAATTAAGAGACTTCACTTGTTATACACAATATTAGTTGGATATCAATTTTTGGCTTTGTAATTTTATTCCCCTCTAACACCATTTAAGCTGTCACTTCAACACCAGGATGAATATTGTGTGAATATGAATACTGGCAGCTCATTATGGAAGGCTAGAGGAAGTAAACTCTGATTCTGAGTACTTCTGATATCATGTAAAAATTGCTTTCAGAGAGGTTTTCCTAGTTAAATTTACTCTCATTTCTGTTACTTCTTTGCCTTCTAATGAAAATGCTTTGGACACCTTTATATAAAGCTACAAAGACTATTGTGTAGTATAAAGATCTTGCAGAATCTGTTGTACTAAAACATTTATAATAATTCTATAGTATCATTGCATTGCCATTCTCACTAATATTCAATTCAAGTGATTAATAAACAACCTCTATTTACCATAAGCTTTTTCAACTTGAATCTGGACACTGTATATGGGTCGGGGATATAAACGTATGTATTTTTTGTCACATTACATCAATTGGTATGAAAAACAATAGAATGCCAGTTGTAAATAAACTTTCCAGAAATTATACAATAAGTAAAAATTTACAATTATACATATATATATATATATATATACATATTACATTTTCACTTAATGATACATATACACATGTATATGCATTCATTTGAGCTAATTTAAAATAGCTTTTGTGAACTTGTGGAAATACAGAGCAACCCTACTGCCAAAGGAAAAACATTATGAATTGTATTGTTTTCACCAATACTCAGGGGCAGATTTACTAAATTCACATGAAGGATTTGTTCGATCACATTTTCAAAAAGATTTGAATTCAACATTTCGAATGTTTTTGAACATCACTTCGACCAGTGAATTATGAAAATTCGACCGAATCGAATGATTCGAATGATTCGAATAAAAATCTATTTGAATATTCGACTATTCGACTGTTGAATTACTTTCCCTTTCGCCAGATCAAAGCTACCGAATTGGCTTTCATTATTTTTGATTGAATAAAAATATTCAATCGCATGGTTAAAATCGAACGACTTTATCGATCGATTGAATATTTTATATTCGATCATTCAACCAATCGAATTGAAGGTAAAATCCTTCAAATTCGATTTTTGAATTTGAAGGATTTTACTTCCCACAGTATTCCCATGGTCGAAGTTTTTGTAACCCTCGAATTTGACCAGTAGTAAATCTGCCCCATGTGTATGTTATAAAGCTTCTTGTGAAAAATTTATTTTTACAGCAAAAAAAGCTGCCTTTTGACAGATCTTAAAAAATGTTCTATGTGCAAAATGTGTAACTGCGATGACTGTGTGATAGAAAATACAGCATTATACTACAAAATTGGAACCTTTGTTCATTTGTGCTTTCCCCAGTAATGACAGAAACTAAATCTTGTTGCTGTGCATCACACAATGTTGAGAATATTTACAGTGCACTGTACAGTTTGATCAACCGTGCAAAGTCTTATAGAGGCATACTCCTTCCAACTGTATAAAGCTGTTATTACGGTGCACCCCCAGAATATTGTGACACACCAACATGTCAAAGATATGCTTTGATGTTAAAACATACTAGAGTCTGGTCAGTGTGACGTCCCAAAGCTGAAATTTGCAAGTGAAACTTATTCAGTGTCAGAATTTCTAATACATGTAAAAATAACACCATTCAGGACGACAGGCTAGCAAGATGCAAACCTCACAATGAGTAATGTGTGCTACCCCAGAGATCCAAGAGGGTCATTTATTATGCACAAGGTAGGATACAAAGTGCAAATGACAGGGACAAGCTGTCATGGTTTTCACCAGGGACAAGCCATGTTTTTCACACTTTGCACTCCACCCAATAAGAGAGTTCAGAAAGGTGGAGAAGGTAATTAGGACCTGAAATTTTTCACTGAATGCAGGGCTACCGGCATTTAACAGTGCTATATTCACAAAGAACAGGGAAGGTACAAGGCTTCCTCTCTTCTGCCTCCAGGCTCCTCAAACAGTGCATGATTTCCAAACACATATAGTTTATGTGCAAGCTTTTTGCTTTTTTGAAAACCCTTTTGTGGGAAATGACCAGCTGCAAGCCAGAGTAATAAGATGCAGAAACCATGCATGAGTTTAAGAACTCATGTGTGGTTTAAGTAACTGACTGCATGAGCCTGGAGGCTCAATCAAAGATAAATCAGCCTTAAATGTACTGCTCATTTAAAGTGCAGGCTACACAGAATCCCTTGCTTACTGCTTTTCCAATGGCAGGCATTAATGACAAGGGTTCCTTACTCTAACAGCAACAAATCCTGATTCCATTGCTTGTAGACTAAGAATCAAGAGGCCAAAATCTGCTCCACTTATTGCTGAAGTACAAACCCTCTTCATGTAAAACTCTTCATGTGTATTCTAACTGGCCAAAGTTATTAAGACTGATTCCAGGCAAACAAATAAAAGTCACTATCACTATTTCATACCATTCCTACACAAAATAAATAATTAATGCTGAGGCATAAGCAGTTAGATCTCTCAAAATATTGACATAAAAGCATTTTCAATTCTTGTCGTGTTTAATATCGCTGTTCAGTCAATCTATGCAAGTTTGTTTAGCCTTTTATGAGGAAAAGGGAATGATTTATTAACTTTTATCCTGCTGGGTATTAATATATTGCCAACTGTGTACAAATGAACATTTTTTTTTGTCTCTCAGAGAAAAATCTTGACAGTTGTCACTGGTGCTTTAATAGCTCACTTATCAACTTGCATCTTAATTTGACACAAACCTGGGGAAATGCCAAGCCTGTATATAAATACCCCACTACTCTGACATGTTCTGCTTAAGGCACAGACTTCTTTTAATACAAGGATCTTGATAAAACTGCTCACAAAATGTATGGCCATTGATTTGTGGTGTAGTGCTCAATTAGGGCTTTGCAGAACTCTACAGGGTTTCAGATATGTTCACAGAAATATCATCAGTGCATAAGCTCCAGTCGTGTGTTTTCTGTGTTGTTGTTTCATAACTAATTTTAGTTGTAAATAGTGCTGTTCCAGAAGAATTCTGCATTGAAATCCATTTCTGAAAAGGTCAAACAGATTTTTTTATATTACATTTTGAAATCTAACATGGGGCTAGACATATTGTTAATTTCCCAGCTGACCCAAGTCATGTGACTTGTGCTCTGATAAACTTCAATCACTCTTTACTGCTGTACTGCAAGTTGGAGCGATATCATCCCCCCCCTTTGCCCCACCCAGTAGCCTAACAACAGAACAACGGGAAGGTAACCAGATCACAGCTCCCTAACACAGGATAACAGCTGTCTGCTAGAACATCATTTCATAGTAAAAACCCATGTCCCACTGCGTACTATTCAGTTACATTGAGAAGGAAAAACAACAGCCTGACAGAAAGCAGTCCCCTCCTAAAGTGCTGGCACAAGTCACATGACTGAGGCAGCTGGGAAATTGACAAAATGGCTAGCCCCATGTCAGATTTCAAAAATGAAATATAAAAAAAATCTGTTTACTCTTTTGAGAAATGGATTTCAGTGAAGAAGTTTACTGGTGCAGCACTATTAACTGATGCATTTTAAAAAAACATGTTTTCCCATGACAGTTCCCCTTTTGAACCATTTTGAACGATTAGTGTCACACTGTGCACATGCACAAATAGCGCAGTGCTAATCAGGAAAGCAGGTCTGGCCTGGCAGGGCCCATGAGGGCTGTGGCCCACCAGTTTTTTTCCTGGTGTCCCTCCAGCTTAGTCCTACTCTGCTGTACCATGAGCTACCGACTGACGTTTTTGGCACAGCAACTCTTAAATGTTGTTCTCAGTGGAACATCATGAAGAAATAACAATGAACTCATTATCAATAGGTAATGTAGCGTTCCCAAGCTTTCAATAAATCTACCTTTACCACTAATGTATAATGAGAAATAGGATACGTGAGAAGGAATTTAACTCTTTAACTCCTGTATTAGTTATTGGTTATTTTATGTTTAAGGTATATCCCTTAATTGTACAATGCTATGCTTTATAAATACATTCAATTATTATTATTCAATAATGGAATTGCCAGATGTGGGACCCCCCTATACCCCTAGTAGTTCCGCCACTGTTATTATTATTATTATAAATAATGATAATTATAATAACAGTCAAGGCCTAAATACACCTGCTTTAAACCTAGGATCACTATTCAATACACTGCTATGTTTAAACTTTGGTAGTTGTTAAATGCAATGAGCCACTGTGGAATGAATAGTGGAGAACTGCTTTTCTTCAGAGCTGTGAAAACAGCCAAGGAGCACATTAAATTGGAATAAATGAGGCACTAGCTTTTTACATTTCTTTTGTTCAACTGTTTTTTACCTTTTGATTTTTAGAATATCAAAATGCAGAGTTAACGGAGGAACACTTCAAAAAATAAAATCATTCAGAGTCTTAGAACATTTTTTTCCAATTTCTTTTAGGCCTAACAGTGCTATAAACCTCTTTGCTGTAGCTAATGATGTGCGTCAAATGTACAAAGCATAATTAACAAACCTTATATTTGAGATAGCCGCGGGTAGAAATTAAAACGCCATTCCTGCGCACTGAAACAGAGATCTTGTGGATGCTGGGATATTGTATTGTTGATTTGCTAAATGACTTTAAAATGCTTCAGTTTGCTCTCTACATATTGCACTGCTGTTTGTGGCATTTAATTAACAAACCGTTGCAAGAGTTGTCAAACACTCTTTCCTATCTATCGCATCACATTTGCATGTTTAGGAGGGGAAAGTGCATCCCATAATACTTGTCCAGAATGATTTCAGCACCAGTATTTTGTCAAAAAAGTTGATGAAAACTGAAAAAAATCCTTTATAGAAAATCTCTTTATAATGGGCAGAATATCACTGTACTTGCAGATATGGTGTAGCGCTAATGATCATGTTAATCTCTACAGGGAACAATCATATCGTGTAAGGTTTTCTTATAATTATGTTCTCAAATAAATTGTAGACAGAGTTCAATAGGACCTTATCCATTGACACCAGGACCTTATCTAATGAAGGAGTAAGGTTAAGACCAGACGGGAAGATTTGGTGAGATTCGTTGCCTGGCGAACAACCGCCTGCGCCTATTCACACGCGTCGCTGCACTTTCCCGAAATAGCACGAAATTGCCTAAGGAGGCAACTTCGGAAAACTCAGCACCATGTGTGAATAGGCGCAGGATAGGCGCAGGATAGGCGCAGGCGATTATTCATTAATCAGCTGGAAGGCAGGGGGAAGTGGTTCGGGGAGATTTCTCGCCCTAAAGAAGAGGCGATTAGTCGCCAGGCAACAAATCTCCCCGAACCTTCCTGTTTGGCCTTACCCTAACCAACAGAAAAACATGCACCTATATAACATTTATCTGTAAATGCGGATAGATTTATGTTGTTGCATACTGAATATAGTTTTTGTGAACTTGTAGGGCCTCATCGCCAGTAAAAACAGATTGTTCATTTTATAGTTTGTGCCAGTATGCTGTGTATGTAATAAAACCTCTTACTAACAAAAAATTTTATTTATATTTTTATGCCAAAAACTCAGCTATGAAACATTTTACAATGTAATAAATGTCTAATGAAGCATTTCATAGCAAAATGAGAATATTTCAGTTCTGTCCTCATTTCATTCAATTGTGTTTTATTTTTATTTAATGCAAAAGAGATTTATGTTTTTTTTTTTATTTAACCGACCCACAAATCCTTAATTACGAATAGTGTTGCCTCCTTATATTTTAAAAAGTTACCACTTTTAAAATCTTCATGTGGAATTAAAGCTGCCCAGAACTAAGTATAAAGCAGTTTCATAAAACTCGCATGAAGGTAGTAAAAGAGAATTTGGTATGCACAGAGATAACTGGTGCTATGAGCACTCTGTAACAGGTCCTCTACACAAACACAAAATATTCTTATTGGGACTTAACCCTTGGAACATCTATGTATTTCTCGTGCAATTTCCCGTTCTTTTATATTTTATTCCACTTTCTAACTGCTCAGAAGACACAATCTTTCCCTGTCAAACACATCAGTCTTTCTTTTATTTCCACTGTCTGCTTCTATACTTTCAGTTCCCTTATCTTTCTCTTTTCGTTTTCTTTTTCACTTTCTTTACTCATCTTTTTCCTTCAGCTGCCTCCCATTTATTCCTTCTTCTATTTTTTGACTGCTTCACTCCAAAGTCCCTTTTGGGACTATATCCCTGCCTAAGCCTGCTTGCTTCCACAATGTCAGTGACATCAGCAGTGGCCATGTTGGTTGCTGACATGCAGAAAGGCATGTTGGGAGAGAAAAACCTGCAACGCAAGAAAGGTTTTTATTTATTATTATTACATTTTAGCTAGAATAGCCACAATAAAAGATTATCAGGGCTTTAATGTCATGTAATTAAGTTTTGCTGCTTAATTATGCTTTCACTAGTAACTCTACATGATTAATCCTGCCTATCACTCTGAACTAATAAAGTTGAAGCATCAAGTGCGTGAAAAGCATGTTATCTGTTTTGATTGTTAATATATCTTCATATATTTCAAGCAGATTTGTTGAGAAGCTGACAGGCAGTGTGTACATGTATCTTTCCAGGATCAGCTACCCAGAAGCCACTGCACAGCCTATAAAAATGGAACTCACACCACACTCTTCTTAAAATATTCTCTTCTTAACCCGTTCTTGCAGAAAACATGATGTCCCCTATTAAAGAAAGAGTCATCCAACACAACATATTTTATTGGAATGCGATGTTGAACTGATTGAAGAAAAAAGATGATATTCTGCTTTACTTTTGGATTTCCAAATGGATTTTCAGCACCAGAAAACAAAGTAGCTAAATGATATCCAACAGTAAAGACACAAGGTATTCCCAGACTGTAGAATCTTAGCACTATAGTAATTCTATAGAATATAAGGGGCTATTAAGGAGTAGGTTATTATTATATTTATTAACCATAGTACACAATTTAAAGCAGATGATAAAAGTCCCAGCCACCATGAAATTAGAAAATATATCTGAATGAAATCAGCAAGGGGTTCCCACTAGCAAAATCCTGCATAATCTAGTCTATGCCAGGGGGTGTTTGGGATATGTGAAGTAGTGTCTTTTGTCTTTGGTATAAATCAAAACCTGTAATCTGTGAGTATTATTTTTCTTGGAACACACAAAATGCATATGCATTCATGTTGCATACTGTGTCATGAGTATTTTCCTTTCCCTTTTGATATCCAGAATCTTATAAACACAGCTGATTTGAACAGGCTGACTCTTTCTGACTGTAGTCAATTTCCACAGCTTTATATGGAAAGTCATGATGGAAGGGCCAAGCATGGCTGATTAGCATGAAAACCACTCCAGGAAGGGACAAGGTATCTTAATCAGAGGAACTTCAGGTCCATTATGTTAATCACAGCCCTGCAAGTCTCTGTTTGCAGAAATAAATTTGATTTCAGCTCCAAAAGAGCTTCTTATTAGCAATCAGCAACATCATAATGGTAATAAAATGGAGGAGGAAGGGATTCTGTGAACAATCTCCAATAAATGAAGTTAAAAATATGTGAAAGAAATGGCAAACCAGACAAAAGGAAAATGAAAAATGCTCTGTTCATATTTTGTATATAAACATGCAAAAACAAGGTTGTATGTATGTACCGTAACATATATACAATATATCTCTCTAATTCTGCAAAATATGTTTAGAATGTAATACATGTATATGAATTGCCTTCCAACACTGCCCTTTTTTTAAATAAACTGTCTCTTATGTACCATTATTAGTTGAAAAACCACAATGGTATCCAGTGGAGACGATATACATCTGCATCCTTCGATATGTATTTAATGAGCATCAGAAATAGTGCATTATAATTCCCTTCACCAATTATTCGGTTGGACCTAAATCACTCTTGTCTTACATCCTCCCTCCTTACTAAGGGGTATCCAAGAGATCTCTACAATCCTACTAATCATAATATCTAGGATGCATGGGTCCCTGACCTACTATACACTAAGAGCCACCTATAACTTCTTCCTTAGGCAACCATATAGTTAAAAAAAAACAACTTTAAACCCTACCTTTACAAGGCTCAAATACAAATGTGTTATATGGAGAGAAGTCTCAGGATATCCCATATACTTATGTACTTATCATTTTTATGGTAAAACAATGCACAGAATCAAATATCTTAAAATCTACAACCAAAATATTATAAATTTTTTTTATTATCAGTTAATATATTTATTATACGTATTAAATAAAAATATTTTTATAGCCAACACATACGGTTTCTTAAAGGATTTCTACCATGATTTTTACAGTTTCATTTTTATTTCTAAATTTCACGGCTTACATTACAAATAATTCACTCTACCATATAAATTTTGTTACTGAACCAATATGTGTATTTTTTTAGCTGTAATATTGTTGTGTAGGCAGCCATCTCAGGTCATTGTGTCTGATCCTGTGCTTTCAGAAAAAGCCAGCACATGATAGGACTGCTTTCAGGTAAGCTGTAGCTATTCTCAGATCTATCAGGAAATTGTGTTTATTATAAAATGAACAAATGAAATACATAAAACATTAATTCACAAGAAACATAACATACAATGCAGAGAAAAATCAATTAATACAAATTAATCAAATTCAAAGTTAACATTTTGCCAAAGAGACATATTTTGATTTCTCTATATCCCTTACTAGAATATAAATGATATCTCTCATTATGGCATTCATCATCTGACCCACCATCTCCTCTACCCCTCCCAATGTCAGTCGACACCTCATACACCAGAGAAAAAAACCTAAACATTGCAATTATTATAGACAAAGTCTCCTTCTGAATATTAATGTCTCTGTTAATTCCATAACACAATTCTGCATATGTAGCTGATTTAAGGAACAAAGCCTTTCCCTTAGAATTTTAGAAATTGGATAGTCTCCTGGAAAATTCTCCCGTGTTTCATCTGTTGCATAGCCCAGGGACATACTCTGTCTACAGCACTTAGATGCTTAAGGCAACCTCTTAAGAAAGTTTTATGCCATGTGAATGCCATGTTTCCCACCGTTATTTTACATTGCTTCTGGTGGAAGTCACTCTAAGAAAAGATGCGTAAACATTTTACACCGATTTTTACACTGTGAAGCTGTAAATATGCCCTTATGTATTTTGGTATAGCAGGCTTCTTGCAATGGAAGTACACAGGAAATAAACAAAATGGTAATTATGTAGGTCATAGGCTTCATGAGGTTAATTCTTTCCAAGTTTCCTACACTTCCAATACTGAACCTTTGCTTTGATGGTATCTAACCTGTCTTCCCAATTAGCCTTACAATTATCTCCCTTACCTAATTTGATACCTAAAATTTTAACTTACACTGGGGCTACTCGAAATTTTTTTTTTAGTTTACGTTGGCCTCTGAGTAACTTTGGATGCAATGGTTAACCCGCAACTCTTCTTCTGTATTTGATATCGCCACATCATCAGCATAAGCCCATAGAGACTGGTCCAGAGGAAATGTGATACCCTCCAATTGCTCACCCTGCAGCATCCTTAAGAAAATGTTTTACATCTTTCTAGAGATTTCCAAGTAGCGAGTAGCTTCCTGTTTGTATCGAATAAGGCTGTACACCTTTAGGCTGATAATCCCATTGAGTTAGGAAGAAAACCATTTTCTATATAATTCTATGGACAGGCCATCCAAACCTGGTGTTTTCTTTTTCTATTGTTTATCAATAGCCTGTCCAACCCTCCCAGGCTGTAATCTTTGGTAGTGATGAGCAAAATTTTTCACAGTTTTGCCGTAAAAATTATGCCTATAGATTACGATGGATGAAAAAATTTGACATGCCACAATGCGAGACACCCATAGACTTCAATGCATTTTGCTGAATTTTCCCCTTTTTTCCGAATTTTTGGTGAAACAAAACAAGTCTGATTCGTCCATCAATACACTTTGCTGTCAAAAGTGTAAAGTCAAGGTTCCCTTTGGGGTTTCCTCCAAAAATGTCTTCATCTTATCCCTGTCTACAGCTTTTCCCTGAAAAAAAGACTCATAATAGGCTCTTACATCTTCCAGAATTCCTTCTTTTAAAACTTGTAATTGACCATGAAAATCACAGAGCCCTTTGACCACTGTTTCTTTACAATTCTGAAAGAGAATATCTCTCCAACTTGATGGATTTCAAATGGTTATATTGCTGTTGTTTTATTATGGATTTTAACTGGCTGAACTTTTTATCCACTGCCATGTGTGAAATATAAGACTCTAACTTCTTAAGTAGTGCATCCTCCCACCATAAGGCCACAGTCATAGAAATATACATGAGAATATTGGTTCAGTAAGAACTCCTTTAAGGACTGTTTAAAATTTTATTCTTCCAGAAGTGCTGAACTAAGTTTCCATAACCCTTTTCCTCTTTTAAGAGAGCCTGAGAACCCATAAGTGAAATATATTAGTAGATGATCTGAGAATTCTACAGCTATTTCCTTCAAATCTAAAAAAATTATCCTCTTTTTTGATGAACATTACATCTATTCCACGATTCCTGCTTCCACAATGATTTGCATGTTTTGCCTTCCTTTCCATGATGCTGCATCTGTTAGGCCTGCTTCCTTGAACATTTTTTTCAAACCCTCATACTTATCCAAACGACCAGTCCTATTTTCAGCCGTAAATACTTAGTTAAAGTCTCCTGCAAATATAATGGGAAGACGTGTACAAAAAGGTTTTATCTCATTTAGCAAAGACTTCCTTTCTGAGATTACTTGAAGGCTATGTTACTTAAAGGAATTGTTCAGTATAAAAATTGGGTAGATAGATAGGCAGTGCAAAATAAAAAATGTTTTTAATATAGTTAGTTAGCCAAAAATGTAATGTATTAAGGCTGGAGTTGCTGGATGTCTAATATAATAGCAAGAATGCAACTTCCTGCTTTTTCAGCTCTCTTTTAATGGTTACCCTGGTGACCAGGCAGTAACCAATCAGTGACTTGAGGGAGGGCCACACGGACCATAACTATTGCTTTTGAATCTGAGCTGAATGCTGAGGATCAATTGCAAACTCAATTAACAGTTATGTCCCATGTGGCCCCCCTTCAAGTCGCTGACTAACTCAAAGTTAAAGAGTTGAAAAGCAGGAAGTTGGATTCTGGCTATTATATTAGACATCCACTCACTCCAGACTTTATAGTTTGCATTTTTACCTGACTAAATATATTGGAAACATTTTTTATTTTGCACAGCCTATCTATTTATCCAATTTTCATTTTTACACTGAACTGTTCCTTTAACCTAATAATATTTACACCCATCTCACCATGCAATCATCGGCATCTTCCAAATTTTACTTCCACACACTTCTTAACCTTAAGGTTACCAAAAGAATTCCCACCCCCAGCCAGATCCTCAGCAATAGATCAAAATGAGGGACTATTTATTTTAGCCTCTGTTGCTAACCTCATTTCTTGCAAAAAGATGACATTTGCATTAACTTTTCCTAAAAACTCAAAGGCCAAACATCTGGACTTAACATTTTTTATACTGCAAACATTTGCAGTCAAAAAGTTAAAAGATACATTCATTATTTGGTCCTTTTATTTTTGGCTTCCCCACCAAAATTCACATTACTTGCCCTTTTTATTTGGACTTTAGGATTCTCAGAAACCTCAACTGCACAACCAACTTCTTAGTCATCTAAAGATTCTTACTCTTTATCAAAGTCTCCTGCCTCCTCTTCCTCCCCCCATCTAGGTGTCCCCTCTTTCCCTTTTCTTTTTATGCTTCTTTCCCTTGATAAGATTTCTAATTCGTCCTCTGCCAACTTTCCCCATACATACCCCTAGGGAGAATAAAATGCTTATATGTATTAATTGTCATTTTAGGTAGACTTAACCTTACCAGACTTTCTTCTCACTACTTTAAGTGATGAAACCACTTTGGATTGTGTGACAGCATCCCATCCAATTAAAGAGTTCACCGTTGAAAACAATGGTGCTTTGGTATGCTAATGAAAAGGTTAAATGCATTAAATGAGTTAAGATGACTTT
The DNA here is from genome assembly GCA_024363595.1 of Xenopus borealis. Classification (NCBI taxonomy): domain Eukaryota; kingdom Metazoa; phylum Chordata; class Amphibia; order Anura; family Pipidae; genus Xenopus; species Xenopus borealis. The sequence continues at coordinate 69,451,020 of CM044443.1, read as the reverse complement.
AGATAACACAGTTTCATTAATTAACCCTGAGTCAGGACGCATTTTACACACAAATCCAAGTGGCTGCATCTGTATATACCTATATATTTATTTATATATATTTATCTATGTATCAGTTCATAAATCAACTTAATTAATTGCTTAGTTTTCATATTGTATATATTGTATATATTGTTTATACTTTATTTATTGAATTATTAACTTCACATATTTTTCATTATTTATTTATAATTATCCATTATGCATATTTATTCAGAATTGGCCTATTTCAATCAGTTAGTACTATTTCTATAATTGTGCTTGATAGCAAATTTGAGATGTTTGCAAATTTATATTTTCATCTTTTTAAGCTCATCTTTTAGAGATGAGGTTTACTTTTGCTTTTAAACAATTGTGTTGTGTTTTTATGATTAAGTGTCCTATTGACACGAAACACGTCAGGCGAGAGATGATCATGTAAAATACAGTTTACATTTTTATTCATTTTTGTTTTGGTCTGATCTGAGCATGGGTTTCCAGTGTGCCTTGTACCAACCAGTTTGTGCTGTATATATGGAATTTTCGCTCCCTGAGCTGAGACCCTAGGGCAGGAGCTACTGGGCCACTCTTCTATTGTGGTAAGAGTTTCCACATATTGATACTTGTGATGCTTTAAATACTTCTTGTCCTTCCCTGACACAATGCCATACCTCCCAACATTTTGAAAAAAAGATGAGGGACAAAAAGATTTTGGTGGAGCACAGCAACATTTTTGGCCATGTCCATTTTTGTGGTCATACCCCCTAATTACTAAATTTGGCAGGTAATGAAAGTTTGAACACATTTCTATGTTTTTAGGTGTTATTACAGTTTTGCTAATGAATGTGAATTGCCCTTTGAGCTGCTAGTCACAGTTTACCCAAGGGACCTGCTTAACTTAAATTGTTAAAATGGTTTCCTTGCTCAGCTTAAATTGTTACAAATGTATCTAAGCACACCTGCCAGGCTCTTTTAGAAACTTTGTATCATATTCTGGCTGTTCAGGGCAGGACATTAAAGAGAAAGTCAGGACATTTCAATAAGAATCAAGCAATGCAGGTTGAGCTGTCAAAAATTGGGACTATCTTGTGAACAACAAAACAGTTGGGAGGTATGCAATGCCTGTATGGCAACCCCTTCTTATTCTGCTCCACTTCCACCACAGCTTTTTAAGGTATCAGCACTTTTACCATAATTTTGAGGTTCTTTCCTCTTTGCAATCTATTCCACCACAGCATCCAGCTTGGCAGCCCTCCAAAAAAAACCACTATGGAAGAACGGGAAGGATGCCAAAGCACCCAAAATAGCAAAAGTCCCCATAGATCCAGCTAGACCTGGGATGAAAACAGCCTCTCTCTGGAGCTCAGTAGAACACACCATCTCAGTAGGAGGGGGGTGATATCACTCCAACCTTCAGTGCAGCAGTAAGAGTGATGGAACTGTTTCAGTGCACAAGTCACATGATTGAGGGCACCTGAGAAACTAACATGTCTAGTTCCATAGTTCAAAATTAAATATAATAAATATCTGTTTGCTCTTTTGAAAAATGGATTTAATTGCAAAGTTCTACAGGAGCAGCACTATTAACTGTGTTTTAAGAAAAAAACATATTTCAAGTGCAGAATCATATTAAGATCTCTATAGCTTGTAACATTTGCTTATAGGACATTCTGTTCATATTTTCTGGTTCATATTTTTCATAACCCATGTTCTGCATGCATCGTTTCATTAATATAGCACAGGGAGATATCCTAAAAAGTTATAAATAAAACATAATATTCTGCATTGAAATGTGCTTCAAAGAATGTCTGATGTTGTCCCAACATCTGCAAACAGAAGTTTAGCCACAGATGTATCTGTCCTTGAGGCATCCAGAGTATCTTGTTTTCATGTACAGGTTAATTTCTACCATGTTGTACTTGACAGTAACCAGATCATCTGCTGGAATGCCCAGCTGTTTCTTTACTAAGCAGACACCTCCAATTAGGCCTTTATACAAAGTATCAGTTCTAGGTTCCTTGTGATCTATCGTAAGGTAAAGGTATATACAATGTGAAGCAGAGTAACTAACTGAGCATTGAGAAAAAGATTTAATAAAATAATTTGTAGCATTTTTCACTGAAATTGTATTTTAGGGGCATATCTATCAAATATGCCTCTTAGGGGCAGATTCATCAAAGAGTGAAACACAAAAAATCTTACTCACCTGTACTGTTATGTATTCCAGCTAAGTTTCAAATCTGACATTTGCTCTAGAGAACCGCAAATATTTCCAGTACAGGGCACTTAGAAGCAAGGAAACACTGAAATGCCTTTAGTGTGCTGAAACACGATTGCAACACCATTTGTGCATACATTTTCAAAGCAAAACTGACCCTGCAAGTTGGGATTTATCCAGGGGGGTAATTTGCACCAGCACTGGTAAATCCCAAATATGAATTAAGGCACCCAATATTATAGTGGGAGGTTATGTATTGGTGGCTCCCATTCTAATATAGTGTAATCATGATAATTATGTCATGCAAAGTCACTAAAGAGTGCAACTTCACCAGAGTCCACTTCGCAGCCATCGCAACACTTCGCCAGGTGAAAATTTGCTCAGACAGCTCTAATTCACTGAATTGCTAAGTTGTGTCCAGGGTGGTGAACGGTGGTGAAGTTGTGCTAGTGTAACTTCGTCAAACAAAGCGAAGTTGCACTAGCGTTGCCTAATTTGAATACGGTGGGAAGTTAAAGTTCAATGAAAGTTTATGTTGCAGACATTACATTACACAAGCCCAGGAAACCTTAATGAAATAAAATAGAGTTGTTATATTGCCCTGCACATGCCCAATGTATAGTTTATGTTCCATATGTTAGGGAATGTAGGGGGGAAACCGGGTACCCCAAAAAAATAAATTACGATCTTTTGCAGCCTATCACCCTGTAAATATGAAAAGACACTAGCATTTTTTTGGGACTTTTTTACTTTTTCTGATGCACTTCACCTGGTCTGAGGACTGAGTCTGGCGCAAGAGGTAACGTTCAGTAAAATCCGCATCTTAGTGAACTGGCATAGTAACGCTCTTTCACAATTTGCAGTACAAAGCAACGCTAGCATACCTCTCCTTAATTAGTGAAGGGGTGCCTCCACTCATTAGTAAATCCACAAAGTAACAAAATGTCATGACGCTGGTGAATTTCCGCTAGCGTCAGTCACTTTGCCTTTTAGTGAATCTGCCCCTAAGACTTTGTCATATTCAAAAATCCAAAGTTTCCCCTTTGTGACTTCTCCTCAAAAGGTACTGTATCTCTCTTGTTCACAAGCCTGTCCCTCGCTGTATCTGTGTGCCTCTCCCTTAACCCATACATAGACACCAGCACCTCAATGTACCCAAAGTGACAAGCTTGTGACTCGCAGGGAATGCCAACTGCAGTTACACAGCAAGTTCCTCAGCTGAAGAAGCGAAATGAGCATAATAATTGCCTTAAACTTAATGGTCTGCCTTTGCTGATGGTTCTAACTGGTTCTAACTGAAACAAACAGACGTTCCATGTAGTGATGGGTGAATTTATTCGCCAGGGGCGAATTCGCGGGGAATTCCCGCGATTCGCCGCTGGCGAATAAATTCGCGAAACGCCAGCAAAAATTTGCCAAAAAAACGACTCGCGCGACTCGTTTCGTGAATTTTTCCGCCAATTCGCGAATTTTTCGGCGAAGCCAACGGGTGAGATTGGCCCATCACTAGTTCCATGTGTATTATTAATTTCAAAATTAATAAAGGTCATAACAAGACAGCTATGCCAATGCCCCTTAATTCCCCTTAATTAGGGAAGCTTTGTAAACCAGCAGTTTATCTGTATAACACATTTATGTACTAAGGGAAGTATTTATTGCAGAGAATGCCAACCCCAATAATAACATTTTGCCTAATAAAAGAATTCTTAATTCTAAGCAACAGATTAACAGACCTGTTTTTGTTGGGCAACATTGTTTAAAAAGTAACAACCAGGAATATGCAAATGATGCTTTCTATAGCAATTGCTATTACAAATTACTTTAAAAGCACTGCAAATTTTTTATTAATGTATATTGGAAAGTTGTTTATGTTTATTTTTATTAGGCAGATTTTTATTTTTGGGTTGACTTGCCATTTAAGCTATGAAAAGTGAGTTTTTGTAAATTTTCCACCTGTGATATTTTGATAATATCCAATTATTTACAAACTGTATTTTTCACATTTTAATATTCAATCTTTTGTAAAATGTTATTACACACTATTGTACTTTGTGTATTTGTCACTAGGATGCTACCTAATTGAATTATGTTTTATAACTTGCTTTTGTAAAAACAGAATACAAACCTAAGAGAGGCAAAATCAATATTAAAAGAATTCTACAAAGAAATGATGTTGCAAATTATAGATGAAATGTAAGCATCAACAATTTTACATGCAGTTGGCTCTGCAGTGTTTGCTTGGGGTATTTGCAGACTTCTTTGAAAAATTGTTTTTTTTTTTTTTG
>CM044443.1:69424619-69446489 GCA_024363595.1 Xenopus borealis | reverse complement strand
TATTTTGTGTTCTTGCCACTCACAGTTCTTGTATGGGAATACGGTAAATAGGATAAGAGAAAAATATCTTGGAGAACAGATCTATGGCTTTCTGGTGGGCCATTAATATCCCATTCTGATGCTAGTGTTTTCTGAACGTTAGCTGTACTGGATTGTAAGCTCTTCAGGAATTTTTGTTTGTGTGTGTTTTGCACATACATTTCTTTCAGCAAGCCTCATTTCTGTCTGTTACTGTTTGTCTGTTGTGTAATTGAGCTTGAAAGTGCTGTGTACAAAAGGCAATTTGGCTGTTTAGAAAGCTTAGCTGAAATCTTATACTGAACAAAACAAATGCAAAGTAAGAAGTAATGTAACTGTGCCACTGTCAAGTTGCTATATGGGTATATAGAAGGAAATTCAAATAAATTCATTATGTGCTTCTACAAGGCTGTAAGTTATGCTCATCTGAACAAGTATTGGCTGCAACAAACAAAGGATAACAGACAGACATTTGAATGCTGTGTTTATCCTATTAATAATTTAATAAAGGGACATTGGTAAGGGGAACAAAAAACATTCATCTGGTTTAAGAAAATAATGTGTATGTCTTCTTCCCAGGGAAAAGATCATCTGTATCCTGTTTATTCATGTTGCATCCCAAGAAAGCTTTTTAGTGTAAAAAATGCAAACATGCCCTGAAGCTTTTTTAATGAGATTTTCAATCATTGTGACAATAAGAAGGTTTGTGCTTCGGTAAAAGGGTCCAACCCTGAAAAGGCCAAAGTGTGATGCAAATATAGCTAGAGTAATAGAACTGCAACCCTTTAATCACTTTTTCCCTAGCTGAGTCCATTGTGGTAGAGGCTACGCTGACACATCAGAAAAAGCTTTTGGTAAGTGCAAAAAGTGGTGCAGTGTGACAGGTGGGGGTGCAGATTACTGTAAAATATCTTAACAGTAGCTACTAAGTACTTAAATACAATGACTAAATAAACTCCTAACTGACTTTATATTAACATTATAGCAGAAATCAAGAGTGTAACTGGAAGTTGATGTTCGACAAACCTTAACGCCTTGGTATCTGTAGTCTATTCATTATATCCATGGGCTTTCAAATTTATTGACCCAAACAGCACATGAGATTACCAGTACATAGTATAGTCAATGTGTATGACCAACCAGTCGTCCTCCAGACACTGGTAATGTTGCCGCACTTCACCAGTGCTACGCAAATTCACTAAGATGAAAATTTGCGATCAGGGCGGCGAACTGTAGCAAAGTAGTGCTACCGTTACTTCGCCAGGCAAGGCGCATTTATGCTAGCAATGCCTAATTTGAATACGGAGCAAACTTAAACATATAATAGAGGTATATGTTACAGCCACTACATTACATTACACAAGCCCAGGAAACCTTTAATAAATAAAATAAAGTTGTCTTATTGCCCTAAACATGTGCCCACTGTATAGCTGAGTTGCCATATGTTAGGAAATGTAGGGGGGGGGAGGAGAAAGAGTTACACTGTGTTCATCAAAACTCCCTATCTTGTTTGTCTGAATGATACAGAGGGCTATAGTTATTATCTTTGCATCAAAACATCATTGGTGATGTTGTACATAGCAACCATAGCAAAACGATGCATGGTTCACACATGATAAAATGTAAAAGACACTAGTGATGGGCGAATTTATTCGCCAGGGGCGAATTCCAGGAAAAATTAGCCGACAAAAATTCGCCGGCAAAAACGACTCGTTTAAGAATTTTTCGCCAATTCCCGAATTTATCGGGAAATTCGCGAATTTTTCGGCGAAGCGAAACGAGCCCGTTTCGCACATCAATATAAGACACTAGAACATGTTAAGATAAAAAAATGTACAGGGCAAGATGGGATTAATCCCAGGGTACTTAGGAAGCTTAACTCAATTTTTCAGGATTCATTGAGGTCTGGCATGGTCTGGCATGGTGCCGAATTGCTAATGTGGTGCCGCTATTCAAAAAGGGATCCCGTTCTCAGCTTCAAAAATATAGGCCAGTTAGTCTGCCGTCGGTGGTAGTAAACTTTTTAAAGGGTTGATAAAGGAAAGATACTTGACTTCATAGCAAATAACAATACTATGAGTTTGTGCCAGCATGGTTTTATGCGTAATAGATCTTGCCAGACTAACTTAATTTCTTTTTATGATAAAGTAAGCAGGGACCTCAATTCTGGGATGGCAGTGAAAGTGATTTACTTAGACTTTGCCAAAGCATTTGATACAGTGCCACAGAGAAGTATAATATTTGTACCTTGGTAGAGAACTGGCTAAAAGATAGACTACAAAGAGTGGTGGTAATGGAACATTTTCTAATTGGACCAGTGTTGTTAGTGGGGTACCGCAGAGCTCTGTACTGGGTTCCTTGCTTTTCAACTTGTTTATTAATGAACTGGAGGTGGGCATTGAAAGTACTGCTTCTATTTTTGCAGATGATACTAAATTGTGCAGAGCTATAGGTTTCATGCAGGATGCTGCCACTTTGCAGAGTGATTTGTCTAAGTTGGGAAACTGAGCAGCAAACTGGAAAATGAGGATCAATGTTGATAAATGCAAGGTTCTGCACTTTGGCAAAAATAACATAAATGCAAGTTATACACTAAATCACAGTGTGTTGGGCATTTCCTTCAATGAGAAGGATCTTGGGGATTTTATAGATAACAAGTTGCCTAATTCTGGGCAGTGTCATTATGTAGCTACTTAAGCAAATACAGTTCTGTCTTGCATAAAAAATGGCATAAACTCAAGGGATAAAAAAAACATAATTATGCCTATTTATAGATTCCTTGGAAGGCCTCATCTGGAGTTTGCAGTGCAGTTTTGGACTCCAGTCTTTAAAAAGGATATAAATGAGCTGGAAAGAGAGTGCAGAGACATGAGGGTAGTCTGTCCAGGTTGAGGTTGTTTTCTCTGGAGGGGAGGGGAAATTTTTCCTGGTGTCCCGCCAGCCCAGTCTGACCCTGAGTAAGCTCTGTGCATGTATACTGCACCCATTGCTAAGGTTTTGCTCACATTATATATTTAGGGTAAAATATACACTTGGTAAGAAACATTATAGGTGGTTTGTATGGAAAGCATAGTTAATTATTTTGTCTGCTGATAGGAAAAGTGGACAGAAAAAAGGTTTGCTGGCCAGCAGTAGAGAATGGGAAAACGTATTTATACCACACATACAGTACAGACAGACAAAATAAATCACTGTGCATATTGTAACATATGGGCAAAATCATCAGTGATGGTTGTCTCCAATGTTAATAAATATACACCGTAATGTAAGAAAACAGGAAGGGAGTCTTTATGTACCCCCCCACACACACACACTCTTTATGAATAGAATGCTGAGGAATGTTACCAGTAAAGACTGTATTGTGGAACCAAAGGTCTACCTCTTGGCATGATGTTTGTGCCTGTTTTTTTGCAATTTGCACACTACCCCACAGTATTGATCAAAGTACGAGGCATATTTGCAGGGTGCACATGTGCGCTTGTTGAATAAGTGCTAGCGGGGATGATCTCTACAGTCTAAGAAATTATACTAATAAACAGAATACCAATATGTGTCTCAAATCAATACTTAAAACTATATATAAGAATAGGTGGGACCGAAACGTGGCATATATTCTGTGTTATTGAATAAAGAAACGCCTCATTCACTTCAACAAAGAGAGTGCTGATCCTTTTTGAATCTCTGCGTAATGGAACCTTGATCGTGCACCTCAACTTCATTGAGGTGCGGACACCAGCAGTTTATATATATATATATATATATATATATATATTGTTCTGTAATATATGAAATTATATATAAAAAATAAGAATGTACTCAGTACTGATCAGTGTCTCAACAACCAGTACATATACTTTCTGTGCCCTAAAGTGCATCATTCATTCATGTCTTAAGAATCACTTGTACAAAGTGCTTTCTATTAATTAAACATATAATATATAATTCATTGTTTACAGTGTGCAATGTACTTAAAATTAATTAGAGATTAAGGAACATTAATTCACAATCTCCCAACCCAGTGCATCCTGAATATAAATATAAATACAGTATTTTCAAATGATAGTACACTTTCCTTCATAAATGGACAAAAACTTCCAGCACTCTTTTAGGGGAATGTAATATGTCTGTAACGCAAAAACTATTTGCAATAGGAAAAGTTAAGCCTTTGCACTAACAAATTTTGCTTTGCACGAATGCGATATACCTTTTGCGAACCCAGAAACTGTTTAGTGACCACTTCTGCCAGTGAAACGCCGTTTGCAAATTTTATACTTTGCACTAATGCGCAGTCAATGTAATAAAACATCTTACTGAAAAAGTCAGAATGTTTGCTCCAAAAGATTAGGACACCTTCAAGCACTTCTTAAGAGTGCGCAATTACAATCCGCAATGTGCAAGAAGGATTCGCAATGCAATAACCTCTTAAGGAACAATATTAAATTGTGAGATGTGGATTTTTACTCTCATTGGTGCGGAATATTTTTGTCTTTGCAACTTTAATTACATTCCCCCCTTTGTTCTTCCAATCCATTCATAATCTAAATAAAAGTTATTTATGTAATGTATTATTACATAAATACTCAAAATTGCAAGAACAACTATTTGGTCTCTAATTACACTTACAAGCCCTCCAGCGGTAAATTTCACATCAGCATGTGGCAACAGCACTTCCAGCTGATGATTTGCTGCATGATTTCCCCAAAAATCCCAAGAGAAAGAGTAAACTTGGCAGCAAACACACATACGGAAAGACCAAATTAAATCTCCAAATGATGACCCATGCTTTTGTCTGCAGTACTATCCTCTCATTCTCAGATCTGTTACATAGTTGCATAGTTAAATTTGGTTGAAAAAAGACAAAGTCCATAAAGTTCAACCCCATCAAATGAAAACCAGCATACACACAGACACACCCCTCCATACCTTCACATAAATATATATGCATATATACTAACTATAGAGCATAGTATTATGTCTGTCCAAGAAATCATCTAAGCTCCTCTTAAAAGCAATAACAGAATCAGCCATCACAACATCACCCGGCAGTGCATTCCACAACCTCACTGTCCTCACTGTGAAGAACCACCTGCACTGCTTCAATTGAAAGTCCTTTTCTTCTAGTCTGAAGGGGTGTCCTCTGGTGCGGTGATCCTCTTTATGGGTAAATAGGTCCCCTGCTATTTGTCTATAATGTCCTCTAATGTATTTGTAAAGTGTAATCATGTCCCCTCGCAAGTGCCTTTTTCCAGAGAAAACAACCCCAACCTGGACAGTTGTCACAGTTGGCATCCTAAATCTAGAACCGATGCCAAGCACCCTGGTCTCAGCTCGTACTTTTGCCTATAACAGCTGCGTTTCACCTCGGGAGGAGCCCTCAGATAATTGGATGCTGCCAGGTCTTAAAAGGGGCACAACTGTAAACAAAAGTCTTTGGGTAGATGGTCACTGTACTGGACGTAGACAGATAACGTCGTCAGAATCAGGCAGGGTGGGGAAAGGCGGAGCACACACGAAGTCAGACAGGCAAGGGCCAAATCAGGAGATCAGATCAGAATGGTCAGGCCTCCATTTTAAAAGGGTGGTGAATTGTGTAACACATGGCTTGATAAAGGGCCTGGGGGGTCCAAAACGTTGTATTGTTTATGGGCTAAATAAATAATTTTTGTGCACTTTGGCAAATCGAATACAGTGTGCTGCTGGTTTGCTATTTATGTACTTCTATGATCCGGTGTCAGGAGCGGGTCTTCCAGTTCAGCACCTGACACTACAACAGTGCATATCTGTGAGGTGAGAACTCCATTATAGTGACAGAATGGTCAGGCAGGCAGGATCGGATTACAGAAGGTAGAATAGTCGAGTAGCAAGCCAAGGTCAGGAACACAGAGATCAGGAGTCATCAGGCAGGCAGGGGTCACAACAGGAGATCAGAAATCAGGATATAGCACAAAAGCACAATAGGACAAGGCACCAGGAACTAGAGTAGCAGAACCTATAACGAGCAAAGACTCAGAGCACAGAATCCCCTTTTAAAACAGTTTAAATTTCGCACCATTGCGGGTGACATCATCATGCCGGTGCATAGGAGACCAAGGACAGGAGGAGGAAGGACGCGTGCGTCGGGCATCCCGCTGGCCATGTGGCGGCGGCCCTGTCGTACACTAGACCACCAGGGATAAACCCAAAACCACCAGGGTAAATCTTAATCCTTAAAACAGTCTACAATCATAATTTAAGTCTTCCATCCATCTAACCAGCTTAGTTGCACGTCTCTGCACTTTGTACAGCTCATTTATATCCCTCTTAAGGACTGGAGTCCTAAACTGCACTGCATACTCCAGATGAGGCCTTGCTAGGGATCTATAAAGAGGCTTATTTATGTTTTCATCCCTTGAGTTTATGCCCTTTTTATGCAGGACAGAACTTTATTTGCTTTAGTAGCTACAGAATGACACTGCCCAGAATTAGACAACTTGTTATCTAGAAAAACCCCAAGATCCTTCTCATTTAAGGAAACTCCCAACATGCTGCCATTTAGTTTATAACTTGCATTTATGTTATTTTTGCCAAAGTGCATAACCTTGCATTTATCAACATTGAACCTCATCTTCCAGTTTGCTGCCCAGTTTTCCAACTTTAACCAAATCACTCTGCAGAGTGGCAGCATCCTCTATGGAACCTATAGTTCTGCACAATCATCTGGAAAATAGAAACAGTACTTTCAATGCCCACCTCCAGGTAATTAATAAACAAATTGTACACTGGTTCAATTAGAAAATGTTCCATTTACCACCACTGTTTGTAGTCTATCTTTTAGCCAATTCTCTACCCAGGTACAAATACTATATTCCAGGCCAACATTCCTTAATTTAACCAGTAACCTTCTGTGTCAAATGCTTTAGCAAAGTCTAAGTAAATCACATTCACTGCAATTCAAGAATCAAGGTCCCTGCTTACCTTCTCATAAAAAGAAAGATCTGGCAAGATCTATTATGCATAAAACCATGCTGGCAAAACTCATAGTATTGTTATTTGCTATGAAGTCCAGTATCTTATCCTTTATTAACCCTTCAAAAAGCTTTCCTACCACTGACATCAGACTAACTGGCCTATAGTTTTGAGGCTGAAAACGGGATCCCTTTTTCAATAGCAGCACCACATTAGCAATTCGCCCATCTCTCTGCACCATGCCAGAGTAAAGTAAAGAGGTTTGGCAATCACATGTACCGCATTGAGTACCGTGGGATGAATACCATCTGGCCCTGGATCTTTGTTTATCTTAACATGTTCAGGTCTCTTTTGAATTTTATCATGTGTGAACCATGCATCATTAGATGTATTACTAGAAGCATTCATTAGCTGGTTCCTCATTTGTGTAGACAGACGAAAAATATGCATTCAGAATCTGATCTTTTTGCTTGTTCTCATCAACCAGCTGAACCCCCTCTTATAATAAAGGTCCCACTGCTTCCTGCTTAATTGTTTTACAATTAACATATTTAAAAAATAATTTTGGATTCTTTTTACTGCTTACAGCTATATCCTTTTCCATATCGATTTTAGCTTGCCTGATCACTTTTTTGCATGATTTATTGGCCTCCTTGTACCTTATAAATGATTCGGCTGTCCCAGCTAACTTGAAAGCCTTAAAAGCACATTTTGTCTTACATACCTCAACATCAACACTTTTATTGAACCAAAAAGGTTTATGCAGTGAGCCCTGTTCACACAGTGGTTGTCCCTTTAGACCCCCTTTAGTGTAGCATGTGTCAACCGTATACAATAGCTTTACTCACTCAAGTCCTCTAATGTTAGAACTTGGAGAGGGCCTACAGCACATGATATGAATTATTAATATGTTCATTGAATTCAAAGTACTGTCACATATATGTAAGGCATAACTTATCGATTTTATTGCACTGGATCTTTTGGCTTACACAATATAAAGTACATGTAACAGTGTTTGCATACCAAAACCAACCTTGACAGGATATTTGCAAAGTATCACTAAACCCAAAAAATTATATAAAACATATAAGATTATGTTATGGGGGTTGATTATTAATTTAGCAAAATTCTGTTTATAATGCTGACATGCACCTGTAATCTGAGTTGCTTACTAACCAGCCTTGCACTGTGACATTTTTGGTTACTTTGGGCTGGTACAAAAGCCCAAAACATAATGTATAAAATTTCTGCCCAACTTCTTTAGTTAAGCTTTAGTTATCCTTGAAGCAGGGCAGGTTGCTGCCATCTTCTTGTACTTTCACTACACCTATTCTTACTTAGTACATGGGCATTACAGAACTGGTAGAAAATGATTTGTACTACACAGAGGGTGGAGGCCTGGGATTAGAAATTTACAGTAACTGTGGAGGTACATACCTAACAACTTCTCTCCAAATTGCTCTCTTTCCTTATCCGCTGGACTGTGCTACCTGTATGTCCTGTGTAGTGGGATGGTCTGTATGGGAGGTGTGTCTTATGCATGATGGACATGTATCATGAAAGTGATAATGGTGTATTGACCTCAATATTTTAGGAATTTCCCTAGTGTGAAAAAGTGGCCTCATTGGACAAGACTTGCTGGAGAAAGCTGGGTGATGTTGAGGCACAGCTCAAGGAATCTGAGGACTAAAGACAATATGAGCAAGGATATCTGATGAAAGGGTTCAACTCACACTAGATGTAAGATTGGGTTTAGAATGAATTGTAGATAGAACAAAGAGGCAATGCCAAGGCAAATAAAAGAACTTGAACATTGGGAGTACCATAGTGCTACACTGAGTACCACTGTGAGCCCTTGTACACTTTTGCAGAGATATTTGTGTATGTACCACTACTAATGCTAATCTGTCAGTTTCTATAAAATTTAAGAAGTCTATATATCTATCTACTATCCATTAATTTTGTTGTTAGGAACTGATAAGGCACATACGAATAAGCATGGAATCAGCAAGGGCCTGTATCAGAGAAAATGTTTTATGTAGAGTATGGGCTTTTTGCAATTTAACATTAAGCATGCATTTGTTTAGTGGGCAAACAAGTGACTACATATTTATACAGCTAAGCAGAATACACTTGCACTTCAGAAATTAAATAGCTTCTACCAATATCACCTCAACAATGAAGAATTTCAATAAGGATGTTTTCAGCAGAATATGGGTTAATGAATATGTAAGGGAGGTAAAGCAGTGCTGTCAGTTCCGCAGCACACAGAAGGGTATAGGCCCCGAGCTAAACTTTGATCAGCCACAGAGGGATTTGAAGGAGGCATTAGGGAGCTTTGCATGTTAAATCAATTGAGAGGAGGTGCAAGGTTAAGGATGTTTAAGAAAACAAAAGCCTGGATTACTGAGAACAGAAAGATGTCTTATCTCCACCACAAATCCTCAGTGCTCTGTCCACCGAGTAATGCGAAATGCAGCAAGGGACTTGATTTTCACCAATAGCTATAGTTTGGCTTAGAAGGGCTATAACATGAAAAGCTTGACAGTTCACTTGTCAGCTGTCATTCACAAGTGGCAAGTCCAAATATATCATTTAATATCAGCAGACTTTTGATAAAATAGGTCTTCAGGGTAATTTGTTTCTAAATTTCTGTTCTCAGTCTGTCTTTCAAGGGGAACATTAAACATTCATATTTAAAGAAATATATTTGCATGTAAACATTTATCCACAAACATTTAGTGTTCCACAAAACCTACCCTGTCTGCAGAACACATGATTTTATTGAAATCTTATGCTAACTGCAAGTTTTCCTTGCCTGATTGAATATATATCCTTTATGAAAGACGGCCATATATATACAGGCCACACACATAAAACCACCTTTGCGTTGTTTCATTCACATGGTCTGACAGTTAATGCTCAATAAACCAGGATAACGGGACTATCTGCCAAATAGCCATAAATGTCCAGTTTGTATAGCAGTATACTCAAAACTGTCCAAACTGCCTGGCCTTTATCATGTACACCAAGGCCATCATGGTATTTGCCCAATTCAGATTAGTTTCATTTGTCTTTCTGGCAAAGCGCTGAGCATTAGTTTTAAGGTAATCTTTGAGCTTTTTCATGATTAAGAGTATTGCTTGGAGGCTCCTAAGCATACCATTTATTTTTGCCAACATAAGTTTCTTGAACATATAATATTCTACACATCGTGTCACATTGTGTCTTGCTCACAGCAGAAGCATTATGTATTGCAATTGGAATCCAGTCACAATCTCTTCCACAACCAGTATCAATTATATAAATTCACATGCATATTGCAAGAGGCTTCCAACATCTATGGTATACATATTTGTTTTAAGAATTCTACTGAAATTACCCCAACATTTTATGCAGAAGGTGAAAAGCCATATTTTTTTTCTACCAGACATTTGATCCTATTGCTCTGAAAAAAAGCTGCATCTTCAAATTAATTTATCCTCATCATCAAGTTTAAAGGAGTTCACCCCATCCTATCCCTAGACATGTTTTTCGTTTTTCTCAAAAACATACATATAAGATTTGTTGTTGTCTTCTGTGTTAGTCACATGATCTAGATGCTCAATGGGCATAACACATCTAAAGATTGTTATGAAAAAGGAATATCTTGACAGCAGTATCCCTTTAGCATCCCTCACTGATTGGGGAATCATTTTTTCCAAGGTGGAAGAAACATTTATCAAAAAAAAAAATCCCCCAGAAACTTTTTCAAGTAAATTGAGTTTTGGACGATATTACAGAAAATCTAAAGTCTCTATTCCACATAATGTTTCTTTTGTTTCATTTCACTTCATAGTTTGTAAGCTATGAAGTAAGCTCATTTGAATTGCGCTTTTGCATGTATTACTGTATATAAAGCTATTGTTTTCTGCAAATATCCTTGCATATTATAAATTATTATAATCCTGCATACATCTATACATTTGAATAGACATATGAATCTGCTCTCTGCATATCTCAACCTTTGATTTATACATTTATTCTTTTAAGGAACTATTTCACATTTTATAGAAACATTTCTCATAAATACCAGTAGTGTATTGCACACTGCAGTAAAGATTGACCAATGACCTTGTGTACCTATTGGTTGGTATTCTCAATGCATTAGAAAGCAATTGCATACATAATTACAGATTACCGTTGTTATGGCATTCAAAGATGCTCTTTTTATTTATGCTGCTTTTCTCAGCTGCCCTAATTTTACAATATCTCCTGTTACGCATTTTTCTCAAGGTAACCATTTTTGTACTGCGGTACTAGTAATACAATTTGCTAAGAGAGCAAATTTATGTACAAATAATACAAATTTGCATGTTGCAATGTAATATTCTTCATTAGGCTTTTATTGCATTGCAAATCTTAATTGAGACCTGCTTGAAGGTGGCATGAATTTTTGGAGCAAACGTACTATAACAACTTTTTCATTAAGAAAAACCATATCCTACTGTCATGTGAGGGGCAAAGGGTTCGCAAAATGTGCTCAATGGCAAAATTATTTGTGAATAATTTTTCCTTTAGTGGCCTATATTACATTCCCCCAACAGGCTTTGCCTACCTATCCCATATGTATTCATGTTACTTGATCATACCTCCCAATTGTCCTGTTTTTCACTGGACAGTCCCGAATTTGTCAGCTCAACCCACAGTCTCGGATTGTTACTGAAATGCCCCAACTTTCTCTTTGATCTCCTGCACTAAACAACCAGAAAAAGATACAAAGTTTCTAACTTAATTGGGGTTTGGCAGAGATCCCAGTATATGTGGCAGGTACACATATTCTGATATTTTTGTAACAATTTAAGATAAGTAAAGAAACAAATATCACAATTTAAACAGGTCTCTTGGGGACACTTAAAGGGCAATTCACCTTCATTAGCAAAACTGTAATCACACATTAAAACCACAGAAATGTGCTCAAACATTCACAACCTGCCAAGTTTTTGGGGCTGTGGCCACAAAATTGGGTGCGGTCAAAATCACAGCGTTCCACGTGGCACGTTTTCGTCTGTATTTCTATTTCCAAAATCTTGGGAGGTATGCTTGCTGACTTATATGGATCTCTGAAACACCTCTCCATTAACATACAATACTGTACATATCTTTTGATATATTGTAAGCATGTATTGTAAAGTTCTTTTTTAAATCAAAGTCTCAATGTTGCAAGTATATAGTTCCAGCCTGACCAGTCTTTGTTACAACTCAAAAATATATTTTTCCTGTTGCTTTACAAAAACAGTACTCATTGTCATAAAATCAACTAAAATTAGAATTCAAAAAATCGAATCTCGAATAAATTTTGGGGTACTTCGACTATCAAGTAGCCCAAAATTCAATTTGAATTGAAAAAAATTGAATATAAGTCGAATTT
Organism: Xenopus borealis; assembly: GCA_024363595.1. Lineage (NCBI taxonomy): Eukaryota > Metazoa > Chordata > Amphibia > Anura > Pipidae > Xenopus > Xenopus borealis. The sequence continues at coordinate 69,434,116 of CM044443.1, read as the reverse complement.
TTGAAGTACTGGCCCTTTAAAATCCTTCGAATTCGACACCTTAAAGCTGCAGAATTGCCATTTTAGCCTATGGGGGACCTCAAAGAACCTGTCCTGAAAATTTTTATAAGTTCCAAGAATCCTTCGAATCGTTTGATTCAAATGATGCAATGGAATGATTGGAATGATTTTTATTCTATCAAAAATGGACCTATTCGATTGAAATAGGTCCATTTTCAATCTTAAAAGCCCTTTAAAAAACTTTGAGGTCCAATGTATACAGATGTATAAATCTCAATACTAAGTAACTGCTCACTGTACATTGCTAACACCAAAGAATGTCAATACTTGCAATGTTCTCTATGCTTTTAATTGTTTTCTCTTTCTGTCATTGCTCATTGATCTTTTTATCAATAAAAAAACAGTATTGAATTGGAAAAAAAAAAACTTTGAGGTCGAATTTTGAAGTTTTTTCACTTTGAAAATTCTGCCCTTAGTAAATCTGCCCCTTGGTGTCTGAAACTGAAATTAATCTGAAGAACATAACTCAAAACTATGAATACTCTATGGTGCCCACTGATGGAATTCAAAAAGGTTCTTGTAACAAAACATTTTTTTTTAAACTTGCACAGAGCAGCAACAAGCTTCTTCTATCTTCTCTGATGAATTGTATATAACAGTGAACATGAATGCAAGGGAACCTCAACACTACCTAAATATGGTAATTTGTGCCTGAATATTGCACTTTGAATATTTCTATTAGTTCATAATTGAGCCCTTGAATGAATACACAATCCTAGCTAGATATGTTTTATAAATATAGAGTATAGAGGGGTAGCCTTTCAATCAGCATTTCCATGATTCTTTCTGTTTCCCTGAATGAATTTAAGAATACCAAACATAACTATAATTACATTATTTCTATAGTATTTTCACCCTACAAGACTGTGAGCTTCATTTAATCAGGGGTGTACCAAATGTAGATCAGGATCTACCAGTAGACCTTTAGCTGGTAAGCAGTAGATCTCAAGACACTGTCAAAAACAGCTTGTCTATATCACCCTTTTTTTATGCTTTTCATACAGATATTTATTATGTTAAGGTTACATAAGAAATAGATAATTAATAGAAATATATAATATTTTCCATGGAGCAGAATGCTAACAATGCTTTTATGGTTGTAGATCATATTAGAACATCACTAAAAGTAGACCTTGCATTAAAGTATGGGCACTCTTGCCTTAAAGGGTAAGGAAAGTGTAAAATAGAATAAGGCTAGAAATGCTGTATTTTGTATACTAAACATAAACTTACCTTACTGCACCACAATCCTAATCACACAAATTATTTATTTCAAAGTTGGCCACAGGGGGCTGTCATCTTGTAACTTTGTTAAAAATATTTGCCTGCCTCTGGCACTGCACATGCTCAGTGTGATCTGAGCTGCTTAGGGATCGTAATAAATTATCAAAAAACAGAACTGCTTGAGTTCTGCATGGCTGGTAAGTAAGTCAGGGGCTCCCCCTGCTGTTCATAAGTATGATTGCTTCCCAGTCAGAAGTTAGGGACCGTCTAACAATTCCTATTTTTTTCCTAATTTCTCTGCATACAGTCAGGTTTCTTATAAAAATGGTACACATTTTTTAATTAAAGTATAATGGAGATAGATTTCTTTTTCATTAAAGAAAAGTAAAAATGGTATTTTATTTCTTTGCCTTTCATTGCCCTTTAAGTAATATATGAACTTCATTTAATAACCCTTGCATCTTTCAAGTTCCAGCACAGGTCTGTGAAAATATTCATTTATAATAGACTTTTTGGTAGTGATAACATGACCATTAAAATGTCTTACATTGATAACTGAATCACTGGTGTCTTCAAATTTTAAATACCAGACTTCTCATTGATCCATAAGGGCTGCATTTTAAATGTCTGCTTGTTCACAATAACATTCTGATTAAGCAAATGGAACAGAGTACAGCTGCTGATATTTCTCTGGCTCATCTTAAATTTTGATGGCTGTTTTTACCCATTTATTTGTTTCTGACTTACTAATTTGCAGATGATACTCTAATCATCTGAATATTCAATTCTAATCACATGAGAGTGCCACCAGAATCATTTGCATATCCGCTCTAATGATAGACACATTTTGTTCAGTTTATCTTCATATTTCTTGGAGTACTTCAGATCTATCTACATTCAGTTTCTTTATTCATTTTTGGAATAATGCGTGCATTGTATTCAAATAACCAGGAGATTTAGTTTTTTTAAATACATTGTTCCTGGCTCTCTGCAGTGTTTATTTTTTAATCATGGATATTATAATAAATATAAATGCATGCTCTGCCTATTCTAGATAACATACAAACACCTGTACAGTATGATATTTAATAATATATTGATATTATATCTATTAAAATGTATTAAATGCATGTAATAGGTGTTTAAGTATCTATTGTAGGTTTTCTGATATTACAGAGCAGACTAAGCCAGCAAAGTATAGTCTCACTTACCAGGTGTACATATAAACATTTTCTTTTGGGTTATCGAAGACAGAAATGGAACGCTGATGTCTGTTTCTGTCATGATAATGGCTTGAGCTTCCATTTGGTGCTTGCTATTTATTTTTCAATTTGTAAAGAAAAAAGCACATGAAATGCTAGGGAAAGGAAGATTTAGCTGCCACTGGCCTTGGCAGCGAATGCTATGTCTCTGACTGATGGGAATGATACTCTACAGACACTTAACTAATACAAATGACGTGAACCTATCTAGTCAAGCAGATAGTCTTGATTCGCTGCTCATCCCCCACAAGGGCTACAAAGAGCCAATTTCATTCTGTCCCATGGCAATCAGAAATCGAGGAAACATCTGGCTTCCGAATCAGCTTTAAGGTCCACCGAGGGATGACAGGGGACAGTATTGGCTATTTGGGGATGGTTTCTTGCAGCAACTCATTACAGTTTAGTGCCCGGAAAGGCCAGTTGTGCTTGCTTTGCCATTTTTCAAGCTGTCAGTAGACAAGCGGAGAACATGTTACAAGGTCTCTGGCGCCTGAGTTAATCCAAACTGTATGAGGAACAGGCAAGTCCTGAAGACAGCATCACTATAGATACAAATGGCTGACCTTTAGGGAGAAGACATGGCAAAAACCAATACAAACTATGAAGGCTTTACATTTTCATTTCTATTAGTCAGGAAAAGCAATTATTCTGCAAAATTATTTTCTTGTGTTAAGTCCTCTTTTGCTTCAACATTTCTGTAAACAAAAATAGGCCAGTACTTGCATCAACTTGCAAGATTAAGGGGCAGATTTACTATTGGTCGAATTTCGAATTGAAAAAAATTCAAAATTTGACCATGTGAATAGGTAGGGAAGTAAAATCCTTCGAATTCGACTATTGAATTCGAAGGATTTTACCGCAATTTGATTGGTTGAATGATCGAATATTAAAAATTTGATTGATAAATCGTTCGATTAATTTTTTCGATCAATCAAATCTTTTTATTCGATCAAAAATAATGAAACCCAATTCGGTAGCTTTGATCTGGTGAACTAGGTGGTTGAATAAAAATTTAAAGGGACAGTACTTTGACAGTCGAATAGTATAATTTTCGAATGAAATTTTATTGGAATCATTTTATTTAATTCAATTTATAAAATTCACTGGTCAAAGTGGTCTTAAAAGACATTCAAAAATTTGAATTCAAATGTTTTTGAAAATTCAAACTTCTAATCCTTCATGTGAATTTAGTAAATCTGCCCCTAACTTGTATGTAAGCTTTGAATATATATGATCATATATTTTAGTGACAGCAGGTATATTATAAAGGGTTAGAAACAGACAGATTTTTCATGACAATGCCATGGTTACTACAGTAAAGAAAATAAGGCAACTTACTTGTTTTAAAATCAGATATAATTACCTTGGGGTTTAATTAATGATTGGCCTGCTCTCCACAAACACAGATACCCTATATAACCTCTAGGGTGCCACAACTGGTCATCCCTATTCAGGAATGGGCATGATAAAAATCATTTGCATATACACTAGTCTTCTTTCTGTATTTACATTCATTGACATCACACATGGATAACATATTAATGTTTTTAACTCAACAGGAGCCAATGGAATTGCCTCAATGGCATCAGAGTATCTTCCTAATGATGAATTGAAATTGTGCAATGTGTACTGCCCCAATAACCCAATACACAATAACTTAAAATAACTAAAAATGTCTGTAACCGCTGGAATGACACCCACAGTCTGTCCTTGTCTCAGCTTTTTAATGAAAATAAAATAAAAAATTCAAGGTTGAGAGGAGCCTATTCAATCTTCCTTGTGGTCATTTTTTATAATTGCATATTCCTTATTTCTTTGATCAAGACAAACAGTCAAACATACGCAGTGTAATTGGAAAAGTAGAAAAAGATTTCCTATGTATATATACGTATATACTATATATACACTTTACAAATGTGCCTGTGCACAGCAACTTAATTACCGCATGATAAAATCTCAATATTGCACACTGGCACTTAAAGTGTCCTGTAGAATCAACTGTGTATTGTAGCTTAACTATAAGTGACTACTGTACTTGGTGTATGACTATAAATCAACCAAGCAACACACCTTGTGGAGTAACATTTATATAAATAACAAGAACATTACATTATCAGTGAATAAGATATAGGCGGACTATAAATCTTATTGCAAGATAATTTCAAAATGCCTCAAATATACTGTATATATAGTTCAACAGCTCTGGACAAAAATGGCGTTTTTGTTTTTTTATATTGGGAGGCATACAAAAGTTGAAGCAAATTGAAGTTAAAACCAGAGTTTTATGACTGCCAACATATAAATCAGGTTTAATGGTAATGTTCAAGCTTATTAGCCGTTGATTAAAGATTCTTTTATCAAGTTATTTCTGATTATATGTTATGAAAGGTCACATTGGAAATGTACCTGTTGCCACTTTGTACACTTGTGTATTCAATGTCTGGCTAATTGTCTCTGTAGGGTGAAGGATTGGATCAGAGTGCTCAGCCCAACTGTTGCCTAACTTACAGATGCAGCCACTGGGATTTGTGAGTTAAATGCGTCATGACTCAGGGTTAATTGAAGAAACTGTGTTATCCAAAGTTATCTTAACTCATTTAATGCATTTAACCTTTTCATTAGCATACCAAAGCACCATTGTTTTCAATGGTGAACTCTTTAATTGGATGGGATGCTGTGACACAATATTCTGTGTTAAGTGAGTTAAATGGGATAGATGAATTAAGTTATTTTGTGTCAAATACACAATCCAAAGTGGCTTAATCTGTATTTTAGCTTCCTTTGGCATGCTTTCCTACATATAAACAGAAAACACAATAAGTTGCAGCCAAATGTTTTTGGCTAAGCGCATTTACTATATGTTGATTACTATAATCAAATGAAGAAAACACAACTAAATAACACTTCAGCAGATACTGCATTTTAGGTAATTTAGAATCTCTCATAAATAAACCCTTTAGATGCCATCAAAACCGAAAGTCAAGCCAAGGAGGTCTGTGGGGTCCATGTTACATAGCAGATAAAATATAAACAAAGAAACATGCAAAGGCTTGAATATTTACATTACATTCATTAACTTAAAGGAAACCTAATTTCTCTTAACAAATAGGGGCAGATTTACTAAATTCACATGAAGGATTCAAAGTTCGATCGAATTTTCAAAAAGATTCGAATTCAAGTTTTTGAAGACCACTTCGACCAGTGAATTTTGAAAATTCGATCAAATAGAATGATTTGAATAATTCAAATAAAAATCTATTCAATATTCGACTATTCGACAGTCAAATTTTTAAATTAAAATTTTTATTCGACTGCCTAGTTTGCCAGATCAAAGCTACTGAATTGGGTTTCATTATTTTTGATAGAATAAAAATATTCGATCGATTGGAATGATTTTATCGATCGGATATTTTCTATTCGATCGTTCGACCAATTAGATTGCGGTAAAATCCTTTGAATTCGATATTCGAATTAGAAGAATTTTACTTCCCACACTATTCCCAGCTATTCCCATGGTCAAATTCAAGGGTTTTTTAACCCTCAAATTCGACCCTCATTAAATCTGCCCCATAATGTAACATTGCTCAATGGGCTCCTCTAAGCATTTTTGCAACATGATTTTTGTATTGGATCCTGAAACCCATTACCCAAAAAGCTTCCAATTACAGGAAGACCTTCTCCCACAGACTCAATTTCAATCAAATAATTAAATTTTTTTTAAATGATTTAGTTTTTCTCAGTAATAGTAAAACATTATTTTGTACTTGATTCCAAGGCAAACCATCGCTATAGGGTTTATTTAATGTTTAAACAATTGTTTAGTAGACAAAGTATGGGGATCTAAATAATGGAAATATTTCCTTATCCACATATACACAGGTCATGAACTTTCTTGATTAAGCAATTTTTATGATAATATTACAGTGCCACCTGCTGGCCAGATCTTTCTAAAAAAAAATGTGGGAGATGGTGTTGAATTTCTAAAAAAGACATTCTCTGAAATCAGAAGGTATTTACCTTTCTCATGCCATACACATTGTGCTGTCTAAATACCAAACAAGATTTTAATTCTCCCATAAGCCATCATGGACGGAGACATGCACATTGTTTTTGGAGGGTTTTTTGGCTCCTTTTAGCCCATCTCACCCCAACCAAGTTTGGTTGATGTTCTTTGCTTAGAAAATACCAGAAAAACATTTTGGAGACATAATATATATACATAAAGTATATACACACACACACATATATACATGTGTGTGTGTATTCACACACAAACTAATGCAGTACCCAGTTTGGTGTGAATGTCTGAGCCCTACACAATACCTGGGCAGTCCATACTGAATATGTATTAATCTCAGAATCCTTGAGAAAAGGGATATATATAATCACAGCTTGGGATGCAAATGCCTTTCCTCCAGTATATTTGCATCCCAAGCTTGAACAACTTAATGTAGCACTGAACAGATCTGACTTTCAAACTGTTCTGAGCCAGAAGGCCATCAAAACATATGACGATAATGTGATAACTGAAAACTGAACAGACTAGAAGCTTACAGTGGAGTAGTGATTTGGACTTGACTTGAATCTCATAATCAAACACTGTAGCTTCCAATGACTTTTCTTTCCCTCCCACAAGTGTGTCTTGAGAAAAGTCTCATAAACAGACTGAAACGCTGATAGATAAATTTTGAATATTTTCACTTTATTTTAAAGTCTCAGTGTGCATCTACATACTATAATGTGGTTACTCTCTCTCTCTATTTATATATATATATGTTTCTCCTGAAGACGGCTCCAGTCAGGATGCCGAAACGTTGAGAATAAAACACAAATTTTTGCATCTGATATGAGTCCTTGGAGTGCGGTGTGTCTGCCATAGTATGTTGTTGTTTTACCAGCACCCAGGCAGATGGGAGTTGTTTTGAGTGCACCAGTCAGTCTATTTATATATATATATATATATATATATATATATATATTATTTCTTTTCCTTTCTGCAGGGGCAACATTTATGGTACATGGTGAAAATCACAGAAAACCTTTACTCTAATTGTGTAAAAAGGGAGAAAATACACAAAACCACCAATCTTGCCTGCCATCAGTGAGATGATTGTAGGGCTCACAAAGCACTGTTGTGCACATGGTGTGTACATTTCACCTATTGCCAATTTACAGATATAGCCTTTGAGGAACTGTGTAGAAATCATTGCAAATACAGGATAAACAGAAGGAAAGGATCCCTGGCATTAACACTGCCATACAACCAGACTTGGTAATTCTGTTAATGGAACTGCATGCATTGGTATTCTGAAAGACACTGATTAAGTAAACCAGACACAACAACTGGAGTATTATTTACACATTCTGACCCATTTGTGACTGCATTACAAACTGTTGTTTTGAAGGTGCCCACTATTATGATAGAATTCCAGAGAACAAATTCTGCATTCTTGGCATTAAACATAACTACTGTAAATAGATTTTACCATATTATTTTGTAAAATAACAACATAGAATTCTCAATATGAAAAATATCAGTGGGGCTTGTCATAATACAGAACAGTAAAACGATTGACGGCACCAGTCAGCAGTAAATTTTCTCAAAAATGCCTTTATTGAGACATGGGTCTCTGACCCCAACACTCGGCAAAGTTTCAGACCCTTCTCGGTCTTTTATCAAGCTACCGTAGCTTGATAAAAGACAGAGAAGGGTCTGAAACGTGGATTAAACGGGCCGAGTGGGATCCCGCTAGACTGGCATCACATTAAAGGCATTGGAGGTGAGGGTGCTGACTGAAAAAACGTGTAATAATACAGGACAGAACAGATCTGTATCTCTGTGTGCTGATTGCAATACACATAAAACTAAAACAATACATGGTGTCAGAAGTGTGGCTGCAGAGAAAACATAAAAGATGGCTAATCTTAAACCACCTGAACCACCTGGAGGTCTGGACATTCAACAAGGAAAATTGGAGAAGGTTTCGTCAGTGCTTTGAATAATACCTTGCTGCCATAGGAGGAACAAGTAAACCTGCTCAGTTACAGTATTCTCTCTTTTTACATGTGGCAGGGGAAGATGCATTGGAAGTATATAATACTTTTACATTTGCCACAGAAGAGGATAAATGGGATATGCAGACTATTATGAAGAAGTTTGAGGAATACTGCAATCCAAAAAAGAATATCAAATATGAGGGATATAAGTTTATTACAGCAGAAACCACAAAAGTGCAAATAAAATCAATACAGAAAGATAAGAATACACAGGCCTTTATGCAGGAGAGCATACATGTGGACACTGAGAAACTAGCACAATAGTGAGCAAACTGAAAGTGAAACTAATATCCGCATTGTAAAAGATGTGGAAATAAACATTTACTAGCGATGGACGAATCTATCCCGTTTCCTTCGCCGGAAAATTGCCGAAAAATTTGCGGAATGAGTCACGTCACGTTTTTGATGTGCGTCGCATTGTTTTTGATGTGAGTCACGTCGTTTTTGACGCGTGTCGCGTCATTTTTGAAGTGCATCACGTCATTTTCAGCGCATCAATTTTGACGCCACCAAATTTTTGGCAGGAGAATTTTTGCTGGCAATTTGCGAATTTGCCACGAATTCGCGCCTGGAGAATAAATTAGCCCATCACTAACATTTACCACAAAACTGCCCAGCTTATGGTAAAGCATGTAACAACTGTAAGAACCAAACCATTTTGCAAAAATGTGCAAATCTAAGAAAGTGCATGCTGTTTGGACTCCAGGGACTTGAACATAGCAATAATGAGAGAACATTATCAGCTTCCCACAGTTGAGGAAATCACGCATAAACTCCACAAAGCCAAATTATTTTCGGTACTGGATGCAAGTTCTGTGTTTTTTAAAATAAAGCTAGATGACAATAGCTCCCGTTTATGTACATTTAACACACCATGTGGGCTCTACAGATGCC
>CM044443.1:69398804-69421875 GCA_024363595.1 Xenopus borealis | reverse complement strand
ATTAGCAGAGCGGAGCATACAAATATTCTTAAAATAGCCAAAGAAGATGGAACAGACCCTTTTCTGTTTCTCATGAACTGGAGAAACACACCAATGGAAGATATTGGAGCATCCCCAGCACATTGTTAACATCCTGAAACCTCTTGTACCCTAAAACAATTTCTGCAAATGTGCAATCTCAACTGAAAGAAAGACAAATGAAACAAAAGCACTATTTTAATCAAATGACTAAACCTTTACAGCAACTTACAGTTGGTGAAAGTGTTAGGGTGTGGCAGAATGGAACATGGAGTCCAGCTAAAATCACAGCAATTGCTGAACAACCAATGTCTTACATTGTACAGACACCTGATGGTCAGAAATACAGGAGGAATAGACGGTTCTTGAGAAAAACTCAAGAGAAAGACTTAAGTGAACCAGGGGTGAGAGATGATAATCAAATGTGGTTTGGAGTCAAGAAAGCATTCTATCAACAGAAGAACAAGTCTGGAGTGGTGCTACACCTGAACGAAATCTTGAATAGATAGAGATCCACACATCTCCGTTAGAACCTCAAGTGGGAAACTTGTAAGAAAGCCGCACAAACTTGTGTGAGTGATTACTTAACTTGTTTTGTTTTATATGTACATTAAAAAAAAAAGAAAGATGTCATAATATCACTCCACTTAGCACATGGATATGTTGTTGAATGTAGTTCCAGAACAAGGAAGTAGGATAGTAAAGCAGACCGAACAGATCTGTGTCTCTGTGTGCTGATTGCAATACACATAAAACTAAAACAATATAGGGCTCATTCATAAACTTTGCACAGCCAGGAATGATTTGCCAAGTGAAAATATTTGCCCTGCGCATGGTTATATTTATAAACCTGTGGCGCATTTAATGCACCAACAGAATTGCAAATTTGTATTCGCACTGCAAATGTCCATAGGAGCTTTTTAAACATGGTATAGTTGCAAAATATTATGCATAAACTCTGCATTTGAGTTACGACAAAACTTTGGTGGCAGAGGAAATATTTGCATAAGTAGTTTTCATAAATTACGAATTTAAATTATCAATGCTATTTTCACACACAATGACCTTGCACAGTCACAAACAACAATCTCACTTGCGAATATTTCGCAAAAAAGAACTGAAAGACGGGCACAGCAGTGCAATATTCTAGCATTCAGGATAAAACACAGGGCAATATAAATATGCAAATAGATATGCGCTGTGTGGACTTAATAAATGACCTCCAGAATGTTTTAGATTTTTATACAGCATTGCACTGATGGAAATCTAGTTTATTCTTGATCCTGAATCAAGAAAATAGTTTTCACATGAGTTTTAAAAATTCTCTTTTGGAATTGGTTTGTTCTTGAAAGATAAAAATCGATTTCAAATATTACAAGGCACCACATCTAATGCATGGGACATCAATATTCACTAGTGAAAGGTCTGTATATATATAATGTGACATTTTTATTATAAATGGTTATTAAAAGTGTTTATTAAATGCCAGACTTCAGGGTTTAAATATATGTGCTGACATTATTGTTATGATTTATGCCTTATTTACTTTACTACTGATAGATGTTTTGTTCAGGTCACACATTTATAAAAATGTAATATTCGATTTAGTACATTCAAGAAGCAATAAAAGTCCAATGGGCATTACATTTATGTAGCTTGCTGCTACTAGATTTTGTATAATGCCAAAAGAATGCTGTGTGGATTTACTTTTGAGTTACAGGAATGGCATCTTCCATAAGTACAATTTTATGCAAATAAATTTTTTCTCTGTAATAATAATACAACACCTTGTACTTAATCCTAACTAAACTGCATAAATCCATGTTGGTGTCAAAACAATTTTACTGGGTTAGTAATCCAAGTGTTCCAGATAATTGGTTCAATCCCTTTATATAGTTAACCCATAAACTATGCAGAAAAAAGTAGGTACATTTTGTACTACACACATTATGGGTTTTATTTATCAAATTTGTGAGGTTTTTTTACCTCAAATAAACTCAAAACTCGAATGTTTGCTTATTTATGAAAAACCTGAATGTAAAAATTTAGACTGAATGCAATCGGGGGGAAAAACTTGAATACTCAAATTGATTGAGTTATCGAAAAAAAAAAAACCTTGAATACCTTGAATTGATCACGTTTTTGAGCATAAAACACCTGAAAATCATGAAAGCATAAAAGATCTTCCAATGGTTCAAGGGACCTCTGCCAATGACTTCTACATGCCTGAAATGGTCTTGAGATGGAGGATTTTTGGATCCTGGCAGCTTCGAGGAATAATAAATCTTAACAAATAAAAGTTTTTAATGAAAGTACCCACAAAACTTGATTTTTTCAGGAAAAACAACTCCACTTTTAATAAATAACCCTCTGTATGAATATATTTTTATGGATAATTATTTGCTTTCAGTTAATGGCACCTGCTGACTGGTTAATATAGGACGCTAGACTTGTAGCAGTTTTGAACCTTTTATTACTCACCCCCTAAATCTATAAAGAAAAAAGTTAAATCTGTGAAAAAAGTGGTTGTTGTGCAGTCCCAGCTTATCAGACATAATGAAAAAATTATTTTACACCCAGTGCCCAACAGGCTGGGGTAAAAGAGCAGCACCCGCTAAAGTTCAGAAGATAAAGTGTTTGAATACCATGATCATGGTCCCTGCAGCAACCAGAGTACATTAACACATAGCAGAGGTGCAAAGTCTTGGTTGTAAAACAGCGCAAGGTCCATAGTGTCCAAACCTTTGGGCTGAGGATCAAGTGTTTCTCTGTCTCATTCAGTAAGGGTTCCACTCCCCCAGCAGATAAAAACACATACAACACTTGATCTTAGCCAAAAGCAAACTGGTGGTTTATGCTTAGTTGAAATATTTGCAAAACCACAAAATATCACCAAAATGCACTGGAACTCATGGGAAGCTGAAATAACATTGTAGTAAAATTCTACTTCATATATATGAAAAATGTTGTCATGGGTGAAAGCAAACATTTTTCCTCTAAAATGTACCAGGAAAAAAAGGTTGCTCATCTTCAGGTTTAAGAGAAAATACTGGGATAATGCAATAAATGATCTCAAGTTTTCTAACCCATAGCAACCAATCAGTAGTTTGTATCAATTGGTGTGGTGTATGCATGTGTTTGTAAACAAGAGATCTAAATATTGGTTGGTGTTCTGCTTGCATCCCAGTTTAATTGGTATAAAAGTAAATACTGTGCCATTAATTAACATATAAATATAAGCAAATATATTGAGACTATATAGAATGTTCCACCCGCAGAGTCCGTATTGAAACTATTTATAACTGTTCTGCTCATTTGGCAAAACAGTTAGATAATCGATCATAATTCACAGTCTCCAAACACCATCAGTTTCAGTGATAAATTTTGATATACAAGCACGTTATTTTGTGCTGAAAATGTTGCCGGAAAAGAACAAAATATATATATATATTACGCCGGCCAAAAATTCGCTGGCGTAAAAAAAAAAAAACGAGACGCGCGTAAAAACCGCGACACACTTCAAAAATGTGACGCGACTTGTTTTCGCAAATTTTTCGCAAATTCACAAAATTTCCTGCAAAATTCACGAATTTGCAAAAAATTTGCTCATCAGCAAAATGGGATAGATTCGCCCATCACTAGTTGTTGGTGTAAGATGCCAACATAATGGTTCACATAACCTCTGGTGGTAAGGTTTAAGTAAACAACAGTTGTACTGTGGAAAGTTGCTAACTGGAACCTAAGAACATGGGTTATTTTCTGAAGCTCAGCACTCTGATTTTGAAACTTTCAGCACAATTGCATCAGGCCCTCTTGTGACCACAATGACAGTGGAATTCTGGGGGGGTGCTGCATTACGGGAAAAAACATGCAAATTGCAGTTGACATTGCACCTTTACCACTGCAGATCAAATATTCTCTATGTCTTTAAATCATTCACAGTTTAATAAATTAAATATGGAAATATAATACAAACATGGCTGGTCAACCTACTTACTTATTTTAGCAATATATACTTGTGTTTTTTTAATTGATGTATTGCAAGGCATAGATAACTCATGGACATATGAGTGCACATTTTCTTATTTAAATATTTGGACGTTGTGACCGTCCATCAGTTTCCACTTGATAATCTGATGCTTTAGTTTACAGCATGTGCTTTTTGGAGGCTTTTTAAATAACTGAAGCAATTTGATAACTGAATTTTGTGGGTGAATATGTTTGCATCTTTCACACTTAATTCATTTTTCAAGTTCCTTGATAGGTATAATTACATTGTTTCATAGCATGAAAACACTTTAAAGACAGTCCGTCAAAGTGACAGCACATGCCATCAAAAACTCTTGGCAAGACAATATATTTCTCAAGCTGCACCATATTTTAAAATCTTATTTCCATCAGAAGATGATGTTGTAATATATTGACTAAAGGCCTGAAGGCTAAAAAGGTGTCTAAGCAGTTTCATGGCATCAAAATAAAAAAATAATATGGTTTTGACTGTCATTTCTCGTCTCTACAAAGTGGACAAGAAAACTATTGGTCCAAATACGTCACCTTGCAAGCCACTGAGGAGATGATTTACCTTCTAATGAAATGCTTCACTAAAAAGTACAGCCATTAGCATACTTAATGACAGCTTTATAAGTCAGGCATTTAAAGCTAATTAGGATAGACTGCCTTTGTAGTTTTAAATTGCATCAAGGGAACCATTTCGTAAAAGAACACAAAAGCTTGTAAGAAAAGCTTCTCTAACCTGTATGCATGCCTGTCTACCTATCAGTCTTCCATTATACTTATACATGAGCCCACGCCAGAGCTGCCCTTGGTTACACAATAATAAAAAGTACAATTTGTGAGCATTAGTACATTTCAACCAATTAATGGTTTGATCACCGTTGCTAATGGCAGCAAAAATCACATGAACCTTAGAGCACTTGGTGACATTTCGTAGGTTAAAAACCAGTATTTTTATAGATGATGAGACCTAGCTGAATATTTCGATTAATAATTACAATACAACATGTTGTCCAGGCTATAAGTTCAGACCAATTTTGAGACATACATGAGTAATATTGATATACCTGTGTAAAAGAGTACAGTGTGAAAATTCAGCTCTTGGTTGCACTTGGTTGTTTCATGATTCTTTCTTTTGCAGAAAATGCAAAAGCAAAACAAATTATTCCATTATATACTACTACTCCCAGCAAAATGGGATTTCAATAACAACTCAGTAGATGGCTAGGAATAGAGAGTTGACACATGCTGTAATTGAAATTAGCTTTTGGTATCCATTGAGTGATTTCAATACTTTTCCCAGTTTTCTGTATTAAAATATATGTACTTACAACTGTGAACAAGATTTTATACACTTTTTTTAATTTTTACATTTTTTTACTATTTCATTAATTGCATTTCCTAAAACAAAATAAGGCCACCCATTACTTTGCAAATTAAAATAAGCACTTGTCTAAATATATTGCATAAAAATCATAGTTTCTTATGTGAACTGTAATGCATGTTTTCATATGATTTCATTTAGTTCTACTGTACTGCAATATTGAATCTGAGAGTGAATATATAAGTATTAGGTTCCTTGTTTCTTTTACAATGAGCAGGGTGTTTGACTTACTGACAAGTCGCCAGCAACGACTCTGCAACACTTCGCACAACTTTGCCAAGGAACCCAGAATTATGGCAATGAAGAAGAGCTCACATACAATTTTCCTTTACATAAATTACATGACCTCAGATATTTAAGGGGTTATTTGTGAGTTTTTTTCTACATTGAATAAACTCACAACTCGAGTATTTGCTTATTTATGAAAAAAAGGAATACAATTGGGGGGGGGGACTCAAATACTCAAATTGGTCGAGTTATCAGCAAAAGAACCTCGAACACATTGGGGCAGATTCACTAAAGGGCGAAGTGACTAACTCTAGCGAATATTCGCCAGCGTGACGTCATTTAGTTACTTCACCAATTTACTAAAAAGCGCAGGCAAACGGACGTAACACCACCAAATCACTAAGATGTGTATTTTACTGAATGTTACCTCTTTCGCCAGACTTGCCTTCACCAGTTCTGACTTAGTGAAGTACATTGGAGTGCATAGAACATCCTCAATCTTCAGGTACTTACATCATAATTTTTGAGTGTAATAAATACAAAAAATACTGGTATCATTTAAAATTATCAGGGTGCTAGGCTGCAAAAGGCACAATTTTTTTTTTAAGTAGGCTTATGTGTAGGAACTGTGTAAGAACTCTATTGACTTTATTAAGTTTGGCATGTCTAGTTATCATCTATAAATTAGATGCACCATGCAACATAAATAGCTCCATCCCACTTTAAATTGCCCACCATATGCAAATTAGCCTAAGTGCCAGAACTTTAACGAAGTTGCGCTAGGCAGAATTGAACACTAGCGCAGCTTCACTTTGATTTGCTCGCTCTGCTGAAGTAACGCTAGAGAAAATTTGCCTGCGTTCTGCGCCCTGGACGCAACTTCGCACTTTTAAGTGAATTAGCATTGTCAGAGTGAATTTTTGCCTGGCGAAGTGTTGGGATGGCCACAAAGCCATCACTGGCAAATTTGCACTCTTTAATGAATTTGCCCCATTAAGTTTTCATGAAAAAAATCATGAAGGAAAAAAACATCTTAAAATGGTTCAAGGGATCACTGTCATCGACTAATACATGGCCTTGACAGATTTTAACTGGAGTATTTTCAAATTCAGGCTATAAGTTGTTTTATTATTTTTAGTGATTTTATAGAAAAACTCGTATTTTTCTGGAAAAACAAAACTCGACCTTTAATAAATAACCCCAGTTATGCCAATCATCTGCATCAAGCATGGACCTTTCTATTTCAGAACTATGCCATTCAATGAGCATTGCTAAAAAATGCATACAACTTACTTAAAATTAACTTATACCCAACGTAGCCCCCAAATTACATTTGTGAAAAAATCTTTGTTCAGCATTTGCTGGAATCACACAAGGGCAGTATTTGTTGTTAAACTTACAAGCAGATAAACCTAATTAATTGTCCTAGATTAGACTCCATCATAGTTACTCAAACCCATCCTTGGGACTGACCATTAATGCATGGTTCCCAAATAGTATGTTTACACAGTAGCACACATCTGCTACTCTGTCAATTTTCACAAACCACAAAACTCTTGTGATAACTGAAAAGACAAAGCAGATTATTCACTATAGAGAAGCATAACTATGAGCTTGATACCATATGGAATCAAGGACAAATCAATGAGGCATCTCCCATCAACCTCAACCTTCCATGATATTGTAATACTATATGAATGATATGGTAATAATGCTGTTATTCCTCTAACATTTACATGTACTTATCATACTGGTGTGATGATTGTTCCAGTAATCACCAACTTGCACATACGTTTACATTAAATACTGTGCTGCAAGTGTTTTCTTTATAAAAATGGATTAAAAATGAACAGACTTCTTAAATTACAAAGAAAGCTGTAAA
Organism: Xenopus borealis; assembly: GCA_024363595.1. Lineage (NCBI taxonomy): Eukaryota > Metazoa > Chordata > Amphibia > Anura > Pipidae > Xenopus > Xenopus borealis. Next base: position 69,414,349 of record CM044443.1, on the reverse strand, counting down.
GCAGCCATGTCAATACTTCTTCCCTCCAGCTGTTGTTAAGCTATAGAGGGAACAGTTGGTTGTGCAAATGCTGAAGCAAGATCATTTTGCTATTTCACCTGGGAGCGCCTTTCATTTTAAAGTAAAAAGCTCATAGAACAAAAATGATGGTCACTGTAATATCTTGAGCTGCCACTGAACAATATATATCTATATTATGATGTGAAAACTAATCTCTACTGAGGATTATGAAAACAGTATTTTATTTTTCTTAATAAAGCAAAATAACATATTAAAACATACAGTTTATCATTGTGGGGCCTATTTTTTTTTTTTTTTGTATTTCAAAGTGTTTTATTGAAATGTTCACAAATGTTTACAAAATTAACATGTCAATTTTAAATTTTTATTGTGGGGCCTATTTTACTAGAAAAAGTTATCCTATTTCAGTAATCAGCTGTTTTTATATATCAAAGCCTGTGAAGAAGATTCCGATTTGAAATCATTCAAAAGAGACACTGCAATTTACTGCAATAGATTTCTAGTGAATCTACCGAAAGAGGTAACTCCTTGTTTTAGTCATCTTGAGGAACTCTAAACCATAATAAGCAAACATCAAGTTTTATTTCCCCTTTGTTCAAAATTACATTTACCAGATCTTTCTCCAAATTGTTTGAGACTTCTTATTTTCTGGTGTGCCTGTTCATGAAATGAGTGCATATTTTGTAACGTAAATCTAATTTTTTTTTTACCAGCAATCTATTTTATTTTTTGCTTAGGTCCAATGTGACTCAAGTATTTAGGCACACAAAGCTTTGCATCCATAACTGAATGCCATGCCGAATATACAGTATATACCATGGAAGGGGAAATTTGTGGGTGGGATATGTATATTTTGCATGCCACTTCCTTCCACATTATTTAACAGAGACTAAAGACAGAACCTTGTTCAGGGCAGGTGTAATGTTCAGGGATACAGTGCACAGCTGAGCTCTGGAAAATGCAAGAAGCAGAGTGCAGTTTGCTCTGTGCATGGGCTGTACACAAGCATTTAGTGTATACTAATCTAAGGGCCACACATTTGGGGTCCTTTGTGCCCTAGTATTTGCACTTACTTTATAAGGGTTATTTACAACATGTAAGGCATGGCAAAAAATCCAAAAAAGGGAGGGGGCAATCCAAAATGTTTTTGAACTTTGCACCCTGCCTTCTACCCAATATGAATTGCATTTGGCAGCAGTACCGCCCCACCCCTTATCTTTTCCTTAACATGAATGCCATTTAGATATACAAGTTAGGCATCAGCAAGCATGTGCCCCCTGTATAGTTGAGTTGCCATATGTTAGGAAATGTAGGGGAGGGTAACCCCCCCCCCCAAAAAATTCGATCTTTTTCAGACTATGACCCTAGAATGGTAAAACACGCCAGTGTTTTTTTTGGGACTTTCCAATTTTTTTTTCAAACTCCTATCTATTGTATTGAACAGGTCTAACCTGGTGAAGTAAAGTCTAGTGTAAGTGGTAACGTTCAGGAAAATGGTCATCTCAGTGAATTTGCGTAATTACGATCCATCGTCAGTGCGCAACTTCGCCTGGCGTAAGAGTGCAAAGTTGCGCTAGTCTATCTACTTCGCTAGCGGCAATTCGCCAGGGTTAGTAAATTGGCGAATTAGCGCTAGCGTTAGATGCTTCGCGCTTTCCCCCTATATCTCTCTTATCCAGCTTTAGAAATATAACCATGAGCAGGGCAAATATATTCATTGTGTGAATATATATATATATACTGTATATATATGTATATATATATATATATATATCATTACAAATTCTGTTATTTTCTTTAAAATGTCTGGTCAATATATAAAACAAGAGCAAGTGTATTGAGTTACAAGCTATTCCTGATTGCATACACAAATATACAAGGGAACAAGAGAAAATAAGATACATACAACCCGACATAAATCCTTTTGTCTGATGTTTACTTTTATTTTTTTAATCACAGTCAACCCCTGGGATCTGATAATTACAGGAATTATTTCAGCTAAGTTGTCAAACCCAACTGTCAAAGCAAGCCACATTTTTATCTGCATCTCTTGATAAGCAGCACAAGAAAAATGTCATTTCCAAATCATAATCCCTCCCTTCCAGAACTCCTTGAGGCCTTCTTTCACCTTAGCATTTTCTCATACATTCTGCTAATCAGCACAAACAACAGTCTCACAGCAAACATGCACGCATACAATGGCCCACTCAAAAACACTGCTCTTTAGACTCACCTTTACAAGAAAAAAATTCTGAAAATACCACACATACATGTAAAACAAGTTCCCCTGTGCAAAAATTACAGAACATTAATCACTTGCTTCTGCAATGAAAACATTAGAGGAGGTTCCATCCTTGCATATCTGAAACATCATAGTGCCTGAAAATATTTTTCCATTTTGTTATCATCACTTTCATTTCCATTCTAGCAATTTTCCACCATATGTTAATGTCTAATCAAAATGCATTGTCTGGCAATGCTGTGTTTGTCTCTTCTCATAGCTTTAAGCACAAGATTTCCCACTTCTGACAATAGCTGTATAAATGATTGTGGGTATGCTGTACAAGGCTTAACCCTCACCAGACTGATTTATGTTTTCATATATAAGTAATGGAAAAGCATCTTATTTCATAATTAACTACTTGGTTATGGAAGTTTGGTACTTGGGGAATAGATGGCTGTTGATTTAGTCAGTCAGCAGAAGGAGGAAATTACACACCCCCATATCATACACAAACTTATAGTACATATACAGAAAGCATTCATTTGCATTACTGTAATAGAATATCTTATTTGCTAAAGAAAGAAGAGAAAGAAGAGTAACAATAATAATAATGCCAAAAGTTTAACCAGAAACACCCTATCAAACCTAGTTAAACCTTCTCAGTAATACCTGAATGTCAAATGGTATATCTATATATTTTATTTGATTTACTACTGTTTTTTCAGAATCACATTGAACGTTTCAGTTCCTCACAGGAACTATTGTCAGGGAGTTGTTGTAATCATATATTGTGGTAGAGTGACTGGGAAAAGGTGGAAAAAGGTCACTCTAGCCTTTAATTTCTTCCCATGTGCTAAGATAGACTCCCAGGAAGGGAGTTGTCTTTAAACAGAGAACCAATTCTCTGTTTAAGTTTAGTAGCCAGGTACTTCATTCCACAGAGCCAGTCTGGAGATTGGAGCTCAACTTCCACAGGAAAGCTGTCCTGTGGAAAGGCTACTTAATCTTAATTGGAATGGGAGAGTGTGTCTCTTAGCGGGGCACAGCAGGTAGGAGACCTGGCTGTGCTAGGAACGCCCAGAGGAGCTGGGGGTGCCGCCTGCTACTGCAAGAAGCAGAGGGAGCCTGTGCCTGTGAGTAAGAGTCAGATTTTGTTGAGTAAGAGTCAGATTTTGTTGTTTGTGTGGGACATTGAGGAATAGCCAGAAGGCTGTGAAATTCCCTCAAAGACTGTGAGTACATGGGGTGACCCCAACCTATGTTTTGACTGGTAGTACACAAGGGGCCCAGTATAGTGAGGGAACACTTCAAAGTGAAGGTAGTGCCCAGTGGAAATAGGTGTAGGTAGAAGAGGCACTTGTCTGGGGCGTAACACCATGGGGGCGCTGGCCTGTTGAAGATTCTTCTGCCTGCCCCTAGTGCAGATTCACTCTGCAGCTCTTGCTTACCATCTCTGCCATTTGACCCTCTGTCCCTCCCTCTCCAGCCTTTACTTCCCCTTCGTTGCCCTCCCATATGTTATGGTGCATGCACATATGTATGCATGCAGGAGGGCTGGGCCTAGGGTGTCTGGTTGGCTTGGGTCAAACTTTTATTTGATGAAGAGACTGCAGAGGCCAAAAATTATATTCAATATGAATACAGAATCACAAGTGTTTTTATCCCCCCTAGCGGGTTTAAAAAAAAAAAAAAGTTTGAAATCTAAAACCTACCAAACAAAATTTTCTAGTCAGGGTAAAAAATCCCACTTGGCAGGAAGCTAAGGTATTCATGGGAAGAGGCCACAAGAGTTCCTAAACCCTTACATGGTTTTAGTAACTGAATGCTCAAGCCTGAATGCATATGCAAACGCATACGTATAACAACACCCCATGTTTCTTTGTACCTAATGACTCCCATAGCGCATGTTGTCCAACATTATTACCCATTCCTCATACAGCACCTTACTCTAAATCGGCATGTAGCTTTCTATTTTTGACGGATCAAGCTAATTCTGTTTCTCTCCTCAATAATGAATTGCAACAACTATCTGCTATCAACCGACAATCTAATCACACAGTGTAATATAATGTTGAATAATAACTTGTTTTAAGTTGCTAGTCCATGGAAAAGAGAAAAAATATGTGCTATTCTGGGCATCTATTTAGGACATAACAAGTAATCAGGCAGGCCCGTACAGCCTGCATGAGCAGGAAGGAGAAGAAATGAAATGGGCTGTTGAAAATGAAGTAAGACAGAATTAGCTACTACATAACCATTTGTAGCACTGCTGAGCACTACTAATGGTTCCTTGGAGTGATTTGTGTGTTAGAAAATAGCAAAAACATAGCCTCTGTATATACAGTGAAAATGTACATTTTGGTTAACTGTAACAAAGAAATTGATGCTTTGAATATCCCATGATTGCCTCTAACAGCAACTCCAAAACCTCTCTCTCATATATGCTAACTTTAGATACAATGAAACAATACATGATTAGCAGAAAGAAGGTTTTCTCATAAGCTGTGGAAACTGTATTTTATCCTATGAATAGAAGCTTCCTGAGGAGACCAGGGTGGAATATAATTTCCAGATTAACAACAGTCAAGAACTGGTTCTATTTCCATACAAGCTACACAGTTTCAGCAACAAAATAAAATATTGACAGAATTTTTAAGCTTTTCATTTCCATGCTTAGGAAAATGCAGTCTATTCAAACCCTAGGCCCCCTCCAGAGGCAAAACAGTTTAATTGAGGACCCTCAAAACTGCCAAAACAGTTGATCTAGACCAGGGGTCCCCAAACTTTTTTGCTCGTGAGCCACATTTAAATTTAAAAAAGAGTTGGAGAGCAACACAAGCATGAAAAAGTCCATGGGGATGTCAAATAAGAGCTCTGATTGGCTTTTTGGTAACCCCTATATGGACTGGCAGCCTACAGGAGAGAACGTTTGGCAGGACATCTGTTTTTTATGCAACCTAAACTTCACTCTAACCCAGTAATTCAAAAATAATCTCCTGCTTTTAGGCAACTGGGAGCAACATCCAAGGGGTTGGAGAGCAACATGTTGCTCGCGAGCTACTGGTTGGGGATCACTGATCTAGAAAATCCAGACTTAGCTTCCGCTGAGCATGCTCCAGGTCAGCAAACTCAAAAAAGACAGTCCGCCAACCTTGTTAAAAGTCTTCTCCTTTTTTTGACAAATTAGAGCAAACTGGGTAACTGGGGGTTGTCAGTAGGAACTGTTTAGGAAAGTGGAGGCATCTTGGGGAGGTAAAGGTATTAACCTGGCTTCAGTTTAAAAAAAAAATAGTGACACCCATTTTCCAGTTTAAATTAATGGTGTGCAGCATATCCAGTACATCAATCATATCCTTAGACTGTAATCTTTATGGGACAGGGACCTCCTTCCTAATGTGTCTCTTACTACAAAGCACTTAAGCTCTGTGTCCTTATATGAGCACAGTGTAAATGTATTGTTTTTATTGTCTGACTTGACCACCCTGTGTATTGTTATGCATTGTACAGAGTTGTGACTCCTAAACAGTGCTTTACAAATAAAATTCTACATACATACTAATCCATTCAACCTGTACTAATGTGAAAGGGTTTATAAACAGAATTATGTAAAGATGTACTCGATTAATTTACTATTTAACAGAACATCATTCAGAATATGTGTGTTTAACCTTTTGGACATTTCAAACATCTCCCAACTAGTGATGGGCGAATTCGCGGCGAATTCCCACGACTCGCCGCTAGTGAATAAATTTGCGAAACGTCAGCGAAAATTCGCGGAAAAAAACAAGTCGATCGTCGTTTTTGATGCAACGCGAATAAAACAACGCGCCGAAGTTGACGCGACGCACGTCAAAAGCATGCCGCGACTTGTTTTGGGAATTCGCGAGATTCGCCCATCACTGCTCCCAACAGTTGAATAACTGTTTATTTAACTTGTTATTTAACATTTGATAGAAGTTTTTCCCTGAGATGGCAGACTGGAAGTTCTGCATGTGACCATTTTCATTGTTTCCATTTTTCTTGTGGTGTCCCAACTTTGTCATGTATCCACTTCAATGGCTGTTGAACTAGGGCAGCACACCTGGGAATCATGGCTATTGCCTGCTTCATTATATTCTTATACATACCTTATATTAAGTTCATCTGCCTAAGGCTAGTACTATCACACATTTCTTGGGGGTGTGGGGGCCCACCAATGATATTTTTTTGCCCTGGGCCACAGGTACAATGCAACTGCCCTGGAGGCCAAATGCTAGCAGGCCTTAGGGTAAGGCAGAAAACTAGATCAAACATAAAAAGATATCTCACTTTAGAAAAATGAAAATAAACTTCATTCTGGTATATGTTTTATACATTAATATTCAAATTTATACTTTAATTGTAATGTGAAATCTCCCTTAATTTATGATCTTAATTTATTTGTGAATGAAAGATACATGTTGCACACTAAGGGGCCCAGTTACTAACAATTTGTGGTTTTCCCATTTTTTTAAATGCTTTAAAATTTTAGATTTTGGTTAAAAAAGAACACTAAAATGTTTCAAGATTTTTTATACACCGACCATAGAAATTGCTTTAATCCAAAAATCTAAAGCCTGTTGAGGTCATGTAGGAGTCAATGGCAGAGGTCCCCTGAACCATTTTAAGATGTTAATAGACCATTATATTTTGAAGTTTTTGCCCGAAAACTCAATTGAACAATTCGATTAATTTGAGTTTTTGGCTTTCAAAATTCCAACTCACTGAATCAACTTTTTCCATTCAAGTTTTTTTTTTAAATAAGAAAACATTTGAGTTAATTCGAGGTACTGTATAAAAAATATTAAAATTCGACCTTTGATAAGTAACCCCCTAAGTATATAAACGGCAACTTCACCAGGTAAAAGTTGTTGATTCTGATTTTTTTCAGTTTGGAATTGTCTGAAAAACTTAAATTTTTAGAGGTTTTGGAGATATTCTAATATTTTAACACATCGTTCAGCAGAATTTTACTTTCATACTCTTTATATTTGGATCTTTTAATAAATGTCATGATATAAGTGGTTTTAGAGAGTCCTATAGTCCTATAGAAGTAAAGGGGAGCTACTTTTGATCCTACTGGACATTTTCTTACTGGACATTCAGACTTTTAGACGTTTTCAGATTTTATTTTCTAGCAATTAACTGAACAATTAAAATTTTAGAGGTTATCATGCTTTTAAACACAATGTTCAGAATATTTTTTCTTTGTGCTCTCTGGAGGAATGTAATTAAATTTGCAAAGAGAAAGATAATTTGCACCAATAAGAATAAAAATGCACATCTCACAATGTAATATTATTCCTTAAAATGTTATTGCATTGTGCATTTTAATTGCACACTGTTAAGAAGTGCTTGAAGGTGTTGTAATCTTTTGGAGCAAACACAACAACTTTTTCAGTAAGAAGTTTTATTGTATTTGTATTGGTGCAAACTATAAAACAGCCTTCCACTGTTGGAAGTGCTCGCTAAAAAGTTCAGGTTTCGCAAAAGCTATTTTAAATTCAAGCAAAGCAAAATTAGTTTTTTTGTTACCGACCTTTATTATATTCCCCCATTTTTCTTTTAATAAATTGCATGGCATTCGTGATTTTAAAGAAAATTAGTTTATTCATGGTTTCAAAAACCTCTAAAACCACTAAAATGAGAATGATGATAAATGGGCTTCCCAGAAACAGATTTCTGGCATGTTGACAATTTCCCCCCACTTTTTTAAAATTTCCTGTCAGGACAAGTATTTAATTAACTGACATTTATTAAAGCAGATCAGTCTTTCAATTCAGCAGTAGTGATGGGCGAATCTATCCCGTTTCGCTTTTGCGAATTTGCGAATTTCTGGCAATAAAATTTGCAAGTCGCGACAAGTTTTTTGACACGCACCACGTCGTTTACGACACGCGTCACTTCGTTTATGACACACGTTTTCGGTGCGTGACGAGTCATTTTCGGGGCACGTTTTTTTTTTTTTATGCCAGAGAATTTTCGCCCATCACTATTCAGCAGTGAAACACCATTCTGTTACATGGGTTGTTAAAACTCATTGACTGTGCTAAGCTATTACCTGCCCCCCCTCCCCCAATCATTAAGGCTGGGAAATTAAAGATCATTTTATTTAATAAACTGCAATTTAAATCCATTATGGACTGAGCTGATCATCACAGACCCCCTCTGTTAGTAACCACAACATTTTATTTCATACACTGCTCATGTTCGCAAAACTTTGCAAGGAAGTTGTCGAGGTCTTCAATTGGTCAAAATGGATGCAAACATGGTAGATAACATTCACAAAGTCATTTTTGCAAAACATTTTCATCTCTAACAAAACATACAGTATTACATTCCCCCATAAGTGACTAATCTAATAGGGACCTGGCTAGATTATGTAGAATTCTTACAGGGTAATGCTGGCTGATTCATTGAAGTTAATCTACAGTACGTCTACATTTATATTTGGAACAACAAATGCACAACTACTAAACAAATCATAACATACAACCCTGTTGACTTTTTTTTGTCTTTTTTGCTGTTACCTGTGCTCTGGATTTCTCCTAAGCAAACGCAAGGCTTGATCGTGGTGTTTACTGCTGTGTTTGCTAATACATGCTTGAGATGCATCCTGAGGCCACCGTAATGCAGGTGCACTTCTGCTGTTTTTAGTTCTACAGTATAATAACAGCATATGTTACTGTTTGAAAATGTTTCAAACAAACTTGTTAATTATTCCAGGCTTATTCAGTGATATATCAGAAAATGAAATCAGAAATTTCAATTCATGGAAAGTCACGCACATATGTAAAATTTGAATTAAATTGCAGACATCAGAGGCTGTGAGGAGAATAAATGTAAAATTTAAAGCACACTGATAGAAAGTTAGAAACTGCTTACTGTAATTCATTCCCTGACTGCTCAAAAAAGCTGTACTGGTGCACAACATGATCATACTATTTAAATGAGGCACATGAGACTGGTGTTTGGGGGCACTTTGTGTGGCCCTCTTTCTTCTCATTTGTGACCATTAAATGCAACACCCCCACACACACTTCTTAGGAGATGATGTGTTATCCACCAGTGAAGTTCTGACAATCGGGCTGATTGCAAGTGCTAGTATAAACCAGTCTACTTCAAACTGGAATATAAAAACAGCTGCAGTTAGATATGAACACACAATTAAATGGTGTTATTGTTTTAGATATTTAAGAGCTACAAACACCACCAAAATATTTAGTGGATGCTTTGTGGTCATTGGTCAAACTAATTTCTAGCACAGTTAGCACATACTCTGAGGTCTCTTCTTTCCCCACACTTGATCTTATGGCACATACAGTAGCTTAAAGGGGTAGTTCACCTTTAAGAAAACTTTTAGGCACCATATATTATATGGGGTAAAACTAAATTCACTGGAAAAAAACAGTGTAAAAAATTTGTGTAAAATAAATGGAAAATTTGTCAGGGTGTATTTTATTTTACATCATGCAAATCCCAGATTTGCTGAGGTTATTCTATATAGTTTCAGACCTTTGTAAGTCAATTCCAACAGAAATTACTCAAAGAAAACGCATTTAAAAAATTAAGTTATTTTTATACTGTTTTTTTACACGGCAATGTTTGGCAAATTATTCAAGCGTTTTTTTACACCACATTATAAATCTGCATATTAGTATGTTATAGAATGGGTAATTCTAAGCAGCTTTGCAAATGGACTTCGTTTTTTTCTTTTCTAAATTGTTTTTTAATTATTTTTCTTCTGACCATACCTCAAACACAAATATTATGTAAGGCAACAAATTTAGTTATTGCTACTTTTTATTTCTAATTTTTCTATTGAGGCCTTCTCCTATTCATATTTCAGTCTCTTATTCAAATCAAAAGTCAAATAACTAAAAAAAACACACTAAACAAATTGAAAACCAATTAGTTAACTTAAAGGCGAGGAGCCCCTTTAATCTAATGTTACTGCATGTACTAAAAAATGTAATCAGGATATTTTTTTCCATCAACATAAATACGCAGAGAAGACATAGTCAAAATAACAACTTCTATACTGATTATCATCAGGTAAAGGTGTTGTGTGTTTTATGATTTAGCAATTAAGTGACCTGTATGAGTTTCACTCTCTGTAATAACAATTATATTAATATTTCAGAAATAGAATGCAGAATTTCCTTTATATGTTGTTTTTGTTAGTATCCTTCAGACGGAATATGACATATTCCAAGATTGTATACAAGACTGAAATGTATGATACATCTACTGCAAATAACTTCACCTGCTGCAAATTATTTCAACTCCTGTTGCTCCAGAGCTCATATGACTTTCTTTCAAATAAAAGCATCTGAGAAATTGCTATGCTGCTGAATGAATTTGTGAATGGTACATAAATCTCTGAGAATAGCATCTGAATCTAGCTGTAAAACCAGTAGCTGAAATAATAAATAAAAGTATTGATTTATTTTTGATCATTCACAGAGAATCTGAAGAATAGTTGTATAGCTCAGTTGCCCTTGACAAATTCTGGGTTAAATTTTAAGAAAGGATGCACTGAATCTATCTTTTTTTTGTTCAGCTGAATACCAAATAATCTGCAAAAAATTGCAGAATTTACATATTCAGATGTCATCAATATCCCCCCAAAATTTTATTAAAAACCTATGGATATGATGGGCCCCTGGTTGGGGGTTAGGACAGGGTTGGCAGGTTGAGTTATGGATTTTTGTTCTGTAATAATCTCTATTTCTGCTGTTATTTGTCTTTTCTTTTTAATTTTCTATTCATATCTATGAGATTTGTAAAAGCCTGTTTATCAAGAGTTGAAAGTTAGAGTTCACCATTTGATAAATACACCTCTAAAAAAAATCACATAGGAGTAAAGGGGAATATTTATCAAAGAGTGAACTTTGAGATCACCACGGTCCACTAGAGTGAAATTCTGCCACTCTCCATTAATTTTTATAGAATTTTTAAAGGCATTTTTATCAAAGGTTGAACTTTCATTTTCACCCATTGATAAAATGATACACTTTTAAAAAATCTCATAAAAATGAATGGAGCATGGAGGAATTTCACTCTAGTGGACTGTGGTGATTTCTAACTTCACTTTGTGGTGGAATTTTAGGGACAGATTTATCAAAATGCGAAATTAGAGCTCAACCCCCATTTTCTATTCATTCATTCATGAGATTTTTAGAATAATATTTTTTAATGGGTGAAAGTTCACCATTTGATGAACATTATTCTAAAAATGCCATAAATATCCACTCATATATTTTTACAGGGAGTTTTTACAATCATATTTATCAAATGGTGACCTTTCACCCATAAATAAATATTATTCTAAAAATCTCATAGGAGTGAGCTTTTCTGTAGTAAGCTCTAATTTGACATTTTGATTAGGCTGCCCCATACTGTGGTGAGCTCTAATTTCACACTTTGATAAATCTGCTCTAAAAGTTAATATAATAATAACTTCCCCTATAAGTGCAAGAAGTGTGTAGTTATATTTGTATGATGATTGCTTCCTGTGGATTTTAACAGGACTCCCAATCATCAAACAGACAACAGATACTTAGAGTATTTGTAGTACAGAAGCTGCTGGTTATTTTCGTTAAGCTGTCCTCTGCTGCTCAATTGAGAATTTCAGAATTAAATGTGGCAGTGGTAAACTAAAGCAGAATGTGTTTCATATCCCTGTGACATTAATTGAGTTAAAAAGAATAAGTATAAATCAGAGCATTTACAATGACACACAATGACAAACAGAGTCAATACACAATGACAATGCACTTTCAATGACAGGCCTTGGCTCCCATCACAAGCTTAATTTGAGGCCTAATGAGTTGACCTAAGTGATTTTCAAGACGACCTGTCACAGCAGCTTATTAATTAGGAGCAGAATCATTAATTAAAACTCAATAATGAGCAGAGAAAGAAACAGCCAAATCAGATTTGTGTGTGCTTAGTCTCTCCATCAATCTCCCTTCCTTTCAAACTCATCAATCTAAGCTCCCTCCATGCATTTGTTCTTCTCTTGCTTTGGGTTCATTAATCTCTCCTCACTTTACATTTCTCTTGATTCCAGATAAAGCCTCTCATTAATTTTCCCTCATAACATTTTTTCTGTACAGAAATGCAGGTTAGATCAATAAAGGTATGCAACCTGTTATACAGAATACTCTGAAACCTAGGGTTTTCCAGATAAGGAATCTTTCCATAATTTGGATCACCATACCTTAAGTCTGCTACAAAATAATTTAAACATTAATTAAACCCAACAGGATTGTTTTATTTATGAAATAATATCTTTTTTGGGATCCAGTACAAGGTATTGTTTTCTCATGACAGAGAAAAAGGAAATACTTTCTAAAATTTTGAATTATTTGATTAAAAATGGAGTCTATGGGAGATGGCCTTCCATAATTCAGAGTTTCTTGGTAATGGGTACATTTCAACAAGATATCACATGCTAGTCAAACTGCACTTTTACCCATTTTGGAGCTACCCATTTGCTGGACTCCGCTCCAGCCTCAATTGTTACACGTGAATACGTAAAGATAGATGGGTGCACCCATCTATCTTTACGTATTCTTGGTAATGGGTGTCCAGAAAATACATCCCAACCACCCCCAGGATATTGGATTATCTTCATCTTTTGGAATTCCTCAACTGCACCATGCTACACCATGCATTACCAGTAAAGAACCAGTAATAAAGACAAAACAAACAACACTGGACTACCATGGATAAATGGAGATATATGCAAATAACTTGCTACTTTTCGACAGATAAATACTTAGCAAGAGGAACGCTTACTGAATTTGAACGAATATGTGACCGTGAATGGACACCTCTACATAATATATCACTCTTGTATAAACTATTAATAGACAAAAAAAATATATACAAAACCACCAAGCTATACTAATTCATGGGAAATGGAACTCTCAATGCACATAGAAGACGAGAAATTGGGAAAAATTTCTATAAGCAACGAATACCAGGAAAGGTTCTATAAATTATTGGCCAGATTGTATAGGACCCCAGAGAAACTATAGAAGATGAGATTGATGCCTAATAATCTATGTTGGAAATGTGAGAGAATCCTATAGAAATGAATAGAAAATGTTCAAGATCAGCTCTAATCTCACACTTTGATAAATCAACCTTTAAGATTGATCTTGATGAAAAATTGTGTTTATCTGACCGATTGATCTCTTCAAATATTTATCAATTTTCCTAGGGTCTTCTCGCAAGTGTTTTCTTGCTGAAGTACCTCTGAAGCTGAAAACTGCTGAGATTTATTAAAGCAATGGGCACGTCAGTGTACACGTGAATGAAAACCTTTAAACCACTCTACTTACTATAATAAAAAATTTTCACACTGGAAAAAATTAACATTCGGGGGATAAATAAGGGATAAAAAAAAGTGTGAAAGGCTATGAAAACAAACAAGAAAACTTGCCTAATTTTGATAACTTTGCTCTTAAATGTGATGGCACACATATTTATAGGAATTTAGCACTCAACAGCAGAAACATTTACAGAAAAAAATTCCTCCAGTGAAATCTGATAGCAAAAAGCTTTATAAAAAAAAATGCTTGGCAGTTACCTAAACCCAATTAAGCATCTGTTTTTTGTGTGTGGGTGAGCTTTCACTTTTGGCTACAAAAGCTTTGATTAGAGAGCTTCAACAGCTGAAAGAGAATAGAATGAACTGTGAAGAGAATAATGCAGGCAGAATAGTGCCTAGAGGGTGCTTCTTGCAAGAGTTCAAGACAAATGACTGTCTTTGGTTGGGATTCAAATACCTTCAGGAAAAAGGAAATTTTACTAACCACTGTTATAACATATGATACATTCCAACACATTCAATAATAATAATAAGAGATTGATTGGGTCTACGATCTGGACCTATACAGTATACTATAAACAGAAATAACAATTAAACTTATAATAATATTATGAATCTCAATTTCTTTGAGTTTAGATGGTGCGTATCAGTCACCATTTTATACAGCTTATTTCTTATATTCCAGTGAACACTGATATGGATATTTATAGTTAGTAGGTAGGCTAGTACATATGGTAATTAAAGTGGCAAGTTAGAAATTTCACTGGCATGTAGGTTTATTTCTTTAGTTGTCTATTCAAAATGTGAAAATGAACAGCTTTAATAAATACATCCCCTGCCTGGACACCTTAACAATAACCTTATGAGCATTAGCAGGCTCCATACCCCTAAACAGGTTTTGCAAGTATATTTTATCTATATTCTTAGACCTTTTATAGGTATAAGGTGACACTCAATTCTAGATAATGAATCTAGATAAATGACATGGGATACCAACTGTAAGAAAAGGTGAGAGGCAGGCATGGCAACAGAAGTCAAACATAATAAATAAATCAAGAAAATTAATGAAACTTATGTTAGAGGAGAAAATTAAGCAAGAGCAGAAAAAAAGAACATTGCAACAATTGGGGACAAATGAGATTTAATTCTTGCAAATTAGGAAGAAATAGTAGAATGAGAAGAGAAGTCAGGCAAATGTAAGTTAAGTGAATAATGAAAATAAGAATAAAGGATTATTGGGAGTTACGAAATCTCAAACTTTGTAACAGTACCCTCATTAAGGGGAAGGGGTTTTATCAGCGAAATTCGCAAATTGTCGAAAAATTCGCGAAACGAGTCATGTCACGTTTTTGACGCGCATCGCATTGTTTTCCACTCGTGGCACGTCTTTTTCAGTGTGTCACGTCATTTTCGGTATGCGTCATGTCATTTTCGTTTCTGTTTCGCGAATTTAATAAATTCGCCCATCTGCCTCCTGAAGTGTGTCTACCTCAATGAGAGTCTCCCACCCATAACCAATACAAACCCAGCTCACTCGCTAGGGCTATTTACAATTGGACTTTGCACCAGGTTGGACGAGCAACTTACAAATTAAATGTCAACACCAAGAAATAGTGCACATATATGACACTTTAATACCAACATATGATGAAGACAAATTGTAAGTTAGTAAATGAGCATAAGCAATCAAACAAGCTTCTTGAATTCCATGAACTCTCTAACACATATGCACCCAACCAGAACTAATCAAAGAAAATAGTTGGCTCCAATAGAGTACCCAGGTCAGTGCAGTTTGTAGCAAACAGGAAATCAGGTAAGCAATTACAATCAACCCACCCCAAGGATGACATTTACTTCTCCTTTAAAAATAAAATAAACTCTGCAATAGGGATGGCGCGAACTGTTCGCCGGCGAACTAGTTCGCGCGAACATCCGGTG
>CM044443.1:69373794-69387335 GCA_024363595.1 Xenopus borealis | reverse complement strand
GGATGAATGAACATCTTCACAGTCATATTCTAGAGCCATTCAACAATGTGTGGGCGCACAGTACAATGCAATGGACTCCATGTACACCTTGCTTACAACTTAAAACCTGTTCTTGCTTCCTGGATGGGTGCCAAATGGGCAGGATGCAAGTACAAGGAAGGAATTCAAGTACTCTGTAACACTTATCACATATAGTCATTTCTTGTGGCTGCATGCTATGGGTTATAGCCTTTGAGCCAGATTATTTATCAAGCTCAAGGAAAAAGTACAGTTTGCAGTTACTATATATACTGAGGCAAGTCTTATATGCATATGGGTTCTAATGCACCATCAACTGTGATAGTACTCATGGCAAATGAGTGGCAGCTCAGTATGTCATCTGAGTTTTCAAGATTTAAACTCCATGACATAGTATAGTGATGTTTTTATCTCATTAAGAAACACATCATGTTCTTCAGCATTCATCCTCTCTTTATCACTCCTGAATAGTCACACTAATCTTCAATGCAGATGGTACACGCTATTATTTTGTCTCCTTCAACACCATATGTGTCATTAAATGATTCTTTGTGCCTCCTCAGCTTGGATAGCCTACTGTTTCTTAAAACTTAATATGTCAAAAATGTAGCAGTCTTTTTTTTTCTTGTTCGCTACAGGTAAAGTCCCTTCTGTTCTCATTCATCATTTGCAGCCTCTTCTTAATTGGCTTCTTATTTGGCAAGCTTTCTTCAGCAAACAAATCAACATTTGTTGCAAGGATCATCTTTAACTAGTACCCTAATGTTGACCTTACACACTAAAATTATCATGTTAATTTCTGATTTTACCAACAGAACAGATACAGATTTCACTTGGCTTTATATATCAGCTGACTAGCTTGATTCAATTATAGCATGATTGTTTATTTTAATGATATATCATAACCAGTTAATTTTGCAGAAAATGCATTCTTTTATAAATCCATTCAGATCCAGATTAGTTTCTATGTTGATTAATAAAAATACACTCCACCCGCTGAAAGTCATAAACTGCTCCTATTAAGACAAATTTATTTCTACAATGTAGGGTTTAAACTTACAAAGAAAATGTTGTTTTCAAACAGAGGCAGCTGGGAAATTGATAAAATGGCTAGCCCCATGTCAGATTTCAAAACTGAATATAAAAAAATCTGGATTTCAGTGCAAAAGTCTACTGGAGCAGCACTATTAACTATTACACCAGAAATTAACTAATTTTTAAATCTATCATAATATTGCCTTTGAAAGCTACTTATAAATTTGCCATAAAGTATTTGCACAATGCTTTTACATTACCTGTCTGATGCCCCATGTTCCTGTATGAGCAGTGGCGTAACTACCAGGGCTGCAGAGGTGCTACTGCACCAGGGCCCATGGCCTGATGGGGCCCATGTCCAGGGAGGGAAAGTACACAGCCCAGTGGCATAACTAAGGCCCCCACTGACCCAGGCCCAGAGTCTTTAAATACCCCACTCATTTCTTTTGTGGTCTGTAAAAAAAAAAAATCGCCTACATTTATGATACAGTGTTCCCACACAGACAGTAACCAATAGAATGTCAATAGTGTGGAATGGCCACACTGTGATTGGATGAAGGGGGAAGGCTCTCTTACTGGGAGATGAAGGGCCAGAGGCAAGTGGTAGCTTGGCTCAGTAAAGCGGAGTGGGAGCAGGTTTTGGAATACCTATACCGTAGGGGGCTGCCACATTTGTGCAGCAGTAGTCCATTATTATTAGAAACTCTAACTGACAGGCTGAGATGGGACAGTCAAGTTGCCAAAACAGTCAAGTTTAGAAACTTCAAATAACAATAACTTACAAAAACAAATCTCTCCGCAAAAAATGATCAACATGACCTATAGGTAACTTTTAATGTACATTCATATTTTAAAATTTACTTTTTTTAGTGTCAGTATCACTTTAATGGCAAAATAGGCCAGGAAAGAGACTCCAACATTCAAGGGAGTGTGTAAGTTCCAATGCTTGCATTTCTGAAGCGGTTCACAATTCAGTAAGTGGTATAAGATTTATTTACAAGAAGTGATTAATTCCATCATATTCATCTAAAAATGTTTTGTAAATCATGAATGCTTGTGTTATTCTGCTGAGTGCCTTGTTGATCTTCTTTTTATTAATAAGGATAGCGGTAATAAATGTGTTGCTTTGAAAAAGAGAATTAAAAGTGTTATCCAAAGACTTTTTGTGGCTAGAAATAAGGTCATAGTATCCTTGAATGGCTTATACAATCACGTTTCAGTAATGCATCTCCAATTCACAGATGAGCCTTTGTTTTACACAGCAAGAAAACAATCCAAAACAAGTTTAAAAAAGCCACAGCGGTGTTGTAGCAAAAATCTCAAAACTATATGTTCCAGTATATTATCTCATTTTTACTCTACTGTACTAATAATAACACAATAAGGGTGTTTTACTGCAGTTCAGCCTCCTTTCAGAGTACTTTCTGAACAACATTTTTTATTAATGATTTTTAATACAAAGCAATACTTTCTAGTTACAAATGACTGACAGATCATACATATTCTCTCAGAACTTAAGTCTTTTCCCACAGTGCAATAATAAACAACCTTTTATCTTATTATGTTGTCAGACATATATCACTGTAGCAAAGTTGTATTCCTTCAACACAAATCAGTTCTTAGATATATTAAACTATCTTTTTTTCCCTCCCCCATTGAAATTCAGAAAAAAAAATAGAAGTATCTGAACTTATAAAAGGAAACATAACAATATAAATATATTATAGTACAGGTTTATGATCTATTTTACAGAATGCTTAGAACCTGGGGGTTTTACAAGATCTTTCGGTAATTTGAATCACCATACCCTAAACATTAAATTCACCAGTTACCTTTCTCCCAGCTATACTTGCACTTTTGACGTTGTACTTTTTTTGATGTTGTACGTATTTTTTTTTTTAGCACACAAGTCTTCTTTGTACTATTATTAGCCGCACCATGAGTTGCAAAGATACTATTCATGTCCACTACACTGTTAGTGCAGATAAGGAATCAGAAACCTCAGAATTATGAGGTCATCTCCCATAAACTCAAGGTTAAACGAATAATTCTAAATTTTAAAATATTTATTTTTACTTGATAATAATAAAAAAGTACCCTGTACTTGATCCCAACGTAGGGGCAAATTCACTAAGATCCGCAAATTCGCTAGCGATGGCTTCGATAGCGTTTGCTGCACTTCGCCAGCGCTACACAAATTCTCTAAAGTGCGAAGTTACAGGTCGGCGAACGGTAGCGTAGTTGCGCTAGTGTTACTTTGCCAGGCAAAGCGCAGTTACTCTAGCGAAGCCTAATGTAAGTTATAATAGAAGTATATGTTACAGCCACTACATTCCACTACACAAGCCCAGGAAACCTTTAATAAATAAAATAAAGTTGTCCTATTGCCCTACATGTGCCCCCTGTATAGTTGTGTTGCCATATGTTAGGAAATGTAGGGGGGAAGGAGGGTAACCCCCCCAAAAAAACAATCTTAAAACACGCCAGCGTTTTTTTGGGACTTAGAAAATGTTTCCTTTTTTTTTTAAAAAAACCACTATCTATTGTATTGGTATTGGTCTGACCAGGCGAAGTAAAGTCTAGTGTAAGTGGTAACATTCAGGAAAAAGTTGATCTTAGTGAATTTGCGTAATTACAATCCTTCGTCAGTGCACAACTTCGCCTGGCGTAAGGGTGCGAAGTTGTGCAAGTCTATCTACTTCGCTAGCAAAAATTCGCCAGAGTTGGTGTAAGTGAATTTGCGAAGTTGCAAAATGATGTCACGCTGGCGAAATATCGCTAGCGTTAGGCGCTTCGCGCTTTAGTGAATTTGGGCCTAAGATGAAATGGAATTTAATGCTTAAATAATTTTAATTAGTAGACAAAGTATGGAGATTTAAATTACAGAAATACCCCTTATCTGGAACACCCCAGGTCCTGAGTATTATGGATAACAAATCCCATACCTGTATGCTTAATTTTAGAGCTTTAGACATTATTTAAGAACAAAATAATAAACTGTGTCCTTCCAGATACCCTTTCTCGCATCCCATCGGTTAAAGCTTTAACAAGTATCACTTTTATAGTAGTCATTAAAAGATAACGTCACCCAAAGTCTTTGTCTACACTTATACCTATAAACATGTCAGCACCTACTTTATTTTGAAAAGGCTGCATCTATTTACTACAAAACTGTATAAGAGCATACAATATTTAAATTAACAGTTGCACAACATGCCAGAAAGAAAACATTCAAATGAACTACACATTCTAACCAGCACAGTCACACAAACCCTAGGTCCATGTCTAATTCACACCCAAATTGGCCGTCCTACTTGTACCAGGCTAACCATCAGATTAAAGTTCACTTTCCAACACTTGTTTTAGTTGTTTTTCTGAAAGATCTCCAGAAATAAATACTTTTTTCAATGATCCCTCTACTTTCTTACTATTACTACCTCTTACTATATTTGTGTTTGTGACTTTTTTTCTAATATGGAAGTTCAAAGTTTAATTTTTCACCTGTTTATGTCTTTCTAAAAGTATCCTGGGGTGGGGGGGCATTGACTCTGTAAACTGTGCTAGATTGATACATTGAGCTTAAACATTTAGTCGATACATTTCTTATCTTTGTCCCTGCTGAGCAGAATTCCTGGGTTCCATGAAAGGCAGCTGTTATAATTAATACGATAGTTGCTAATATATAGAAGATGGGAACACTCAACTATAAACTTCAGTTTCCGAAAAACTGCTGAAAAAAAGTCTATTTCTGGTGAAAAGTCATACAACAACTGACCTTAAGTATTTTTAAGGTGAATAAGTCCAACTTAACTAAAGAACAACTCATGGCGAGCATAACTTTGCATTGTGCCAAAACCCAATCCCTAAGGAGAAGGCTGCTCCAGATAAAACTGGCACCTCATGAGTATTTAATTAAATAATAATGTATTCAGCCAATCAGAATAAGAATAACATTTACTATTTTAAACATTGTTGCCTTGCTCCCTTTCTAATAAATCAATGGAGACAAAGATGCAGATGAATGTAAGTACATTATAATGACCTTTTTGCATACTATCAAATATTCCATCCATTTATAACTATAACTATATCTACTATCCATAGATATTGATTCAATCAGCGACAAAACATTCAGCGTTCTGTATCCAACAAGTAGCAAAAGTGAAATCTGAAACACACAGACAATGCAAAGCCCAAGGACTGTTTTTGCTGCTGGAGACTGCACTGCAGACTGGGCTGCAAAATGACAGAACTTCATTATTCAGAAGCAATGAGAATTTCCACATGCCAGAGGAGGGAGTGGGGTGGGGGGGAATGAAGCTGTCTGATTTGCAGTATCTTGTTGAAGGTAATTACATCGTTGCCCAACTTGTGACCCTGACTAGACCCTGATCTGCACAGGGATGCTCTTTAATTCATTCTTATTCTCTGCTTCCTTCACACAGCTCATCTCTGCAGAGGAGGATAGCTCAGCCCCTGAAATGTTAGCAATCAGTCGTTCTGTAAAACAGTCAAGCCAAGCTCACAGGCAGGTTGTGCCTATTACAGCAGCTGGTTTCTTTCTGACTGACTGCTCCCTACCTAGCAACTATGAGATGCAACATTTCCTGGCTTGTCCCTTTGTGAATGCTCTTGTGCGTTCTTTTCTTCCTTCCACTGATGCCTTCACATCGACAAAAAGGTCAGGTGCAATCTACAGGCATTGCACACAACTATTTCAACAATAATTATATTAGACATATGGATATTAGAGGGATAGACCGAATGCAGGCACCGTTTGAAGTGAAAACACAGATCTTCTTGCTAAATATTTAATATTTAATAATACTCCACAAAATATTATCTAGTACTACATACACATTTGCTTGGCAGAATGGCATATGCTTAGGTGCACTGTTTATGTGAGATCACTCCTAAAGGGACCTGGCACACTCTTAATGATCTATTTGAATGGCATTTACGGAGTATAAACGTAATAAATGTTTGTGCTTTGCTTTCTTCAACAAAATGCATGAGAATAAAAAAAAAAAAGATAAGATAAGCAGAAACTAATCATCCAAGCATGTAGTGCAGATCCTCATATGGTAACCTGGAACAATAACTGTTACAAAGAAAGGATGTCCCACCTGTAGTGCTCCAGCTGCAGTTGAATGAGATATCCCAGCATTTCTTTTTAGGTAATTGCTCGGATTAATGAATTAACAGCTGGAGGTGGACATAGGGTGCTCACCTCTGTTTGTTTTCCTTATGGTAACGTCAACCAAAAATAAGCATATAAAACTACAGGTTAATATTAGGCATTTTAGGGAGTCTCTAGTTAAACGAGAGTTATGGCATCTGGGCAACATTTTGGAAAATGGTCTTAGCAATCATAGCACAGCTTAATTAGCTGCATCCATCCCTCTCTCAGTATTCTTTGATTTGCGGGAGCAACCTGCTCGTATTATGACACTATGAGAAACCATTACCTTCCGGATCTGAGTTTCAACATTTTGTATACATTTGTAGAATACAGATAAATAAGTATGCAGAGTATCTGCACTGCTCTCAAAAAGTTACAGGACGGGAATGTGATTAAGCATAACTATTTAAAGGACAACCAAACATATAAAAGCTGTTTCTCGAGTGTAGCGCAACCACCTTTTTAGATTTTACAGAGATTTCTTGTTTGATTTTGAAGTGGGTGCATTAGCATTATTTGACTTTGTGGAGACTAGGCACAGCAGTCCTTATCCCAATACCCTAACAAAGCCCATGAAAAATGCTCATTGGCTAATAAAGTGGAGAAAAATACCGAAAATCAACAATACAGTAAACAAGCAGTTCTTTAGATAAAACATCTGTTGAATCAGTGCCATCTGTGCCAGGTCATGGCTTTATAGAGATTAAGCGGCAAAATAATGAATTGAAGCGTATAGTATGGCCTTGTACACTGTACACCTCAACCTGTGGCTACTAAATTACAACTGCAATATTGAGCTGACTAAACACAGCATATATGCATGAGTCCCCTTTATATTCACTGCTATTTGTTTTACAGGAGAATGATTTTGCATAGATCAATAGACAGCAAGTTTGCACATGTCACGCCACAATTGCTTCTTTTCAGTAAACCACAGATCCAATTTATACAGGACATTACATATGTGAAGTCATTTTATACCATACTGTATGCTGTATATAACAAAAACATTATAACACAAGCTTCCACTAGCTGCTAGCACCTGAATGCTTCATTGAGCCAAGAGTCTACTACTGTATCTACCTTTACTTTCTGAAATTCAATGCCTTTCTTTAGAGCCTAGCAACTCATTTCTCTCATTTGTTTTCTTAATCAGGGGCACTCAGTTTGAATAATATCAGATACTACAATTACAACCTTGAAATTTTTCTGCTGTAGTTGTTTGACATATATTTAAATATATCAACAACTCGAGGTCATATGTGCATGTCTACATTTGACTTTGTTGCCAGAGAGATAGAGAGAGATAACTTAGAGAAAGACAATTTAGATTGACGGTGAACATAAACATGCTATGTGTATATGACACACAGGATGTATATGTTGTTTATATCATGTATGTCTTTATGCTTAGAGTACAGATTTGAAGTGCATTGTGGAATGTTTAAGATAATATATTGGTCATACAACCACTGAAATATAATTAGTCAATACAGAATAATTAAAGTTTGACTTATAATGACAGAGCAATAACAAGAATATTATTGTGTTGGCAACCAGATGACCCTTGGTATTACATTGAACTGTTTTCACAAAGACATTCAGATAATATTTCAGAATTCGCATGTAAGTAATGAGGGTACTATATATTAAGGGGTTATTCATCAAATGTTGAGTTTTCAAGGGTCTTTTTGAGTCAAAACTCAAAAATCAGGTTAAAAAAACTTTTTTTTTTTTAAAGAAACACAATTTTTCAAGCTTTATTATACTTTAAATCTGGTCTGATCTGAAAATACTCCACCAAAAACCTGTCAAGGGCACATAGGTCCCTTCAGCCATCTAAAGATGTTTGGAACTTTCATGATGTTTGGGTTTTTACAGTAAATTTTGCTCAAAAACTCCATTAATCAAACTCCATTAAATCACAAAACACTTCAGATTTCATTCGAGGAATAAAATCCTCACAAACCTATAAAACCAGACCACTGATAACCCACCAAGAGTTAGCTTTTTTTTTCTTAAAGAAAGATGCTGCAGCCCTAAAGGATATTACATTTTGAAGAGAAAAATGGTTTAGTGATGACTTTGTGTAAGACGCGTCTGGAGATTTGCGGCGATCCTTTACCTCCCGGCGCGCCTTTCTTGCAAAGTCCCTGCGCAGGCATGCACTTCTGAGATTCAGCTCCTCTAACACTAGCCCTTGACGCAGAGCATCTCGACGCCTGCACCCAGCGTAATGACATCAGCAGCAGCCGCGCATTTGAATTTTTGTTGCCAGTAGACTCCTTAAAGTCCCATTCGCCATTTTGAAACCTGCCCAAGCTGTTTCCAGTATGTATATCTGTTCCTGCCGAAGCATTTGATAGCCTGGTTCTGACTTCTGCCCGATCAGTGACTATGATTATCGCCGCCTGTCTTGAACTATTTGCTTAACCCTGATTACATCTTCTCTACTTCCTTGCTGGTATTTTGTTTACGGACTTCCTACATACTACTTGTCAGTTTCCACAGCAGAAAGCCCGGAGCCCCCAAAAGCACGTCGGTGAACACCAGAACCCACAGGGTCGACCTGTGTGTGCAAAGGTGCCACTGCTGAACAAGATTCCAGATAACGTGGTCGTAATACTTTGCCTCTGTATACTGCCAGTAGAAGACAGAAATACTAGAAATACATGTGAGTATTCAAATAAGTAGAACAGATTTAACCCTTGGGAAGGGTGTGGGCCATGCAATAACATAAGTGCTATAAATAATGGTAAAATGTATTAGAAAGGGGAAGATGCACCTGTTATAAATATGTTAATTATATATTATGGGGAAGGCTGAGCGAATTAAGTGTTACTGATTCACAGAAAGATACAATTTTCAGTGACACTGCAGATGACAGTAAGAGCAGGTCTGACATCTTGTACAGAAAAAAGGGCATTGTAATTTATAATTTTGTAAATTACATAATTGATAATAATGATTCAATTGGAAAACTTGTGAGTTTCAGCGCATGCACAGTAGAGCTAAACCGGCAATTGCTCCTACTGCTCATGTGCCGCAAAACGCAGATGGATCCTGGAAGAAGACTGCACGAGAGAGGATGGCGCCTGCAAACTTCAAGGTCAGGACCTGCACTGAGGGGGTAAGTAGCAACTTGCCCGGGGGGGGGGGAAGTAGGCCGGGGGGTAGGGGGGCTTACAGGGACATGGGGTTTAGAGCATTATAGGTTGACTTCTCCTTTAAAGTAGCCACAGCATTATTGATGGAAATGCCTTTTACCATTACATTGGTCAAGTTTTCTCCAGCTGTCACAAGTGTTCCAGTCACTGCGCTATACACAGTTTATCAGTGGATTTTGTCTGACTTTCTGTAACTTGCATAAAGGTTGAGGGTGCACAAGTAACAGCATTAAATACATTTTCTTTTAAGTCCTGTGAGTGTGGTATTTTGATGTCATCTAGCTATCTATACCAAGTACAATTTTTGGCACTCCAAGGAATTTACACAAAAGTATAAATCAAACAAAAAAAGCTGTTTATTGTCCAACATTTCAGTTCCACACAGGAACTTGTGTTGCCCCACAGTGAGACACTTGTTGCATCTGATCTGGTGCACCGCATTCTAATTTTAGGTATTTGGACTAGTGATAATATAGTGGTGTACTTACTTGCGATATTTGAATTAAATGGACTAATAAAATTTAAATGGTACATTATGGGACAGAGTTATCAAGGGTCGAATTGAAAAATCTAATTTTTAAATGCGAACCTCAAGCTAATTTTAGTGTACTTCGACTAGGAAATAAACCAAATTCAATTTGAATTTTTTTTTAAAAATTTGAATATTGAAATTTATTATATACTATGTCTTTAGAAATTCAAATATTCGCCATCTAAAACCTGCCAATTTTCTGTTTTAGCCTATGGGGGGCCTCCTATAACCTATTTGGAGTCATTGGGTGGACTCCGAAAAATCAAAGTTGTATTTTTTTTTTAATACTTTGGGACAAATTCAGTCGAACTCAATCCAAATTCTATTTGAATGAATACAGCCTATTCACTCTAAAATAGATTACGTTGGTCTTTTTTTTATTCGAAAACTCCTATCCCCTCGAAATATGACCCTTGATAAATCTGCCCCTGTGTGTTGTATTATAGCACCTTTATCTTTTAGCATTCAGAAAATGACCATGGGGTCATGTTTTTTAACATAATTGTAACTGTTCAGCAGAAAAATCTTGAAGCACGCCAATCACTTGCAAGATTCAAAAAGTGTTTTATTTAGCCCATTTACAAAGGAAGAAAGTCCCTCTGGACCCTTCATCAAGACAAGTGAGTCACATATAATATCAAACATATAAAAGGGAAAGTGAAGGGAGAAGTCACAGAACACACCCCTAAATGATGTCATCTGTATGGGCTGTGACCATTCTGCAGGTGAGTGGTCTTGTGGATAAACACCCAACACTTCCACAAGTGTGTTGTCCTTTAAACTCCCCTGCCATGTTTTGGAGGCTGTCTTTGAGAGGCACAGGAGAGTCTAGTGTAATAGAGACATTACACTAGAGACATTTCAGAGGATAAATGGATTACACACTACTGTGACAAGTATAAATAAACAGTATCTCTATATACCTTTAGAAAGACAATTTCATCAGGCATTAGAGCTCATTTACTAACACAAGCTAAAATAGCAACCAATTAGCAATTCGCTTTAAATAGTCTATTAGAAATGTAAAAAGTTTCATGGGCTAAATTAACAATTAGAAAAAAATAACATCACAAAAATAGGGCAACATGGAACCTGGGTGCAGTGTTCTCATGCAGGAAATATTATGTCTCAGACTATAACTTCACATTTGTCCCTGGGATATGTTTTACATGGTCATGGAGATGAATTAAAGTATTTATAGCTCTATTGGGAGAAAAGCCAAAAAGATCTGTAATTAAGTCAAAGGAACAGTGAATAATGTGGCTCCATCAGGGCACTGGAAAGACCCATTGAGTAATGATTATCCCTCTTCAAGTTCAAGTAAAATAAACTTTTTCCCCAAGTGCCTGGCAACGTTACACTGGAGTATTACATTCTCTTGTTTTTTTCAATCACTGACGAGAGGTAGAAAACATCAAGATCCCGTTATGTTATATAGTTTATAAAAACAGCTGGAAGTAGGCTGTTAACCAACCCAATTACCTGGAGTTTACAAACCTTTCTCACCCTCACCCCAGCTCATAGATTTGACAAGGGCTCTTATGTGAATGGTAAACAAGCAATTTGTCCTAATACATGCAATATTTATGTGCATTAGCTATTGACTCCAATTGCCTAAAAATGTGCTAATAGAAAGCTTCTGGCCCAGCTTTTTTCTCAAGCTGAGTGGCAGGTGCTGCAGGTCTCAGTGGAATATTAGAGATAAAAATTATGTGGCATAACTGAGCCTGTAAAGCAGGGGTAATTTTTCTGTGCCGATGCAGTAAGGTTAGCGGAATATTACAATTTGCTTTTCTTTTTTTTAATATCTATATATATTTATATCTACATATATAAATATATATATGTGTGTGTGTGTGTGTGTGTGTGTATTTTTTCAGTTTCAGTACAATTTGAATCAACTTATTTTAAGTAACGCAGCAGACATATCTAATGAGAACTCCAATAGTGAAACCTATAGATAAAGCACATTTAGCTACGTTGCTTCCCCTCGGAACCATCATGTTACTCAAATTAAATACATTTCTTAACACAATAATGAAACTACAACAGGAAATGGATACCTCCCAAGAGTTTGGTAACAAAGAGAGGACAAAAAAATTGCCGCGCCCATTTATTTGACCATGCCCATTTGTGTGACCACACACCGCTCATTACTATGTTCATTTTACAAAATTTGGCAGGTTATATAAGTTTGAACATTCCAAACAATACGGTTTGAGGAGAGCACTCTAACAGCAATTATGCTGTGAAAGAAGAAGAAAGTTCTTTCACAGCATAATTGCTTCTAGAGTGCTCTCCTCAAACCATATTGTTTGGAATGTCTGCAAGGGACTGTGGTGACCCTCATGAGGATTGAAGCATTGCTACTTTGATTAAACATAGGCAGAGCGGGGGAACAACAGTGTTCTGTAAGTTTGAACATATTTCTGTGGTTTTTTTTTTCAGTTATTACAGTTTTGCTTATGAAGGTGAATTGCCCTTTAAGCTTTGAGTCTAATTTGAGTCTAATTTCTCTTATTTGCTTATCTCAAAATTGTTACAAAAGCATCTTAGTTGCACCTGGTGCAATATCTTTTTATCGAGTCCTACAGTGTCCAGGGGGGTATAGTTTTCCTTTAAGCATTTCCCCCCTTATGTAAAAAAAGGCACTAAATTTGCCCAGGAGCCTTAACCTATAGTAACTAATAAGATGTTTGCTTTTAAACAGCTAACAAGTAAATGCTACATGCTGATTGGTTGCTATGGGTTACTGTTTGTGGGCAAACTTAGTGCATTTTATTACATAACCATTGGATTTTTTGGGAGTGTTGAGCTTGAGAAAAAAAATACCACTTTTCTTCCAATGTCAGGACAATGAAAAGTTGATAGGGTACAGAGAGGAAAATGCAGAGTGGAGCAGAAGAAGCCATCAGCAAATTCAATTAATCCTGTAGCAGCAGAGATGTTAAGATGACAGATAATAGCAAATGGAAACTGTTAATATCTTTATAATATCTGACAATTAAGGCTTACAGGCTTTACGTCTATGATGTATCACTTTAAATCATCTGTTCAGTAGGCACAGGAGTTACCATGATCTGGTTAGGTGTTCCATTGAAATGTACATTTTACATAACATTACATTCTGCTCCTTGCTGCAATGATCCCAATAATACCAATAATCAGATTTAACTGTGAACCAGATAGATCACCCAGAAGAACCATTGATGTGGTGACAGAGAGTATCTGCCCTTTGGAGAAAATCCAAATAATATTGCTGGTGACACCAATACCATGTGGTAATGCTTGGTTCCATTGAAGGTGAAATAGTGAACTAGATCCACAAAAAAAGTGAAATGTAGATGATTTTTGCATAGCTGCAGAAACAAAAGTAGATGGGCATGGTGCACAACAGAAATTCTTTTAACACATTCAGGCAACCACAACTTGTATAGACTAGAATCTGGGAAGTGACAGGATGAGTGTGTAAACTGAATCAGATCATCCAGGACTAGCTACTGATATTGAGACTGAACTAAATGCTTTAAATATTGAACATCAGCAGCATAGTTACATAATTACATAGTTAAATTGGGTTGAAAAAAGACCGAGTCCATCAAGTTCA
>CM044443.1:69362703-69372790 GCA_024363595.1 Xenopus borealis | reverse complement strand
AAAAAAAAAAAAAAAAGCAAATCTCAGACACAAAGCACAACTTTTACAGGATTTATTACGATAATTCCAAATCTGAAAATACACTAGCTAAAACCTGTCAAACTCATGTAGAAGTAAATGGCAGATGTCCCTTTTAGAACAGGAATATCTGATGTTTTTGACACTGGCTTTTGTGCAACAATGCGAAAAAAAAAAAAAAACATATTGTGTTATTGTGTGATAACTCCCATTGTGCTTTTTCAGTTTGGATCTTTTACTAAATTTCATGATATCAGTGGTTTTAGAGGGAGTTTAGTTCCAAACCTCTAAAACCAGTAAAATGAGACTGTTGCTAAACAGGTACAAAAACAATTTGTGCAACTTTTAAGCTACCTACAATGCAGCCCTTTTCTCCAGAATTCTGACAAAACTGATCTTGTGAGAAATTACCTCAAAATATTAACACATCTGAGTGCAAGTTATGCAAGTGCACACGTATAAATCTTCTTTGTAAATGACAGGTAAGTTGCACTCACATAATTTAGGCTGTCACCTAGGTAAGCTATTCATTTTTAACTCCATGGCCCTCAATTACACATGCTGGTGCAATATTGAAATTCCTGGTGTGAACTGAGCAACTACCTTGTGTGTCTATGCCCTGTGCAGTAACGTGTGTAAGGGGTGCAAGGCAATTATGCTATATTATAATATATCTACATGTCTGATTATGTGCTTATGTAAATTAGGCTCTCTAGTTTGCTGCACCATCCTACTCAATGTTGGAGTGGATGTTATCTTAGTTTGCTTTACCTGAAAAAGAGGTAATTGTTTGCTCATGGTTATTGCTTCCCATTATCTATCTGGCCACCCTCGAGCTAAATATCTAAATATGACAAATATTTGAGCCAAAGGAGACAGAAACTCAAGGATTTCATATTTCTTAAATACATTTTATAAGGGTGATTATGTTGCCGAGAATATCTTCACTTTTTGAACTAATGGATAACACCATATTTACTACAATAAATGATATTACTTCCTTGTATATTATTTTATTTAATAAGCCCTCTGTGTATTTAAATGATAATCAATCTCTTTTCATTGTTCCCACATGTGTGTATGCTCTTGGCCCTCTTGAAGCTTTCACTATGTTGTAATGCTACATGCTTGAAATATTACTCACACCCAGGGGATATAAGGTACAGGGAAAGTGTCAGAACAAGAGGCCAAGCTGTGCCTGATAATTAAATATGGAAAGCTGTCACACATAGCCATCCTGATTCATTTCCTTATTATCAGCTGTGAAGAAACAGAAGGGAGAGATTGGATTTTAATCACACAGATTTAATATTTTATTTGGCTCATTAGATGAAGTCTTCAAGAAGCCTGGTAAATATTTCACACTTACTAAGATGAAGAAGAGACTGTGCCAAGAGTTTAGGGAAGAAAATAAACAGATTTTATAGCGTTATCAAATAATATGTAATTTGTGATAGATGTGTTAACATGGGTTTCAGTAGGACATTGGTGTAACAATGCAGTTGATGTGTAAGGTACAGTAAACTACTGCACACGGAAATCTTATTATCACAAATGCAACTCAGTATGGGGTTGATTTAAGAACATAGGTGCTAAATTCCTTATATGTAAGGAATTTATAATCAAGTATTACCTTCATTTTCTATCTATTAAAAAAAAAAAATTTTGTGGATTATAAATCTTTTCATCAAGAAGTCCTTACAAATCATAACTTACATTGAAAGCTAGTGCTACCTACAAAAAAGTTGATGAAGTGTAGGTGGGTGTGTATTGGATAAATTACCCCCTGTTGTAAAATATAAGGATATTATAAGTTACTGAGCAGGTCCATGACCATATAAAAGCACAAGGTGGAGCACAGGCCATGGATCTCTTTTTAAAAGAGGGGTTCTATATTTCTAATAATAAGAAAGAGTCATGTGACATGTGATAACCAAGCATGGTTATAACTGGTGACATCACTAAGCATGATTTTTAAATATAATACATAAATACATAGTACATATATCCATAGTAGATACATGCATATATACAAATGAGCCAAGAATATCCTGAAATGATATGGCACTTGTGTTGGTCAGGAATTCCTCCCATCGCTTCCATTAGTTCATTGCAGTTTCCTTCTCTATAGGAATGCTTCTCTCTTTTCCAAGTATAAGCTCTTCTTCAACACAAGATGTGCATTTCAATTAACTTTTCCTACAGTCATATTTTAAAATACTTGTTATCTGATTCTTTACAGAGACTCTTTCCAGATCATAGGATGCGTTTTTTTTTTTTTTCATAAGCAAAATTCTCCTGCTATCACAAAACCCTGTATTCCCAAATTACACTTGTAATCAGTGCTATTATACACTGCTTTGCTACACCATCAGAATGTATGAGATGATTATTTGGCTCCTTGTTTTCTATGCTGATGTATTGACTTTCCAATCCTTTCTCTCTATGTAATCTTAGACCTGATGCCATCATTCTCTGACATCTATTGCTTTTTCCCCTATTTAAGCTCTCACTTAGTTCACTCTTTCTATGTAAGGTTTTCTTTTTCTGTAGACTGAAATGTATTTATTACAGCAAAAATTCAGCCCTTCCTCTTACATATGTTTTGGGGTTCTGCTATCTCCAAATAATGCAGCTTTATTCCCTGTCATGAAGCTATATCTCTCTCCCTCTGTCTCTGTCTTTTGGCTGCTGTCAACTTTCCTTTTCTTTACAGTATGTGTCTTTGCTTTGCAAATAAAATTTCTGACTATAAAATTAGCACCTCATTTTCTGCTTGTCTCATAATTCAACTTGCAGGATTTGTTTCTCCTTTAATAACCTAATCATACTTCCTCTGCATTGTCATTACCAACCACTGCATTTTGTAGGCTATAAGATGTAAAATAAAAAAAAGGTTTCTTGATAATGTTCCCTCAGTAAATATTAAAGGAAAACTATATCCCCTGAACAAAGTAGGTCTCTATAAAAAGATATTGCATAAAACAACTCATGTAAAACCCTGCTTCATGTAAATAAACCATTTTCATAATAATACACTTTTTTAGTAGCATGTGCCATTGGGTAATCATAAATAGAAAATTGCCATTTTAAAAAATAAGGACAGCCTCCTGGGATCCTAGGATCCAACTGTGCACACAAACATACAAACAAACTATAAAGTTAGGTCACACAAGCCAATTAACAGACAGAGTTGTGTATTTTGCTTCCACACTTCTTCCCTTTACAGTTAGAGTTGAAATATTTCTGGTCAGGTGATCTCTGAGGCAGCACACAGACTATCATGAAATGGTGGTTCAAGGCAAGAAATCTAAAAGGGCAATATTTACTTAAATATATATACCAGTTTGGTAACATTATTTAATATGTCACTTGATTTGATATAAACTATCTGTTGCTCAAAAATTCATTTTCGGGGTATAGTTTTCCTTTAATTTCCCACACCAAACTATGACAGATAGGGCACATTTAATTGTAGCTTACAGCTATGCTGTCTGATTGTTAGAGCAGTTTATATTTAACTCCTTAATTCTTAATGCTGAGCAAATAATTTTGGACACATTGTATATATTCATGATACCAGTGATGTGAAAAGCTCACAATAGCAGGTATTCTTAGTACACATTTAGTGCAACATCTCAGCAAATATTATTGTATAATTTCTATATAGAGCCCCTTTTGTATAACCGACAGTATGAATGGACGTGCAGGAGGTTATTTATTAAAGTCCAAATGTTAAAATCTCAAAAAAATTAATTTGCCTTTTTTTTCCAATAGAAAACACATTTCTAGAGGAGTAAAAACTTGAATCCGGAAATCCACCATCTCAAACCCATGAATGTCCTGTATAAGTCAACGGGATTGGCAAATATCTCAATTTGAAGTTTATTTGTCTGTTCTGGATTTAGCTGGAAAATCCAACTTTTTCGGGGTTTTCTAGGAAAAAAACTTTAAAAATTTGAGCAATTCTGGAAGAAAGCCCAAAAATGTTTTAGCAATTCGGGAAAAAGCCAGAAAATGATTTGGGTCTTTTGCTCAATTTTAGTTTTTCTGTAATATGATTAAATAGAGTTTTTTAAATTAATAAATAAGCTGAAACTGTGCATGGGAGCTTGGGCATTTTTTTATGTATATTTGTGAAAGAAAATCGGATGTGCTCAAACACTTTATCCTCTATTTCAAATTGTGTAGCAACATATATCTGCTTATTCATACAATTGCTCACCCTGTTACTGGGTGGGTCCAGGTGCAAATGTCCCAGACCATTCATTTGCTTTCACAGGCATTCATTTCGGGTTACTCAATGCTTCAAGACCCTGGTCTGGCTGCAATGCCCCGAACCTGCAGCTTGGGGAGAACTGACAGACAATTTACATCCAATGTAGCGAGCATATCCACGGACCAACGGCAATTAAAAAGTAGCTTTATTACCCCAACACTCCTCCATGCTTTTTTTTAATAAAATATGAGATCAACTCCTTGCTTTCCAGCAATAACTACACTATAATTCTTTTCAATGGCTCATCAGCTGGCTGCTGTTAATTAAAAAGCTGGATTTCCAAAGGCTGCCTAACCATGAAAGACTTTAAATTCAAATGTGAAAAATGGATAGCATCTTTTTAACACATCACCAATATTATACTTAATCATATGTGCTTTGTATGACCTAATTATTACAATGATACTACATCAGAAGACAGTGATTAGTGACAATTTATATTGGAAGCACCAAATTCATTATTTAAGAATATGGCGGAGTACTGAATCCTCAACAAAAGTATCAACCAAACACAGAATTCAAATTATAAAGCTTCGGAGCGGTCAAGGAGAGCCCGGCTCTTTGAAAGTGCAGCACTGCCGGCCTCCCCTTTAGACCCTGGACACTTGCCCCCCCTTCCCCCCCTGATGTGTGTCTACAGTTTGTAAACGTTGCAATAAATGACCAGTATCCTTGATGTAAGACGGTACCATCTGGATCAGTGGGCCAAGTGCCCGGTCCAATACAGTAGCCAACAAACAGAACACTGAGCCCACCCACGACACAATCAGGGTAGAACTATTGGTAATTCAGTGACCTCATCTATGTTGAAAACTAAAAATGTGACTAAAACTACTTTTTTGGGAGGTAAATCCATAGGTATGTACCTGTGTTTGGGTTGCAATCAAAGCCCTTTTGTCTGCAAAGCTAAAGAATGTGTTAATCCCCGGCATGGTAAGAATAAAATTATGGGGATATTATACCTGTTACACAAAATTTGTGATTTATAAACTGACCTGTCCCCGTGGTCATCTACGTAAGGGACACCAACATAGATGGTGATTCACATATTTTACTACATAGATCAGCCATTAATCTAGGGAATATGACCTTAGCTGCATCTAAACACTTTTTGAAAAATGCCATACTTCAGACCAATTGGAATTTATGGTGCTGGAAAGCGTGCCACCATTAAAGAGGGATGGTGATCGGGGGCTTAAACGTAAACAGAGAGAAGTATGGTGGATAAATAAATTGGGATTACTATATCCGTCTGGCCTTAATTGTGATTATGATCTGTATTTATTCTTCTGAAGAATTGTTACAAATGTGCATTGTTTTACAGTTTGTGTTGTGAATATTGTGCATTATGATTATTTTGAGAGGTTGCTGTGACAATAGAATGATGTTAGTACCTGCACTCCTCCTTTAAATATATCAGGTGGAGTGAACTGTGTTGCAAAGCTTGATAAAGGGCAAATATATTGTCTGAAACATCACATCTGTGATGTGACTGAATATATCTCTTTTGCAAAGCAAAATCCTGAGTGCTTCTTCTTATTTCAAGAGAAATTGTATATATATATGTATATATATATATATATATGTATATATATATACTGTGTGTATATATATATATATATACCAATGTAGAAAACTACACATCTAAAGGCACATTTGCAGCAGCCAGGCCTCAGTGCACTCACAGAGGGAGTAAATGTGCATAAACAAGATCTTTAGGGCTTCTTTCTTGTTTTATAGGTTTAATGCCAGTTAATGGCCCTTGTGACTTGAAATAAATCCTCCAGTCACACCGGTTACAAGATTAAGCCTAAGAAATAAAGGATTCCAAGTGCATATAAAGGATATTCATTAGTACTGCAAAATCATGTCACCTCTTAAAATGCACAGATACCATACACAGTAGCTTATAAACTCCACTAAATGTAACCATTTTTACTGCATATATACTACTGTAAGAAAATAAAAATACAAACTTTAATGCTCCAAAAGGAAAGATGCATTTCATATTATATGCAGTACATGGTACAGTGATTTAAATTTTTAACCGCCATTAAATACGTATTTGGACAGCCTATATTTTCATTAGCATAGCAGACTAACTGATCAGGAAGCTTGAACCACTTCAAGAAAAATCTCTATCTGAATCCAAAAGATGATATTTCATAGTAGAGATCAATATGCTGCCCATTCAGTTGTGTTTTCAGGGATGAACTGAAATACTATAGGCAGCATTGTCTTCATAATATGTTTAGGAAACCTTCATTTTTCAAGACCATATACTGTAAACTAATTCTCAATCCATAATTGGTTCATAAACCAAGGGGCTATTGAACCAAAGTTGCAAAATTCATACTAGTAGTAACCGTAGCAATCAGTGTCCCTGGTTTACTTGCTGTAGTTATACTACAGTATATCATTATTTAAATTCCTGAGCCTCCACTATGTTTTCTGTGATAGGAGTTTTGTTATTTTCTGAATTTTGGCCAGTGCTTCAATTAGAGTCTTAAGGGGGGGTTTACAAAATGTTGAGCATTTCCCTATCTACAGGTAGCAAAAAAAGGTTAAGAAATGTTAGTAATTGTTTAAAAAAAATTCAATGTCTTAACATTGTCAAAAATTACAGTAAATCTACACATTAAGGTCTATTTTTCAGCAGAGGAGTTTTACTATTTTCAGCCCAAATCTTATTCTTTCTCATTATTATGTGGCATTCAACACCCTTATATTCTGCTGAAATATCCAAATGCAGCTTGACAATATACCTCACCATAGCCACAGGCTCAGACAGTCCCCGCAAGATGAGACAGTAAAATGTTTTTTTTCTTTTAATTGCTTATAAATTCAGGTAGTGACACAGAAAAAAGGCATCCTGATGTTGCTATCTGCAAGCTGTAACATTCACAACCATGGAGACTTTTTAGAGCTTATTATCAGTGGCAATTGAGGTAAATACACCCCTGTATTATGATGGTCAGTCTCAATCATCTTACTCTAAAAAAAAAAAAAACAGAGAGCAGAGTAGAACTTTGAACTAGATTGAAAAAAGTCTGGGCATGTCAATAGTATCACTGCATTAGCTGTGGGGCCCAAGAGCTTCAATGAGTTTTTTAGGTCTAAATTTAAAGAAACTGGGTAAACAGGCTGTGCAAAATAATAAATGTTACTAATATAGTTAGCCAAAAGTGTAATGTATAAAGGCTGGAGAGACTGGATGTCTAACATAATAGCCAGAATACTACTTCCTGTTTTTCAGCTCTCTGCGTTAGTGATTTGAAGGGGAGCCAATGGGACTTAACTATTCAATGATCTAAAGCAAAAAATACAGTTTATAACATTAACCCCCATATGTAACAAAAGGTATAAAGTTTACCCAGGTAAACGCTATTGAAGAGAACTATAGCAAACTTTGATACTTTTATTACATAACCCCTTTAGATTATTGTACCTAAAATTAAGATGTTGCACCTCATGAGTGAGAGACATTCAGGCCTAAGAAATTATAACAACCTCTTTTAAATATAATGGTCATTTATGAAAATAGTATAGTAGACAAATGGTGAACTCAGATTGGCATGCCATTGCCATGTTTTTACCCAGGATCCATGGTCATACGGATATGCACCTGCTACAACTGTGCCCAATGCATTACAACTGATGCTATTGCAGGTACACTTTTTTTGAGAACATGGGAACAAGTAGTGGTTAAAAGAGTGGGAATTGCATGATTTGCAGTGCACAGCATTAATGCAGAATTAGGTACAGATTTACTAAATTCGTGTGAAGGATTCGAAATTTGATCGAATTTCAATGAATATTCGAATTTTCAAATACCTTTTTTGGCCACGTCGACCATCAAATTTTCGAATAAAAATCTATTCGATCATTCGATGGTTGAATTAAATTCAACCAATTTAAATTTTTATTCGAATCCCTAGTTCGCCAGATTAAACCTACCGAATTGCTGTATAACCCTATGGGAAGCTCCCATAGGGTTTTTTTAGCTTTTTAAGATCGAATTAAAAAAAATTCGATCGAATGAGTAAAATCTTTTTATTTGATCAAATTTTTACTATTGGATCGTTCGATTAGTCAAATAGAATTAAAATCCCTCAATTAGAAGGATTTTAATTCCATTAAAATTCAATTGTCGAATTCGAGGTTTTTTTTAACCCTCGAATTCGACCCTTGATAAAGCTGCCCCTTAGTGTGTGTTTTTTTAAACCATAACTTGAAAGATTACCAAAGTATTCATGGCTGTGGTTCCACAGCTTCAACAGGTGTAGACTAGAAAGATGAACTGTAGCTCAACAATATGGAAGTGCAAGGAGAATGTTTGGACACAAGTATTGTTAATGAATGGAGTCAATAACATTTGCATAGCACTTATGGCTGTGCTCATATATTACCCTTCATTACTATTACAACAATAATGATATTCAGTAAACACCAAAAGCTTTCCATTTCTTACAGAACACACCCCACCCTGCAGTCATTTATAGATTGTAGGACAATGTATCTGAAAAAATTTTTTGCAGTGTGAACAGTGAAAAGAAAATAATTTATTGCTGCTGTAATTATACTGAGAATGTTTTAAGGACAGTTTATGTAACAAAATTACATGAATAAATAAAGTATTTTTGTAGCAAGAAAAAAACTATAATTTCAAGCAGGGCTTAAGAAAAGTACAGTTATAGTTAACGATCCAATAATTCCTTAGGAAACATTACATTGCGAAATGTACTTTTTATTTCCTAAGTTTGCACATTTTCATTCCATTAATGACTTTTAGTAGATTCCTTACTATTATTTCAGCAATTTGCAAAGCTAAGAGGCCAATGCTAATTTTAATGAGAAACTATGCATAGTAATTCTGACTAAATAGCAGTCTGCTTATCTTTGTTGACTCCCCAGGGTTTAATGTATTTAAAATTACACTAATTAATATTAAGTTTTAATAGGATGGAGTGAGCTGTTTTTACAGGATTTACCCTCTAAAATTAAATTCAGAGTTCTATTGTAATAGGAACTTTTAGATATGATTGGCCAATCTGCACCTTTTTTTTTTTTGCACCAAAGAAAAATTTGCAGATATCTGTAGGTAGTCATCAAGCTAGAACAGTAAAAGTCTGTAATTTTTGTATTTAAAAATGGCCCACAATGCTGTTACAGTACCACTGTAAATGGTACATCCTGTAAATCTGTACATCCTGATATATTAAGAGAGCTGTATATAGTAGGTTGGAACAATTTTTAGAGGGGGCATTGTTTCTGTTGAACCAATATAGGGAGAAGTGAGTAAAGAAATCAGGACATTTCTAGAAGTGGTGGCCCCTCTGGGAGGCACTATAGGAAGAACATCATTCTGCAGTAGACAAGGGATACCATACCAACCCAGAGCAACAGGACCATCAGGTTTAGTCAGAAAGACTTGCAAGTTGCATGAGTAGTTTTTACCAGCATGAGGTAGAAAAGAGAATGTATGGGTAGTACAGGCCTGGTAATGGGAGGATACTAGTGTTTACACATAGGTTTACACATACATCAAAACACACAACTTGATTAATGTTCTTGCCCACATAAGTGTGTGTATACAGTATATACACTGTCTTGTGTGTGTCAATAGTGGACACACACAAGACAGTGTGTCCACTCTTGATTTTCACTTTGAGAAAGGCTGTTGTATCAGCCGAAACGTCAGTCAGTTTTTCACAATAAATAACTATTTTCATTGATATAAGACCTGCGAGTGCGGATTGAATTGTCTCCTATGACAAGCCACCCAGGCAG
>CM044443.1:69312120-69337674 GCA_024363595.1 Xenopus borealis | reverse complement strand
CTGTTACAAAAATTCAGTTAATATACAGGAAGTGACCAGTGGGGCAAGGAATGTGTGAGGTGTAACCATCCTATAGGTAAGTGTCAAAGCATGAGAAATTCAAATAAACCAATTAGGTAGCCACAGTGCTTAGGAATGGGAGAAAAGAAAAAAAAAATATATCCACTCCACCATTTCCTCTAAAAGAGAAACAAAGTGTTTATAAAAAAGAGTGCAAAGTTAATCAAACACATTATAGAGCTGAAACAAACACAAGAGTTATAATCATAATAGCAATTCAAAAATGAACAAATAATGACATGTTGAATCCACAACCAATAACTTATAAAAAACAAAAGTCTTGGAGCCAAAAAATCAGAAAACAAAGGAAAAAAATAAATTAGTACATTGTTGTACATGGTACCAGTGTATGATGAAGCCACTTTGGATTGTGTGTTTGACACAGAATAACTTAACTCAGACTTCACACTTGTCTCATTTAACACAGAAAATTGCGTCACAGCATCCCATCCAATTAAAGTGTTCACCATTGTTCGGTATGCTAATGAAAAAGGTTAAATGCATTAAATGAGTTAAGATAACTTTAGATAACACAGTTTCTTCAATTAGCAGTGTAGACAGTGTAGACAATAGGGTGTACGTCATTTACAATGGAATAGCTATTCCAGTCTAGTTTTGATGAGCAACCCTAATCACCTGAATCAACGGAACAATTGTAAAGTACATACTCAGTTCGGTGTAGAGACACCTCTCCAGGTGTTGTATATAAAGTTCTGCAGTGTAAAGGATCTGTGTCTTACTCTGTAATCAAGCCCAGACACTCTTGTTAGTTTGAATTCAAAGACACACCTACGGCAGGGTTATAGGTCATGGATCTGCACATCACACAGATATTTTTTATAAGTTATTGGGTGTGGATTCAGTTATTGGGTGTGGATTCAACATGTCATTATTTGTTAATTTTTGAATTGCTACTATGGGGCAAATTCACCAAGTTCCGAAAATTCGCTAGCTTTGGCTACGCAAATTCACTAAAGTGCGAAGTTACGCTCAGGTAGGCGAACGTTAGCATAGTTGAACTAGTGTTATTTCGCCAGGCAAAGCGCAGTTACGCTAGCGATGCCTAATTTGCATACAGTGGGAACTTAAGCGTATAATAGAAGTATATGTTACAGCCACTACACAAGTCCAGGAAACCTTTAATAAATTAAATAAAGTTCTCCTATTGCCCTACATGTGCCCCCTATATAGTTGTGTTGCCATATGTTAGGAAATGTAGGGGAGGAGGGTAACCCCCCCCCCAAAAAAACGATTTTTTTTTCAGACTATCACCCTCCAATGGTAAAACACGCCAGAGTTTTTTTGGGACTTAGAAAAATGTTCCATTTTATTTTTCAAACTCCTATCTATTGTATTGAACTTCACCTGTTCTGACCAGGTGAAGTAAAGTCTAGCGTAAGTGGTAACGTTCAGGAAAAAGTTGATCATAGTGAATTAGCGTAAATACGAGCCCTCGTCAGTGCGCAACTTCGCCTGGGTGCGAAGTTGCGCAAGTATATCTACATCGCTAGCGAAAATTCGCCAAAGTCGGTGTTTTTGCGAAGTTACAAAATGACGTCACGCTGGCGAATTAACGATATCGTTAGACGCTTTGCGCTTTAGTGAATTTGGGCCTTTGTTTCAGCTCTATAATGTGTTTGATTAACTTTGCACTTCTTTTATAAACACTTTGTTTCTCTTTTAGAGAAAATGGTGGAGTGGTTGTATTGTTTTTTTCTTATCTAATTGATTTATTTGAATTTCTCATGCTTTCACACTTACCAATAGGATGGTTACATGTCACGCATTCCTTGCCCCACTGGTCACTTCCTGTATATTAACTGAATGTTTGTAACACAGTTTCACTTTGAGAAAAGCTGGTGTGCCAGCCAAAACGTTAGTTTTTTGTGCTTCAAAATATTTTTTTTTGCTATTTAAAACCTGTGAGTGCTCCTTCTATGGACATGTTTGATATTATACTTAAGGATTGCACTCAAGTACACGTTTATATTTTATTCATGAGTGCCAATATCCCATATGCATATACTGTATATATATATATATATATATATATATATGTATATGTATATATATTTATTTATTTAACAGAAATATACAGTCAGAACAGACAGGTATGGAATCTGGTATCCAGAAAACTCAGAAGAAGGAAGGCCATCTCCAAATTACAGAAAGACCCCCAAACAATATCCACTCCAGGCATTTTCGAAAACCTATTTCATGTTGTTCATGAAATTCAGGCTCATTGTTGGTTGACCACTCTGTCCCTATCCAGAAATCCCCTGGTCACAAACATTCTGGATAACAGGTCCCATAACGGCATAGAATAACTACCATATGTATAAAAGACTACACAAGTTGATAATTGCTAATGTACAGTTTATGGATTTATTACAATTATTCCTACATGGTTTGTACACTATACATATTTGCCCATGAAGGCAGGCTACAATGCTTTAACAATGATTAAGTATAATTTCCTTTTCCCCAAGACCTTTAGTTTCTCTTTAATTGCAAAAAACAATACTGTAAAGCACAAAATAAAATTTGCCATGCTAACATACATATTACATTGAATTGTGTTTTACTTTTTCAATGTGTGCATTCAGCCAGATGGGCTTTTTATGACAACCAC
This sequence comes from Xenopus borealis, assembly GCA_024363595.1. Classification (NCBI taxonomy): domain Eukaryota; kingdom Metazoa; phylum Chordata; class Amphibia; order Anura; family Pipidae; genus Xenopus; species Xenopus borealis. The sequence goes on along the minus strand of CM044443.1, from coordinate 69,334,982 downwards.
GCTCTTGTTTTAGGTTGGCAAGCCACTAATGATGTGTGAGTAGCCCATTCTCTGCTAGTTTGCTGCTTGTTGCTTTTTATTATAACATGCTGGTGGGTGATAGCTTGAGATGCTAATGCACCACAGACAGAATAATAACTCCTGTGGCTACTTAGTCAAACTATGGCAGGAGGTATTCTTTACTGATAAACATTCCTGAAACTATCACTGAACAGCTATACTGTACCTTTACAGTATACCTTAGTCTTTTGGATATATATATATATATATATATATATATATATATATATATATATATATATATGTCCCAATATATGTATACCGAAGATGATGATAAATATGGTTCCCAAATAATGAGTTATACCACACAGTTCAAAGAATTTCAGTTGCCATAGCTCAAAAAAAGAAAATGTAAACTCCACTTAAGGTCTTATAGCAGGCTAAGACTAAAGTCATATCAATAAAGGACTTTTACAGCATTATCTGTAAATTCACCCAAAGCTATTAAATAAATATTGGGCACTATGTTTAATTTGCAGGGGGGACTCCAGCAAGACCTCATTTAAGTGCATATAGGATATATGAAACCACTGATTCTTGCTTCCCTATGATATAAATTAAAAAAATCCTCCACTGTCTGTTAGTTGCCATTTTTTTCTTTGTTGCTAGTGAAGTAGCCCTTGCAGAGGTCCCTGGCAGTGAATTAACAGGACCATTTCCAACCACTGTCATTGTCACCTGCTCTCATGATATTGGCAGAGTTAAGCGAAGACATGCCTTGGCCATTACTGTTAATTGCTGTGCAACATAATTTGATCACCCTGGAAAAAAGCTGCAGTCCTTCTGTGGCTTAAACACTGCTCCATCCTATTCAATCCTATTTGGATTTCTACCACCCCAAGCACACAATTTTTTTTTTATTTAACTCTTGGCAAACTCATTATGAGCAATCGTGTGTCAATCAGTTCTGCCCCTTTCCCATCAGGTTTTTATAATTAGTAAAGTGACACAGCATGGGATAAATCTGCCTCTAGTAAAGAACAGGTGCTGATGCCTAGGAGAAAGGCTTAAAATTCTCAGTTGGTTAGAAACCCTAGATTGTAACAGTTCTTTCAATGAATTAACTCTTAAGAAGAACCACTATAATTTGCAAAACATTTAAGCCATAGGTGTTTTGGAATATATTTTGCAGTGTAAATGGATTGCTAATTTTTCAGCAATGAAGAATCACAAAATTCTTGGCGGTTTGTCATGTACATTTAATTATAGAACTAGCTGGTAATGTGTGTCCCTCAAAGATCACCATGTGGATGATCAATTTCTGCACCAAAGGCAAAGGGCCCAAAACTATAAATCAAAAAGACCAATGATGTAACTGCATGAACTTTTGGTTAATATACCACAACATGGTTAATATACACAAATATTTAAAGCAAATCATACAAACTCCAAGCTATAATGACTTTAATGTTTAGAAACACATTTATCAAGGGTTGAATTTTGAATTCATGTTTTTTAAAACTTCCATAAACTGCTATGAACTTGAAATTTGACCAATCAAAATATATTAATAAGATTGAATTTTTAAAACTTGGATGAATAGAATCAACCCCAAAATTGGAATTGAATTCAAAGTGAATGCAATTAGAATTTAAAAAACATGAACGTCAGGAAGGCTGTAAATAACTCAAAATTTATCCCTGGATCTCTCTCTCTCTTTGACGTAAACAACAATTCATCAAGCTTTGGTGGTGAACAGTCAAATTCAATTTCTTAAAGGGCCACAGTTTGATAAATCTCAAAAAATGAATTTGAATTAAAAAAAAATTGAATTTACAGTTTTGACCATAAAAAAAATTGTCAATCTACCCCTTAATGTTAGTGAATGTATCTTTTAAAATAGTGGGTGGTTAGCATGCTGTGCACATTACCACTTAAATTACACTAAGGGACAGATTTACTAAGGTTCGAATTGGAAATTTTAATTCGAATTTTGGAGTTGAATTTTTGGTCAACATTCACAAACTAGAATAATCCAAATTTATACAAAATGTATCATACCTGGATCCTAGAAACAATTTGAATTGAATTATTTGCCACCTAAAACCTGCCCAGATAGGGGGCCTATTGGTTCCCAGTGGGATTTATCAGGACCAAGGAAGAAGCTTTAGGGCTAAAGTCTAGGTTCAAGGTACAGGCAAGGGTTCAGGCACAATCTTAGTCAAAATCCAGGCAGAGATCAGAAGGCAGGCAGAAGGAGACAAGGTCAAAGTTCAGGCAGGGTCAAATCCAAGAATCAGTCAAATAGCAAAAAGTACAACACCCAGGAACCGGCATCCTAGGCGTACTTTTATTTGAAGTTAGTGCCGATTTGTGACATCATCCTGCCGGCGTTCAGACGCCCCCGTTCCAGTGCCAGCGCTGCTACCCATGTGTATCTGACCGGTGCCGCCATTTTGGATATGACATGACCGCTGGGAAGGTAAGGTGTGCCAAGGGGAGTTCCTGATGGTCCTGACACCCAGTTCATAAGTCAATGGCAGAGGTCCAGTGACCCATTCGAAGTTGATAATAGCCTTCCTTCCATAGTGTAGTCTAATTTGATTCAAATTCGGTTTGAGTTTTTGGGTCGTTAATATTCGTTCAAGTTTTAGATATTTCCTTTTTTTTCTTAAATAATATACTACTTGAATCTCGAGGTCATTTGAATTTTAAAAACTCTAGTAGTTGACCTTTGATAAATCTGCCCCTAAGGGGCACATTTACTAAGGGTCGACGTGAAAATTTGAATAAAACATTTTGAATTTCAAAGTGATTTTTGGGTACTTTGACTATCAAATAGACCAAAATTCAAATCAAATTGAAAAAAAAACAATAGTGATGGGCGAATTTATTCGGCAGGGGCGAATTTGTGCCGAATTCCCGCGATTCACCGCTGGCGAATAAATTAGCGAAGCGACAGAGAAAATTCGCAAAAAAAAAATCGTTGCGCGTAGCCCCTGCCGAATAAATTTGCCCATCACTACTGTCTCTTCATAAAATTCCAATTTGACCCTTTGCCACCTTAAACCTGATGAATAGCTATTTTAGCCTATGGGGGATCTCCTAGAAGCTTTAAGAAGTGTTTCTAAAAATTTTTGGAAATACATTTTTTTGGTGAAAAATGTTGGAATGGAGCGACTGGATCGATCGATTCAAACGATTCTTATTCAACCGAAAACAGACCTATTCGATCACAAGTGGTCCGTTTTCAATTGAAAAAACACTTTAAAATATTTGTAAATCTGTCCCTAAGTGTACGGTGCTTTTCACAGTGAATTTTGGAATTAAGGGATAAACTCCCATACCCACTGCATATTGAAATCCAAAATCTAAGTGAGGAAATTAAGTCCTGATGGCATATATCTGCTGTCTAAATAAAAGTGCAAATAATAATACATTCTGTTGTGATTAGGTGTATAACCATATCGTAAATACATATGCAAGTGAATTTGAAGCCAACATACATAGACTTGCACCCATCAGAAATCAGAATGCAAAATGCACAATACAAATTTACCAATCTATTTCTGCTTATATAGTTGTAAAACAAGTGTTATATGAACAAGTATCTCAACAAAGTAAGCTTTAACAAAGTAATTTACAGGGTTTACAAAAATAACTGGCTTCAATTATCACTTCTGTATAGGTTGTATGTGCCTTACTGACATCTATTTTTCAGCAAATGACAAAATAATAATAAAATAGCAATGCTCTTGTAACTTTCATTAGCAGTTATATAGATGGTTGTTGAAAGAAGGAGCTAACCATACTACTGTAGGAATGCCTGAAATACAATTTGTGAAAGACAACACATCAATTATTTCTACATCAATTTCAATAGAAAAAGCAATATTAAAAGAAGAATGTATGGTAACAATCACAGTCAACCACAATACATTATTTCCACATAAATTCAGAATAATGCTAAATTTCATACCCTGAGAACAGTGCCTATCCAAAAAACATTTGTGGTTTTGAGCCTGATATCTTTAGGCCAAAAAAATTGTATATGGTGTTGACTACCCAAAGTCAATGGCAAAGGAAGGTTTGCATGGAGAAAATTCATGAATATTTTTGCTCAAACCTTGTAAAGACAATGGGGGAAATGTAAAAAAAATTCACAAAGAGCAAAACTTTGCAAATAAAAAATTGCCTGTCGCAATTAAAAACCTGCTCTGGAGTTTCGTTAAATATTTTGTATGGTTTGCAAAGCGAAATTTTATTACACTGCGAAAGTTTTGAAAGGAAGTTTGGGCACAAACTTTGTGAGGAAGTTATTGAGGCATTAATCAGTCAAAAATAGCACAAGCATGGTCGGTAATGGGCCCAAGCATCTTTGTGAAACATATTACAGATGCAGTCACTTGGATTTGTAAGTTAAATGCGTCGTGACTTAACTCATCTATCTCATTTATCCCACTTAGCACAGAATATTGTGTCACAGCATCCCATCCAATTAAAGAGTTCACCATTGAAAACAATGGGCCTTTGGTATGCTAATGAAAAGGTTAAATGCATTAAATGAGTTAAGATAACTTTTGATAACACAGTTTCTTCAATTAGCCCTGAGTCACGAAGCATTTAACTTACAAATCCAAGTGACTGCATCTGTACATTACCCCTAAAGAATGTACTATTGTACACCAAATATACAAAGCTCAAAGGGAAGGCCATCCACCCATAGAGTCCATTATATGCAAATAACTAATTTTTTATTTTTTTATATTAATAAACCATTTTCACTTAAAGGGCACATATAGCTAAAAAAAAGTTATCCCCAACCAAAGGTGCGGGCTGATAGAGCCCGCATTCTGGTTGAGGGTACAAGTACTTTTTTTTTTTTTAAATGCCCCCGCCAGCGCAGGCAAACTCACCGCCATGACAGTGGACGTGCATGCGCATTAAGAAAAGCATCCCCAAATAGTTACCGCTTTTCACAATTCGCATGCATGTGATGTGACACACGCATGTGCGTCCACTGTCATGGCGGCTTGCACTGGGAGCTCCCTCCCGGTTTGAGTTTGCCTGTGCTGGTGGGGGGGCTTTTTAAAAAAAAAGTACTTATACCCCCAACCGGAATGTGGGCTCTATCAGCCCGCACCTTTGGTTGGGGATAATTTTTTTTAGCGATAGGTGCTCTTTAAATAAGCAATACATAGTACGTTTGTTTCTATATCTGAATCCATATCTGAATATATTTCTTTGTTGCAACATAGGATCCCCAGTACAAGGCATATGCTTATGATGCTCAACAATGTAAAGAAAATGTTCAGAGTATTAGGAAAAATACATCTGGATAAAAAAGTAGAAAATGCTCTTTTTGGTGCTCTCACTGAATCTTCCTGCCTGATGCAGGTAAATAAATATATTTTGCAGACGATGGCTTTCGGAACATTCAGAAAAATTGGTCTTCTTTGGTTTAATTAAACATATATATTACTCGCCATTTCACAGCTTTGCAATAACCTTTGATAGTCAGGGAAAATATTTGTTGCAAAACTGACATTTATAGCACATTATCTTATTAATTTTTATACCCGAGGGCTTTCAAAATTAGATTTTCATGAGACCCTTCAAAACTGACCATTAAAATTACAAATGACAAAAAACCCAGTTTCATGCAGCTTAGTTTTAGTGTTCTGCTAAAGCTATCCATACTAGACAGGAGAGATGATTCAGAGGCTAGGTTGACTCATCTGTATTTTACCCAGAGGTATATCTAGTGATTAACCTGTGGAAAATCATCAACTAGGAGGCTCCTGAAGTAGCCAAATCATGCAGAGAAATGGAGACTCGGCTCTGAACACTCAGAGATTACAAAACTCATAAATCCTGAAGTTACACTTGGCATGAGCTCAGGTTCTGTACTTTGTGTATTTTACTGCAAATAACCAAATCCATATAATTTTGCACACTGCAGCTTATTCGTTTTTTCAATGTTGTCACAGAAGAGCAATGAAAAGTAGTTCTTAAACTTAACTGAACAAACCAAATAGACCAATGGGTTATTTGTTACTGTCACATTCTACTGCATGTCTCATGTCTGAAGATGAGTAGCTTCAATTTTTCAGCACATAAAAGAAAATAATAAATCACTGCTGATGAGAGCAAAACCAGAATAAACAGTTAAACTGCAGAGAATGCTTACATGTTTCAGGCAGCAGCACACTTTATCAAGTATTACTGCCTCTGGCATTTATTCGCCCTTGTAGGTGCTTATCAGTGCATTGCAGCATATATGGAGGCCAGAGAAGTGGTTTCACATGAGCATAACTACTAGTGACATAAATAGAAGTTACTGGGCCCCCATAGCAAAATAATTGTATGACCTCCAAAGCTTCAGAAAGATGAAAAATGTATGTGTAGCTATGCTAAGTATGTTGGTTATGTTGTTACTCAAATAAGCTTTAACAATACAAACTGAAAAGACGAGTTGCTCAATAAACCTGCAGATACAGATGGTACACAGTTTCTATGTACCTATGTAACCACTTTACCCTCTCGTCTAGAACATACAGTGCAGCTGTATTTTTGCTGCTTTACATAATACGGATTGTCTGAATACAGATGCAGCCACTAGGATTTGTAAGTTAAATGTGTCATGACTCAGGGTTAATTGAAGAAACTGTGTTATCTAAAGTTATCTTAACTCATTTAACCTTTTCATTAGCATACCAAAGCACCATTGTTTTCAATGGTGAACTCTTTAATTGGATGGGATGCTGTGACACAATATTCTGTGCTAAGTGGGATAAATGGGATAGATGAATTAAGTTATTCTGTGTCAAATGCACAATCCAGTGGCTTCATCTGTAAACAGGGTCAAATGTCCTTCATGGCTCTCTGCAGAACTACAGAAAACATTATTTAAAGGTGGTAGAAGAACAGAAATTAAAATGTTAACTAAAAAGGCTTCACACACACACACACACACACACACACACACACACACACACACACACACACACATACATATATCCATGAATGATGCTGAAGTACACCGGGATTTTTAAATTTATAGCTTAATTTTATTAGATCAATCAAAATTAAGCTATAAATGTAAAAATTCTGGTGTGCTTCAGCATCATTCATGGATATATATATATTTTTTCTCTGAATTGCACCCGGGTTATTGTTCCAATAAGTGTGTGCTATAGCCTTTACTACATTTATATATATATACATATATATACTGTACATCAGAGTGAAATGTTGAGTCTTTGTTCACGTTACTGTTTCTTGCCTTATACATTTGCTGTATTAATATTGGGTCTGCCATTTACTAGAACACATTTTAGAACTTTCTATTCTTGAAATAATAATTAACCATATCTATTGCAGACATTTACATTAAACTTACAAATTTACAGCACAGAATGTGGTTTGTGTGACCACATTGAAAGGAAAGGAAAAATCAAATAATTAGTGTAGGGAGCTCATAAAATAAAGAAGATGAAGCTGCGCAGCTGTTAAAGTAACTTTCTATGTTATAATCCCCAGAGGGTAAAATGCTTGGTTCTACTTACATGTCCATTGAAAACATCAAAGGAAAGCAGAATTCTGATCTCTATGTAAAACCAATCTGATATATGACATACACATTTGACATGGTTCCATAATCTTTATCCAGACCAAGGGAGTTTAATTGCTATGAATCAATATGCCTCAGATTCCTAAATGATTATTTTCCCTGTTTTAAGAGAGAGTTTCTAAGTAAATCACGGTTTACAACAGGCAGTAACTGCTTACATACAAAGCAGCATTTCTTGATGAATCTTCCACACCCAGCACATTAATTTCAACTGAGAATTGGGTGTTGTGTGTCACAGATACATTATCATCTGTTAACAGAACAGTTCATTATAAAATTGTATTATTTAGAGTGCAATGACTTAAAAAAATAGCCTCCATCAAAGAAACTTTTAAAAGGTGTTGTATATGGAGATTCACATTGTATACCACACAGTGTGATGTGAATGTTTCTTACTACAAGACTGGCCAGTGTATTTGTATTGCATTGCCACAAAAGGTGGCTCAAAAATAAAAATATGTGAATTGTATACTTCTGCAAACAGCATATTCCTTTTCTATTTCTTTTTCTTAACAATGCAATGACACAAAAACTGGCATAACTCCCACACTTTTGGAAATAGAGAGAGGTACAAAAAGATTTGCCATGTGGGGTGTGGTGAAATTTTCTGGCCATGCAAATTTTGTATTCACACCCCCCTAATTGCCATGTTCATTTTATAAAATTTGGCAGGTTATGAAGGTTTGAACACATTTCTGTGATTTTTAAGTGTTATTACAGTTTCTTTAATAAATAGTGATGGGCGAATCTCCCGCGATTCGCTTCGCCGAAAAATTCGCGAATTTCTAGAGAAATTCGCGAATCGGCGAAAAATTTGCGAAACAAGTTGCGGGACGATTTTGTCGCGCGTCGCGTCAACTTTGACGCGTCGCGTCGTTTTCGGCGCGCGTTGCGTCGTTTTCGGTGTCAACTTTGTCACGCGTCGCGTCAACTTTGACGCGTCGCGTCGTTTTCGGCGCGCGTCGCGTCGTTTTCGGCGCGTCGCGTTGGTGACTGACACGCGACTCGTTTTTCGGCAAATTTTTGCCAAGCGAAATTTCGCTGGTGATTCGCGAATTTATTCGCCAGCGGCGAATCGCGGGTTTGCACCTGGCACATATACTGTGCTCTCTGCCAAAAGCCAAGTTAGAAATGTTGTATCTTTTTCTGGCTGTTCAGTGCAAGACATCAAAGAGAAAGGGGCAGGCTCACTAAAGGGCTAATTGTCACCAGCAACTGCTTTGCATACCTCCCACGCACAAATTTGCTACCACTACACCAATTCACAAATATGTGAGGTTGCGTCCTGGCCTCCGAATGCTGCCAACTTTTCTCTTGCGATACTTTGGCAGTGCAAGCATTTCATAGTGAAGATGCGCTAGCGTTCATTTGTGCCTAGTGAAAATTCACTAGTGATCTTATGCTTAGGTCAATTTGAAAAGGGCAGGTACAATTATTAGAGATGGTGTACAGCAGCAACCAAGCCCAACAGGAACACCAAAAGAAGTAAACGCCCGGAGACACATAGTAGCAACCTAGCAACACACTGAGACAAAAACTGGTACACCCAAAGGATCCAACACCAAAAGACAATGTGGTATACGGAGTCCAGTGTAGCGGGGAGTGCACAGATCTATACATTGGGGAGACAAAACAACTGCTCACCAAGCAAATGTCTCAGCATAGGAGGGGGAACTCTACAGGGCAAGACTCGTCTGTCTTTCTACACCTCAAAGACAAGGGACACTCCTTTGAAGATAGCAAGGTCCAAATCTTGGATAAAGAAGACCGCTGGTTTGAAAGAGGTCTGAAAGAAGCGATTCATGTCAAGGTAGAAAAACCATCCTTGAATAGAGGTGGGGGCATTCGACACCATCTGTCTGCTACATAAAATGTGCCATTGTGATTGGATTAGTGGAAGAGTTTATATACCGAGAACTTCCCATACCAGTCAGTTGAACTGAAGAAGCTGCTTGGATGAGTAGTGAAACGTCTTCAATAATTACTCAGCAAGTCCAGTTGTTTTAGAATTACTTATATCAGAAATAAATGCTTGAAGTTACCATTTGTTATTACAAATGTCTAAGGAACCTTAATAATGACAAAAGAGATCCTCTAATGTTCTCAAATATCTGGGGAAAATGTTAAGCCAAAAAAAATTGTAAGTTAGGACTTTTGCAGGAAATCTGCAAAAAAAGGAAAATAGTCAGCATTTTTTAAACTTTAATGCATTTTCAGCAAACGGGATATGATGTAGGTAACTGAGGAAGATCTAGCTTCTTTTTAGCACTTCACCTGTGTGACCCAAACCAGAACAGATGTCAAGCACCCTGGTTTAGGTTCGTGCTTCACCAGTAGTGTGACAGCCTTTGGCCTCGGGAGGAGCCCTTAGCTACTCAGATGCCACCTGGACTTAATGAGAGGTGCAAGGCGAACGTTCTGACTAGCAAGGGGCACAATGGTTAAGGAAAGTCCTTAGGCAGAAGGTCACAGGACAGGAGGGTGGCAGATAACTTCAGATCAGGCCGGGTCAGGACAGGCGGAACACAGATGGAGTCAGACAGGCCAAGGTCAAAACCAGGAGACAAGCAGAGGGATCTGGCAGGATTAGAGTCAGATAGGCAGGAGTAAAACTGGAAAATCAGATCAGAATGGTGAGGCAGGCAGGGTCAGATTATAGAAGGTAGAATAGTCAGGTCACAAGCCAAGGTCAGGAGCAGAGAAGTCCCACTGGTCCACCAGGGTAGGTTTCTTACAGCCTGGTCTGAGGTGGCAAAGTCAATTGTGGTGAAAGAGGTAACGTTCATTAAAATCCCCACTTTACTGAATTAGCAAAGTGTCATCTGCACCTGTTTTAGCGATGTCCCTGTGGATTGGATTTCTAGAGCATTTACACTAGTGACAGACACTTTGCTTTTTAGGGAATCTGCTCCAAAGTCAGGATATTTCAGTATAAATCCGAGACTGTGGGGTGAGCTGTCAAAATCGGGACTGTCCCCAAAACACGAGAAAGTTAGGAGGTATGCTTTGGAAGCCTTTGCTTATGAAGATACTGTATCTCAGCCACATCCCATAAGAAGTGCTATTTTTCAATAACATCCACAGTATATTATGTTAGTGATTTTTGCCAGGAACCTCTATTAAAAATAAAATTTGAATAATTTGCAACCAAATAACATTGGGAAATTCCAAAATGTGGAAAATGTAAAAAACTATGAATGTGTTAAACGGTACTGACAAAGAGATAGAAAATATAAAGCTGAGCAAGCACTGTAAGCTTTCATTTGTCTCATATAACCTGCAGTCCAAATTAGTAAAGGCTTTAACACTTAACCTTTGTGCTGCTGTAGATCCATCAATAATTTGGATTGAGAGTTAGATTTATTTGACATATGGAATGTTACACTGGCTAGTCAGTTTAATTTTGTATACCCATCCCAGCCAAAATACTTGCCAAACTCTGTTCTCGCAGACTGCATTTAAGTATTTTTGGAGCAAGCACATTGAAAAGGGGAACATAGATAATGCTAGAAGAAGCACAATTAAACTATAAATTATATAAAACTGCAGGTAGCAACATATGTGTGCAATTCACTTTTCTACATAACAATAATCTTTCCACATTGAGATCAATTTATCAAAGAAAGGGTGGAGTATTATTAAGTATAACTGAAGTTTTAGACTATATACGTTGTTCAGTAAGTAAAATCCATGTTCAGTATGTGAGAAAGAAGCACACAATGCAGTAGCGAGTTAGGCAAAGTGCTAACACAAGGTACACAGGCTTATGGATGGACCCCCTTCTCAAGTGCCAAGTTTTAGACCTGCAACGTTATCAAAACATTAATAACATAAAGCAAATAGATTACACCTTTCCATATCACAATGTAAAATTGACAAGCATTAAGGTAAAGCTATTGAAATTCTGTTTACTCTGCATTGAAATCCATATACACTAAACAAACAATTTATGAGGAATGCATGGGTGCACTTCTACATGGAATAAGAAATCATAAAATATAAATTTTACAAGCTTGCAAGTAATTAGCCAGAAGCGACATTCTGAGAATTAGAACCATTTCTTTCTGATAATAAAGGCGGAAAAATTAGCCAAGGGCACAAGAAGCTGGAAGAATATTTTGTAGATGTTCCATACAAAATAAACTTTATTCATTAAAAGATTCAAATTGGAGGCAACGGCTGCTCTTCAGAATATTAAGCAGTAAATGAAACAGTTTGACTTTGTAGCTTGTTGATATAATATAAATATATATTGTCTTTATTGATATTTAGTTTAACTGAAACAGAGCATCAACATATTTCTAAAGTGTTGAGATTTCTGTAGGGCTCATTTACAATTGCTTCCACAATTAATAGGGGATATGCTGTAAGAAACATCCTAAATGTATGTATTGTACATACATAACTACTTTCTCCACCTACTGAAATGTACAATGTAGCTGATCAATTTGCCCCGAAATACAGTTTTTAGTGTCTTTCACTCAGGTAGAAATAGTGATTGGAGGGCATAGCCGGGTTTGGAATAGCTTTGGCATGGCCTCATCTATGTAAGTAAAAAAGACAAAATCCAGTGACAGAAACATTTGTGATTGCTCTCAAACCAAGTGATAACCTATTTATTGTAGAAGCTAAAGCATTTTGCCGATTTAAAAGCATGTCTTTTATGCTTTGTCAGTATTTAGGTTCAATATTTTTTATTGAGGGTTTTTAAATTGTCTGGTTAGGCTCTTCCTTTCACTCCCCATACCATCTCTTTTTTTTATCCAGTCACAAAGCTGCAGAGAGCAGTAAAGCTGTAATGGGTCCCCACAGGTCAATTTCAGAAGGATAAAAGTGTCATAAATCTGGCCTTTTGCTTATGTGCAGCTTAAAGAAGTTTTCTGCTCAGTTTTAGCTATGGCCTCAGCACCCCAGGGGCAATTTGCAAAGGCGACCTAGACATGACTCTTGCACTAGAATAACAAAATAAAGGGCCAAAAGTCTGTGAATATTATACAGAGATAATATTCTGATCTATTAACCTATGGAACATGCAGATTCAGCAGGACACACTCTCATCCTAGCCTGAGACAGGAGCTTTAGAAAATGCTTTTGGATTATCAATAAGTTTCAATGACCTATTAAAAGCAGAAAATGCTTCCTATTTTTTTTATCCAGCCTTAAACTTAATCTTATCCCTTTAAGTCAGACTGCAATACGTCTAAAATAGGGCAATGAGAGAAAAAAGCAGGTTGACAACAACATTTGTAGCATATACAGTCAGAAATGGATTTGCTTTAAAACTGCTGTTGTATTATTTAATATATGCATGAAGTTGATCTTTTATTGGTTTCATAAAATAAAAAATAACCCACAAAGCAAATGGTAGTCCTCAAATTACAATAGGCTATACTTCATAAGAAACATCCTTTTGGCCTTTATCAGTTCCTGATGTTTAGGCTGCCATATGTTACATATCCACCATGAAATGTCCTTAAAAAATTCCACTCAGAAATAACACCCATATTGAGCCCTTTATCTTCTGCTCCATATTTTCATAATTTGTAGCTACCGGTACTTACTACGTAGGTGGCAATTTCAAATCAGTGTGCTTTATACCTGTTGATAATTCCATCATCTTAAGAGTGTTGTCCTATTATTGTTTTGGTTATTGTTTCCTTACTGCTAATCAGGTATAATTTTAATTTTAGTGTTTTTTTTTTTTTAACTTCAATAATTTTTTTAACAGATGAGTCATTTCAATGCACACAAGGCAGGAGTGCCAGGGAATGTACATATGCAACCTATATTTAATGCCTGCTAAAGGCAGATATGTATAGTACAGAGCCCCATGTGCATGAATGTGTGGCACTCTGCACCTTGCTTTAAATATTAGATCCAGCATAAGGTATAGTGTACAGCTGGAGCACAATTGCAATTTCTTTGTATATAGGCTATAAGGAACTAAAATGTGTTCCTCTGGTAAATGAGTCCTTCTTTGCACAACAGATTTATTGTTATTTTATGCATTTTTATAGCAGCAAAAAACCCTTTGTACATGCGTCGTATGTATCCACCCAAGGCAAGGGTCAGGATTTGGTGACTTTTGTCATATAATCAATACACAGTCTGCTCCAAGTTCTAAGCACTTTGCAACATAGAGGTGGCAAGCTTTTTGTGTTTGAAATGTATATGCTTTTTGATTCTTCCACATGAATACAAATAAAACAGAAAAAAGAAAAACATGCATTTTTCAGGCAGAACATATTTTGTAGCTAAAACTATGAATACATTTAGAACTTTGGAACATATGATTATTGAGGTTATTTTAAACTCTAGGCTTTACCTCACTGTGGAGAAAATGATAGGTGGCAGTTGTAAGAAAGCAGTGTATAACTAGAAATTAAACATTAAAGTTAAACCTACATTTGCACTCTTAATAAGATGTACAATGTGTCAATAAACAGATGCATAAATAATGAACCTTACTTTCCTTTCACTGGCAGATTTAATTAAGTAGCAATATGATATTTGGTTTTGGTTCAGCTTTCCCTTCCCCATTAACAACAGGTGACATTTAATAACACTAAATACATAAAGAAATAAAGCAATGTTGTTCCCTACATACTGCATTATACCTGAATTTTAGTGTGTGGGCATATGTACAAAAATTTAAATATCTATAACATTTATCTAAATAAAGAATGTTTTATCTTCCTCCAGCTACCCCAAAAATGACATCAATACACTTTCATATGATGTCATTAAAAGCTACACCACCGAAGCAAACTGTCATCAGATTAATGTCAGCATGAATAAATTGCAGCTACTTTAACTTCTCTAGGGAGCCATCAGGAGAGCAGTTACTCTATTATCATGCAGACATTGATTGTGCATGAATAGAATGAAGTGGTAACAAAAAATAAAATACCTTATGTTGTTTAAATTACACTTTCATTTATAAGGCTATATAATGTTTATTTTAAAATTATATTTATATAAAAATCAGGCAAACACAGAAGTATCTGTAAATATTCTCAGAAGTTTTATGGAAAATGAAATATGCTCGGCATTCCCATCATGACCTGCCTAGTACTGAAAGGGTAAAAGATGGCACAAGGATTGGTGTTTGACTGTTACGAAAAAAGCCCATTTGTCCCTCTTAATCTCAAAGCAACCTCGATGAAAGCCTTAGCTTGTTCTCTTTGCTCACAGACCACTGCAATTCCCTATTCTTTACACTAAACCAAAAAGCGTGGCAAAAATGGTATAAAAGCACTTTCCCTGTTTTCTAAAAAAAAACACGTGAAGCTATGAGAGAGGCCTAGAGTGCATTCACATTTACAGACAAAACATTGTTTGCTTTTAGATGTTTCCCAATGGTGCTGTCTAACTGCATATATTTTTTTTCATCAACTTCTGTATATGCTTTATCCTATTTTTAAAGGCTTACAAAGGCAGCATCTAACCATTTCCATTCGATTTTAATACAAACAATCATGAAATCAAATGTGGGAGTTTGAAAGTAAAAAATGACAAATATCACAGTGGCAAGGCCAAAGTTTTTACTTATTTTCATTGGTTTACTTGCAATATTTCTACAGGTGTGGAATCAATTATCCAGAAACCGATTATCTTACCGATCCATTTCTAACTGATTTGCTTTTTCAGACAATGCCATGTACCAGATGTTAATTAAGATACCATAAACCCATTTATGTGGTATTTTATATATTTGTTTAAATTGCAGTTTGTTAGGTTTTCATTTTTGCTTTCTTTATACTAATGGGGTGGTGGTTTTCCTGATAATATTTTTCAGCTATTAGACATGTAGCACACAATGAGGCACTAACGGCTAAAATTACAGCACACCATACTTTTTGTTAGTAGTATTACCATAGGAATGAATAGCAAGAGGGTACATTTTTCTGTGAGGAGCTCTAATATCACATTTTAACAAATCTGTCCTCTAGAGTATTGTTGCCTAACTCTCTATTTTCATATGCAGTCATAAAAGTGCATTTTGGCACTTATGAAAATGCACAGGATCTGAGAAGCCTATACCAGATACCAGCTCCATGACATCGAATTCGAATCAAGTTTGCGTGTCGATCCCATTCACCTGAGTTTGATAAATTAGACTTCGATAATAAGTTGCAGTTGGTCAAATTTTAATCGAATTTTGAGTTCATGGGAATTTATGGGATTTTTTCAAAACTCCCATGAACTCAAAACTCGACCCTTGATAGCTCTATAGTCTATACAGTCTATAGCTTTATTTGAACTTAAAGGGCCAAAAAAGTGTTTTGCAGTTATTTAATGAATAAGAGAGGGCATGAATATAAAGATGTGCGATCAAAAGTAGCAATAACAATAAATGTGTAGTCTTGCAGGGCATGTGTTATTGAGATGGTGTTAGTGACCCCTCCAATTGAAAGCTGGATGAGTCAGAAGAAGAAGGCAAATAATGAAAAAAAACTGTATTTAAAAAAAAAAGAAAAGATAAAATTAAGCTGACTAAAAAGTGCTTAGAATAATATAACATATTACAGTTAAGATAAAGGTCAGCAACTTCTTTAAAGGAGAACTATACTCCCCCCCAAACAATGTGTCATTGGGTAATCATCAATAGAAAATTTATTTATTTTTAAAAATAAAGGCCGCCCCCTGGGATCCTAGGATTTACAGTGTACACAAACAAACCAAGCAAACCATACAAGTTAGGTCACATAAGCAGAGTTCTGTCTTTTTCTTCCATACATCTTCCTTTTGCAGTCAAAGCTGCAGTATTTCTGGTCAAGTCATCTCTGAGGCAGCACTAAGACCATCACTATATGGGAACCCATTTTAAGAAAATAATTCAATTTTTTTTATTTACTTCTTTTTTCTCAGTAATAATAAAACAATACATTTTACTTTATAGTAACTAAGCTGCACAAATCCTTATCTCTGTCAAAGCAATCCAGCTGGGTTTATCTGAAGTTTAAATTATTTTCAGACGCCTTAAGGGCTGATTTATTACTGCTCAAGCCTCAGGGCTCAAACAATCGGTTCCTATAGGTATGGTGATCTAAATTACAGAAAGATCCCTTATCCAGAAAACTCCCAGGTTCTAAGCATCCTGAATCAAAGATTTTGTACCTATAGCTGTATAACAATGTTTTAATGTACCTTATGTGGGCAGTAACTAAACTCCCTGTGCACTATAAACTTTAAGATAAAAAAGTCCTGTTTTTTCAGTGATGAATCTCTTCTTGAAATTTTTACAAACCTTGGGGCAGGGTTATAATTTCACACCAATGATAAAGTGCCAGTGTTAAATGGGATTTCTGCTAGACAAATACATTTTATAAACTTAATTTCCTTCTTGATAGCTAATTGCATAGAATGTTATTTAACTGCATTATAATCTTGTACATGGGATCTTCATGCACTTGTGGAGGAGTGTTTCTTTCACATTCCATCCCCACCATGCCCATGATAATGCAGTACTATTATCACCACATCAATGGAAATTATTACTACTGAGTTAGGAACACACTGTATCTGATTTTTTTTAATGTCTGTAACTGCAGTGAAAACTGATGAAATTTACTCCTGTAATTCCTATTTCTATGCATGATGGATACTCCCAATGAAATATTAATGAACACAATCTAATGAAAGTAATGATGAAGAAAACACTTTTCTCTGGAAAATAGAACAACATATGTGCCATTATTGTGAAAATGGAAGTTAAGTATGTGTTGAAGATTGTTTTAATGGTGAGCAATAAATGTGTTCATTTAAAGTTCTACAACAAGCAATTTAGCATTTAAAACTGTTGTTTTATAACAACAAAAAAGAGCTTATTTCTTTATTTTTGTTGAATAAGGAAGTATATCACTTAGGAGAATCTAGATCTGTACAACACTGCATCTAAACTCTTCCATGGATCTTTTGCGAGGTAAAAACAAACTGAGATATGTAATATTGAAAGTCAAAGGACTCTAAAGAATATACAGGAATCAAAGCTAATACCATATGCATATGGTTTTATAAATATATATACATACACACGTATATTCAATCCGCACACGTTCTTCCTTCTGTGATGAAACACAAATCGATATGGGTGCTGTGCTTAAATACTAATGTAGAAAAGTTTTTGGGATAAAGCACGCACTCCAAAATGATTTATTATTTATTAGATAAAAAACATCAACGTTTCGGTTCCTGGTCTAGAACCTTTGTCAGGATGCAAAACCAAAAAGTAAAAGGTTTTTGGTTTTGCATCTTGACAAAGGTTCTAGACCAAGAACCATCATCATTAATGCTTTATCCCAAAAACTTTTATATATACGTACAGTACGTACGTACGTACGTACGTACGTACGTACGTACATACGTATATATATATATATATATATATATTATATATATATATATATATATATAAAACTGTTGTCTATTATTCAGCATTTAAAATAATAACAACCACAAAGCACACATTGATCTCAATAATCAAGAGTGTAATGAGGCTTTACAGTGAATTGCTTTAACAATGAAAACTTTTCAGTATGGGGTACACCTTAATAGCAGTTATATTTATTTCTGAACCTGAAGGTATTCACTTGATTTATGGCTCATTAGATTGTCAAACATATCACAAGAAAAGTGCTATGCATTTGCCATTTATTCACAGTAATGTGTCTTTCTTGATGACATACATGTGGCTTTGTTTGCTGTGAAAGTGCACAGGCATTATTGCTCTAAATATGACATGTTTTATGTACATAGGTGAAAAGATCTTCCTTGCTAATGTGTTTGGTGCTATGAAAACTGGGATCTGATAACCAGTACTATAATGATTTATTTAATTATCCTTTACCTAAAGGGGTTGTTCACCTTCTAAACATTCCTTCAGTGTCTCCTACAATGGAGTAGCATCTTCTCCCCTACCTCCTTCTGTTGGGGTTCCACAAGGCTCTGTCCTGGGACCCTTATTATTCTCCCTCTATACCTCGGCAAATTAATCAACTCATATGGTTTCCATTACCATCTCTATGCTGACGATACTCAGATCTATCTCTCATCTCCTGATCTCAAACCAGAACGCCTAACTCGCATCTATTCCTGCCTGTCTGCCATCTCCACCTGGATGTCGCAACGCTACCTTAAATTAAATGTCTCTAAAACGGAAATGGTTCTCTTTCCTCCAACTAACACCAGTAACATGTCTGAAGTATCCATCATAGCTAACAATTCCATTATCACCCCGTCTCCCCAGGCCCGGTGCCTTGGGGTTATCCTAGATTCAGCCCTGTCATTCACTCCTCATATCCAGTCACTTATTAAATCATGTCACTTCCACCTAAGCAACATATCCAAAATATGATCATTTATCACCCAAGATGCTGCCAAAATTCTTATTCACTCTCTCGTCATATCACGTCTAGACTATTGTAACTCTCTCTTAATTGGCCTTCCCCGCCAGAGACCTTTTCAGTACATAATGAACACCACCACGAGGCTCATAGACCTCAGCAACTGCTCCTCCTCTGCCATACCATTCTGCCAATCCCACTGGCTTCCACTACCCTTCAGAATTAAATTCAAATTAATGACCCTGACATTCAAAGCACTTCATAACTCTGCCCCTCCCTACAGCTCTGAACTCATCTCTATATACTCACCCAAACACTTACTATGCTCCTCTACTGACCTGCTACTCAACGCTTCTCTCATTACCTCCTCACATGCTCGGATTCAAGACTTTGCAAGAGCTGCTCCCCTCCTCTGGAATTCTCTCCCACGGTCTGTCAGACTTTCTCCAAAACTTTCTGCTTTCAAGAAATCTCTTAAAACGCACTTCTTTCGAGAAGCCTACCCTCACTCTTAAACTACCAAATGCAACACTACATACAGTACCACATTTCTCTTAATTTGATCTTGCCCATTGCGACATCTTATGTATAACTCCCTTACCTTTAGATTGTAAGCTCTTTCTGTATAGGGCCTTCCTCACCTTTTTATCTGCATTGATTGTGATTGTGTGTAACTCCATATGCATGTAATTCATGTGATTTAGTTGTACAAACACATTCACTTTAAAGCGCTACGAAATAAGTTGGCGCTATAGAAATACATGTTAATAATAATAATTGTTTTCAATTGAGTTGTTTTCAGATTGTACTCCACAAATATAATCCTTTTCCATATTTTCTTTTTTATGTTTTTTTTTTTCCAAAATTTAAGTTTGGCGTTTAATGTTCCTGTCTCTGGTTTTTCAGTCTATCAGCGCGCTGATCCAGGTAAAGATTTTTAACTGTTACAATTAATTGATACATTTCTCTGTAGCATCTGTGGAATATTAGCAACTATTGTATCAATTATAACAGCTGCCTTTAATCAAACTCAGCAGGGCTAAAGATAAAAAGTACTGTATATCAACTAAATGTATCAATTTAGGATAGTTTATAGAGTTGGTGACCCTCCCCCATCCCAGATCTGCTTTAGAAAGAAATAAGTAGGTGAAAAATTAAAACTGACAAAAACTTGACATCTGAGACAGGGATCCAACCTTTCCAGCATACCAGATATTGCAATTTACCTCCACTAACCACTGTACCAAATTTTCAGGCAGACCTTCAACACAAATCAGAGGAGGTGGATAATTCTTTTGAATAGCTCTGGCTGGCTTTAACAAACATTAAAAGCATTTGAAGTTTTGAGTTCAGAAGGAAGTGCTAGCTAGTTTCTAATTTTTGAAACAGAAAATGGACCAATGAATTTGTGTCCTAAGTTAGCAGATGGAACTTTCAATGGAATATCCTTGGAAGATAGCCAGACCCTATCACTAATCTAATGCTCGGGTGACACCTTACAATGTCTATCATATACACTTTTTTGGGCAGCTACTGCTAAATGCAATGAGTACTGAACCCGTTGCCAAATCTTAGAAAGGTTGTCAACCAAAGAGTTGATAGCAGGCACCTCTGAGGAATGACCAGAAAATAAAAAGGCTCTAGGATGACAGCCAAAACAGTAAAGAATGGAAATTCCCCAGTGGGTGAGTGAAGTAACATTATTGAATGCTAATCCATCCCACTGAAGGAAATCTGACAGTTGTGATTGATTACTGGAGACGTAACACCTGAGATATTGTTCCAAAGATTGATTTGTCCTTTCTGTCTGGCCATTAATTTGCACAGAGGAAAAAGACAAATCAGTGCACATAAGTGAACAAAAGGCCTGCCAAAATCTAGAAACAAAGTTCCATAGAGTCCCATGAAGTTGAAATATCATAGATAGGAAGAGTACAGCAAGAGACTTAGCAGAGGGGAGGGGGAGGGTTAGGGAAATAAAATTACACATATTTCTAAACTGGTCCGCTACCACCCAGAAAACAGTATTAACTTTAGAGGGTGGTTATTCCACAATGGCATTTTTGGAAATATGAGTCCATGGCCATGGCCTTTCCGGAACAGGAACCTTGAAGTAAGGACCTGGATGGTTTGAATGTTGACAAACTGGACAAGAATCAATATAATTATCAACATCCTGTCTTAATGCTGGCCACCAGAGGTTGTGGGACAGAAGAGATCAAGTTTTACTATGACCCTGATGTCCTGCTACCCTGGAATTGGGAGTCAAATAAAAAAGTTTGTTCGGAGATATATTAGGAGGTAAATTAACTTGGGCTTCAGACAAGGAGGAATACAGGTCTGGGCTGTCACAGTGCTGCCACAATCACTTCATTAGAGACAACAGAATTGGGTTCAGACATCTTTTGAGGATTAGAGACAAAACTTTGGGAAAGGGCATCTTCTTTAGCATTTCTTTTTTCAGGCCTGTAGGTTATAAGACTGAAACGGCTAAAAAAATATTACCCACCTGCCCTGACTAGGATGTAATGCTTAGTAGAATCAATATACATAAGATGTCTCCACTCTTCAAACACCCATTTAATGCCCAGCAATTATCTGTTATCAATATCATTATTATAAAATATAACAAAATGTCTGAAGGAGAAAACTTCCTTTCAAAGAAACCACAAGGATTTACCGGTAACAGGGTGTCGCTGTGATTAAACTACTGCTGCACCAATCTCAGAATCATCCACTTCTACCAGGAAAAGCAGAGTAGAATCTGGATGCCGTTTGCAGTGGAGCAAAAGTGTGTATATATATATATAAATATATAAAGTGTAAAGTGGTATATTTAGGTGGACCTTTATGATAAGGCTTATTTAGTTTAAACCTTTCTGTCTCCTTTAACCTATGTAACACCTCCTGAACATGAGCACGATGGTCAGTTTAATTAGAAGAATAAATCAGAATATCATCCAAGTACACCACTATATAACCACCCAGAAGAGCATGGAAAATATTATTCACAAATTCTTGGAAGATGGCTGGGGTGTTACATAAACGATCTTCTATACATATCCTTCCCTGATTAGTTAGTGCTAAGTGTATTTGTAGGTTAAAAAGAAGCAGTCAGAGCAGTATAAAGTCAGGATCTGAGAATAGTTAGTAACATCCAAAGGTCAGTAAAGTGTGAGGCTAGGGACAGGCACAGTTCAAGAACAGGAAACCCAGACAATAATCACACCCAGGAGCTATCTGACAATAGACCTATGTTGGACGAAGGGAAGTAGAATGTGGTGTCTTTAAATATTTGAATTTCACTCCAAGACGATGACATAAACTAGAAATAAAAGATGTACACTTCAAGCCCAAAACAGATGCATGCCCGGATGAAGACTGTGCTTCAACTAAGAAGACAGCTGTGGGCATCCCCACAGGCAAGGCCGCCTCCCAGGTATTATAACAAATAATAGATATTTTATCTTTCTTAAAGCTTTAATGAGTCATTGGACCTGACCTTTTCTAAGTTACAATTTTTTATATTGCATTTTTTTACATATCATAGTCACTGAATATTTAATAGTGAAGTAAGAATTTTATAGTATGTTAAAATTTGAAAAGCATATTATTGAAAACTATGATTTCTCTCCTTTTTGTACCTTGATGACCAACAAAGTCCCTCCACTGTTATAGCAGGTTAAGAAAGTATGGCACTAATGAATGTGGTTGTAATGCTTTATAACATTTTGACCAGCAGATGCTTAAGTACAACTTTGTGTGAATTAATGAAGTTTAATATTGCACTAAGGAGCAGAGTTACAAACAATCATTCATCCATCACTATGAATTAGTTTCACAATGTTGCTTCCTAACGTCCTTAACACACACACACACACTAA
>CM044443.1:69300985-69311909 GCA_024363595.1 Xenopus borealis | reverse complement strand
CGAGAAGTCGCCAGGCGACAAAATGCCCCCGAATCTCCCCGTCTGGCCTTAGCCTAAATACTGATTTTCTATTCTTAGCTATACACTTCATTACTATCCTAACCAAAAGATAGGTTTCATCCCATTATCCCATGGGGAATTGATATATAGAGCAGGTATTTTTTAGGTACAGATGGAAGATGGGACATGCTGTGCTGTGTTATATGCCCCTCTTTTATAATCTAACACCTCAAAAGGATGGGTAGGGAGTAGTGATGAGCAAATGTGTCCCATCCACTTTGCTGAAAAAAATTCACAAAATGCATTGAAGTCAATGGCTCTTATTACCATCAACTCTTTCCAAACTCTTTCCGGGTCTATGCATTTTTTTTGTGACAAAACCAGGCAAATAATTCCCCCATCACTAGTAGGGAGTGCTCCATGTAATTATTTCACAAATGATAGACTAAAATGTTCACAAAGACAAATGAGCACAGAAAGTCAAATAATGTAAGTAGCTAGTAATGAGTGCAAGGAATTTATGCCCTCTGCACATTAACTGATATATGAGAGTCTGCAATCAGTTCCACCATTAAAATGGACAGCAGGTGGCATTAGTCCCACTGTCAGCATTTTTCAGGCTGCTGTTTATACACTTTGTTCTCTATTTTGTCAATAGAGAATGAATGACTTTTGGTTTTGCTGCAGCATAAGTTTTAGAGTTTCTTGTGTAACTCAGAAGTTACTTGGGATGATTTAGTAGCAGGTGATAAATTGCATCCGTGCATTCTAATATTAGCCAATCTGCAATTAACCTTTCACTACATGCATAGGATTATCCGGAATGCTTGGGACCTGGGGTTTTCTGGATGAGAGATCTTTCGGTAATTTATTCCAATAAAGTCTGATAAAAACAGTTACATTTTAAACAAACACAACATTTGTTATGCCACCAATATGGATTCATGCAGCTTAGTTGGGATCAAGTTCATATTACGGTTTTCTCATTATAGAGAAAAATGCATAATTTTTTTAAATTTTGAATTATTTTCTTAAAATGGAATATATGGGAGATAGCCTTTCCATAACCATGGCAGTAATGTATGCTGGGGATGCAACAAATCCACTATTTTGGGATACCTTTATGAAAGATTTGACCGAATACCAAACTAAATCAAAATCGTAATTAGCATATGCAAATTACTGGCAGGAAAGGTGAACAACACACATAGCAAATGGCTAAAAACCTTTTTACTTCCTGTTTGTGTAATGAAAAATCATGTGATTTTAAGGACTCCGATTCACTACACAATTTTATGCAAACTGAGGATGTTAAAATACATTATAAGAAACATAGTAATTAACAGTTGTAAACTTTCAAGTATTCAATTACTCTGTTGCAATTTACCATCTATCCCAAAACAAAAACACACCAATTCCTTTGTAGATAATTATTGCCACACTGTGGGCTCTCTGACTTCTTGCTACCTCCTGATCATGGACCTCCATTATCTCATACTACGTCCTATTCTCCATATAATGTATCTACCCAATTATTGCCTCCTAGACTATCCATGTCAAGCTTAACATAATCTACAAACATTGGCTATCATCTCATTAAAGGTCTTGTGCTCAGGCTAATTTGCATACAGCGGTAATTTTAAAGTTAAATGCATCTATTTATGTTACATGGTGCATCTAATACATTACACTTACACGGATAACTAGACATGTCAAGGGGACCTTAATAAAGTCCATAGAGTTGTTATAATGCCCTACACATGAGCCCACTCTAAAATAATGTTCCATATGTAAAAAAAATGTATAGGAGAAACCGGTTACTGTTGTTTGCATTTCCACTCAGAATATAATGTAATTAACAGAAGTCTGGTGAAAGATGTAAAGTTCAGTAAAATCTGAATCTTATTGAATTAACGTCCATTCACCAGAGCGAAAAGTCGCTAGCGATAGAGTGCAAATCGCTGATAGCGTTTATCTCCTTCGCTAGCGAAGTGACGCCTGTGCCGTTAGTAAATCAGCAAAGTCCCTGAAAGCGGTAACTTTTGCATTGTGGATTTTTAAAGACCTGCATAAAGGAGGTTAAAAAATAACAAGCTGTTTTATAATGCACATTGCACACTAGTGCAAGCTATCTTCTGGCATACTTTCCCCGTTTCACATAAGCTATACCAAATTTATTCAAAAGAAAAGGTTGCACAATAGAGAAATTAGTCACATTGTACATATTTTCACTTTAACAGTGTTTATTAACCCATATTTTACCCCATTAATGTTTAAAGTATTGGTACACAAATGAAAACGGTAGGTGGGGATGGGTTTTCAAATCACGCTTTCTCATTTAGTGATAATTAGCTATTAAGAGCCTTGAAGCCTCATTTTAATTTAATTGTTAGAAACAAAATTACTCATTTTTATAGCAAAATTTCCACACTGCAGCTTTCTTTACAAATGGGCAATAAAAAGGATACATCAATTAATTTTATAGAATTAAAGCTGTTAAAATAAACATATTATATTCATAAAATATACATATTTTGGAACACTTTGGGGATATTTGGTGAGTTAATAACAGCCTTTGACAAAACCATGGCAGCCTCATTTAAATGTCATATTGTACGGGACAAAGGTATTTTATATGATGGCACTTTAAGCTTTGTGTACTTCATGCATGCCTTTACCATCACTAATTTTACTTACTATGGTTATGTAAAACAGAGGATGAAAGCTTGAAGGTTAAAAAGAGGCTCGAGCACTTCTGCAGATGCAGAAACATTAAGAGGGAGTCTTAAATCCTCTTAAATGCAATTAAGATAAGAAGCCTTATTTATTATAGCCCCAGACACAAGTTTAAAGGTAACTAACTGCAGAATGCAAAATTGCACCCTTAGTACACAGCATTGCTTCAAGATATTGCTGCCCTCTGCACTGGCTTATCAAAGCAGACGCCTGCTTCCAAAACGAGATGCTGGCAAATTTTTGCAAGGCCAATTTTTCCTGGCGTTTTGTGAATGTATTTGCCAGCGGCAAAGTGCGGGAATTTGCTGTGAATTCACCCCAGGCGAATAAATTTGCACATCACTAAGGGGCAGATTTACTAAATTTGTGTGAATGATTCGAAATTCGATCAAATTTTTTTTTTAAATTAGAATTTTCTAATAGTTTTTTGGCCACTTCGACCATCTAAGTATAAAAATCTATTCGACCATTCGATGGTCGAATCACTTGCCCTTTACATTTTTATTCAGTTGCCTAGTTCGCCAGATTAAACCTACCGAATTGCTGTATATCCCTATGGGAAGCTCCCGTAGGGTTTTATCATCTTTTTTAGATCGAATAAAAAAAATTCGATTGAATGATTAAAATCGGATATAAAGCTTCTGAAAAGGATTGCAGATATTCCGAATAGTATAAATGTATCTCAGCCCATGAAAAAAAGCACATTTTGCAATGATTCAGTATATGTGCCAGGGCATGTTTTCTGCCCTCTTTACTGGACTTGAGTATTAAGTGCATGTGAAGATAGTAAATAAAGCAGTAGATTTTTTTCCACTAACATTATATTACTTAAGACCTATTTACTCCAGTAAGGTTTAATGATTTTGGTAATATCCTTATTGAAATACTCTAGGGGGTTATTAAGTCTGAATGTTAAAAACCTTGAGTTTTTTTATTATAAAATCCAAATTTTTAGATGAAAAAAACGCTGAGGATGGGAAAAGTCAGAATCCGAAAATCCACCATCTTAAACCTGCTGAGGTCGTACAGTATATGTCAATGAGAGAGGTCCCTAACCTATTTGGAATTTCTGTGGTTTGCATTGGAATTAGCTCAAAATATCTATTTTGGGCTTTTCAGACAAAAATCTGAAAATTCAGACTTTTCAGGAAAAAATACTAAAAAATTATACGATTCAGATTTTTGCTTGATTTTTTTTGTGTTAGTCCCTGATCCTACAAAATTATGATTTTTTTTTCAATAATAAATAAGGTCCAGTTGTGGATTCTAGTTTGGTCTGATTTTTTTTTTCATTAAAATGGTTAATTGATAATTGTACAGTACCTTATCCCGTAAAACCTTATACATAACTGCTGTGTCTTTAGAGTGCAAATGATAATATATTATAAAGTCCACTAAGGTTCAAAAGAATTCAAGACATGTTAAACTAGCCAGCGTCTACATCCTGATGGTGTGTATATTGAAAAAGTGCATAAAAATCAATCGCAATCAATAAAGAAAGAAGCCCTTTGTACACATGCTGATGTAAATATGTATGCAATATTGCAGATTTATAAAAGAGTAAAGTTATCTTCACCACAGTAATATTCAACCACTCTGTATTCATTCCTATGGGATGTTTAGAAGCATATTTTTGAAATGGTGAACTGTAACTTTCACCCATTGAGAAATACACTTAATCCAGTAGGAATGAATAGAGAGTGTGTGAGTTTTTCTGTGGTGAGTTCTAATTTCACATTAGAAACATAGTTGCTAAATAGCAAAAATGCAGCTGCAGTAGCAGTCAGGCTAGTAATAGAAATGAAATGCTAGTAAATAAAAACAAAATGGATAACAATTAAAAATAGCTAAAAATTGGTCTATTGGTAACATTTTATTACCTTTAAGGATAGTTAATGACAATTAAAAGTTTTCAATAAAGTATATAATAAAGGTTCAGAACAAATTCATTAAGATCCATAAATGCAGTATATATCTCCAAAAGATAATTGTAACAGTTGGAACAAACATCATTTTCTTCATTAATTAAAGTATGCTTCAACTGAACATTAGATAAGCTCTGTAGTCCCTCTAAACTTATTAAGATATTTGTAGTCTGCATTAATTCTTCAGGTGTATTAATTCAATCTTCAACATTACAATTTTAACATTTCACTAAGAAAGAAACAGTGGAACTTGACTTTGTGTTGTACAGAGCAAGAATGGTATGTGGGAGCAAGAAACACGTAACTACATGTTTATTTAATTTAATACAGATTCAATCATTTTAGGTATCCTTGTGAATGTAAAATGAAGTCCTGAAAAGAGACTGATAAATTCTGCCATTAGTTCCTTATTCCAACCTCTTTCTGCCTCAGTTATTTGCTACAAATCTATTTTCAATAATTAGGCAAGGTGGGCAAAATTAAACAAGTGCCTCTGTAAGACTCTCATGCACGAAAGTCTTTTTTTAAAGGTATGCTGTCATGTGAAAACATGTTGTTTCAAAACATCAGTTAATAGTGCTGCTTCAGCAGGCTTCTACACTGAAATCCAATTCTCAAAAGAGCAAACAGATTTTTAATATTCAATTTTGAAATCTGACATGGGGCTAGACATATTGTCAGTTTCCCAGCTGCCCCCTGTCATGTGACTTGTGCCTGCACTTTAGGATGTAACTACTTTCTGACAGGCTGTTATTTCTCCTACTTAATATAACTCAATCAGTCTCAGTGGGACTTGGCTTTTACCATTGAGTGTTGTTCTTAGATCTACCGGGGAGCTGTTATCTTGTGTTAGGGAGCTGCTATCTTGTTACCTTCCAATTGTTCTTTTGTTAGGCTGCTGGGGGAAAGGGAGGGGTGATATCATTCCACCTTGCTGTACAGGAGTAAAGAGTGACTGAAATTTATCAAAGTACAAGTCACATGACTAGGGGCAGTTGGGAAACTGACAATATGTCTTGCCCCATGTCAGATTTACAAACTGAATATAAAAAAATATGTTTGCTCTCTGGAAAAATGGATTTCAGTGCAGAATTCTGCTGAAGCAGCACTATTAACTGATGTGTTTTAAAATATACATGTTTTCCCATGACATTATTTCTTTAAGGATGCACAGGCAATGCACCTGATGACTTGATATATTGTATAGGTAACATATCATTTACTCAAGGGATGAAACCATAATTTTGCCAGTTTATGGATGGTAAGACCTAGTAAGATTGCACATCAAGTATATATATATAGTGCAGTTTTGGACAACATTCCCATAAATGCAGAGACATTACTAAACTGGTAAGTAGTGATAAAATTTCGTTAAATACATTGTGGTCAATGGGATATCACATTGTAGTTAAGTAAAGTCGGTAATGGAAAAACTATTTGTAACGCTAAAAGTTATGCCTTTACGCAAACAAATTTCCCTTTGCACAATTTTAATATAGCTTTTGAGAACTCGGAAAGCAACCACTTCCAACAGTGGAAGAAAGTTTGAGAATTTTATAGTTCACTCCAATGCAATGCAATAAAACTTCTTACTGAAAAAGTTATGTTTGCTCCAAAAGACTAGAACACCTTTAGACATTTCTTAATGTGCACAATTGAAATTTGCAATGTGCAATTAAAATTCACAATGCAGTAACATTTTAAGGAAGAATATTACATTGAGAGACATGAATTTTTATTTTTGTTGGTGCAAATTGTTTTTCTCTTTGTAGCTTTTATTACATTCCCCCAAAGGCGTTTTAAGCACTGCAATAGCATGTTCATTGCCTTTTCCATTTATAGTTGTGGGTCATTGGGAGTTACATCCAAGTTAATAATAAAAATAATGATTAAGGTAGAACATTTTAAATCGCATGAACAAATTATGATTGCGCAGTCATCCATATCAAATAAACTATTATTTAAGAAAAACTGTAATGAAACCTTTTATTGTCTGCACGCAGTGTTTATGCCAAAAATTCCTCTTGTGGAAAATGAGAATTTGTTCTCTGAATGTGTACATACAGTATATATAATTTTTAGAAAAGAGCCAGGATTATTTTGCAAAATATTTTCTTATAAGCACTGCTTTGTCTTTCAACAGTTAAAAATGTTGCTAATGCTTAGTCAATTGAAGTCTGCTCTATGTAGCCCTTCTTCATAATATTAGGATATTACATCCTGCCTCAGTTTAAAAGACGCCACCTTGTGATGCCTTAGGAATTTATTTGTAGTATGGTATTCGAGCAGGACTTAGTCAAAGAATATTATCGAATATCCAATCATTTGATCTATTCGATATATTCCATAATTCGGTATTCGATGATCGAAGAGGCCAAATTAGAATATTCGAATATCCGATTAAATCGTACTATCGTAATTCGATCGTATTCGAAGTGTCCAAATATATATATATATTTATTTATATATTTTTTTCCCTCACCAGTAGACTTTCTGTGCAGAAAAAAACTACCTCAAAAACAGACTTTATAAATGTTTGGAGCTGTACAAACTACCCAAGCTAATAAGTGGGACAAGATAAGTGACTGTAGATTTTTTCTTTACCTCTGCAGTTAGGTTTGCCTTCGTTCCATATGAAACACCAAAAGCAAAACAATGACTGCAGCTTGCTGACAAGAAGTCTGCCTAATTAAACCATTTAATTACAATGAACAAGAATAATTGTGCTTGTCAACCTAAGAGAGGGCAGCTGGGAGATTTCCTCCTACTCCAGCATCCTGCTGGAAAGAAAAATTAAAACAAGAAGGGCCATGAACAGGAGGCTGCTGCAGATTTAGGGGATAGGGCTCAGAAACATTTAAGCAGAAAGAAAAGAACAAGAGAGAGAGAGAGAGAACAAAATATGTATATATTATCCATAATATAATGGGAAATGATAGAATTAGTAAGAAACAGGGTGAATTGCAAGGGAAAAGAGTGTAGAAGGGAAATAATAATAAAAGAAGATAAATGAGACATATTTTTATGGGTAATTCTGAAGAGTTAGAGGAAATGGCCCATTTTATAAATGCAGAGAAAGACAGCATAGCATGACTAGTTTACATCTTTTAATGAACAACAAAGTGATAAATAGTTCTACTGGAAAAACACAGAAATGAAGATTTTATGCATATTTCAGAAAAGCAAAGTAGTAGTATGTGCAGTCAACCAGCAGCATATTAGGGATGTTAGTAGGAGACTATACCTTGTAAACTTGGGAGAATACTACATTGTAAGCATGTAAAGGATATCTTAATTGTAGGATGCTAAATGCCATTCTTCTAGTGCAGATAGTGAAACAGCCCCATCTCTCATCATTTGGACAGTAGAAAAGATATGCCAAAACACCCAGGGCATCAGTATATAATCAAAATAATTTTGACACACAGAAATTTCGATGTGAACAACTATTCTGATGCGCCACAATTTTTTGGACGAGGTGGATTTTTCACCGCAGTTTCACAAATTTATTTGGTGGTGGCAAAATGCGTAAATTTGTGTGAATTCACACCTAGCGAATTTATTCACCCATCACTATAAGTACAAGAGTGAAAATAGGGGACATTCTGTAGCAATGTATAATGGTGAGAAGGAGCAAACTCAACAGGGAAGTGTAAATATTGCTGTGGAAGACATTTTAAAAGAAACAAATTATATGGCAATTACATCCAAGAGATACCTAGGATCCATCATTTTAGGAATTGTGTTGCCCTAATCACCTGACCTGTTTAAAAGAATGCACAATGGTAGGATTATGTGTTCCAAATGATTTTTATGGCCCACATCCTGCACAAAAGACTTTTTTTAAATATATATATTCTTAATTTGAATATGGTCCAGACCACAAGCACAAGGAATATCAAATAACTGTCTCAGTGAATCGGAAAAAAGTTGGACAACAGGGAATAGCATGGCTATATTTTAATCTAGTAACAGTGCATATTTGGAGTTGAATCTAAAACACTCCTTTCCCCCATATGTCCTTTTGTAATAGCTGCTATAGAATGGGGCTGGTCATGAATGCATATGGGGTCATATCCCATATTTATTCTTTTGTACCTGGAAAATGTCATGGTATGCCAGACCATATTTTTTGGGGGGATTTCACTTAACCTATAGTTACATGTCTAGCAAAGAAATTTACAAAAATCAAGAACAAGAAAGATCAACACATTTTGGTGACTGCATAATACTCTAGCAGTTGAAGCAGATTACATTGTTTATTTAATATAGATAGAATATCTCCACGTAATAGCATCAGGTACAATGTTGCAGTGTTATCAGATGCAACAGAAGCAGATGCATCCCTTTTATGTGAAATGAGAAGCACATTTCAGGAAACAGTTACTCATATAACAGCAATGCATACAAATGTCAGAGCTGGTGGAACTTATTCATTATTGAAACAGAACACATAGGGTAATGTATAATGTCTGCCCACATGTAGTAACCCATAGCAACCAATCAGATGTTTGCTTTCAAACATCCTCCCAGTCCCAGAGGTTATTTTTCCAATTCCATTGGCAGATTATCAGTTTAGTAACCATTTCACTGATCTAAAGAATTTTTTCCTGAAAGTGCAAGGTGCAACAATGGGCAGATAGTATCAACATGACACTGAAATGCACCTGCTCATACTGGTTGTGTCTGCTGGACTGCAAGTGCTACTTCTTTCAAACCCAATACTGTCTTATTTACTGTATATACATATACCAAACTTTAACATAAGTCATGCGGAGCAAGGTTTTGGATGATTGATTTGCACTACACTTGCACACTTTATTGGTTAGACATCATTTATAGGCTCTGAAACTAAACTGAGTTGACAGGGCTTAATAATACATGACTTTTTAACTAACAAAGGTACTAAATTGCAACAGTGCAGTTATTTCTAGAAACCAATCAAGAAATAGGTTTGGCTAATACACAAAAGTTAGCAAAAAGTCTAGTTGGTAATGGTTAACTGTACTGTTGCATTGGTAACTCCCTCTGGATTTAATGGCTACAGACATGCCACCGGTTATAACCTCAGCCTACAATGTAGGCTACAATTTTAGACCATAGAAAAAAATCAATATTTCAGGACTTTGGGCCAGATTCAATTCAGTGAGAAAAAGGTTAATCATTTGAAAATTCACAGGCAAGATTCAATTTGAGATGCAGTGCAATTCAGAAAAACATATCTCGCAATTTATCACATGAAAGCTCTATTGAAGTCTATGGGGGAAAAATGGAACTGAATTAGAAGAAAACTATTTATCTACTCAAATTGAATCTCATCCACAAGTTTTCACGTGATAAACCATAAGATAACTTATTCTTACTGAATGGTATGTTTGTTTTGACATGCAGTTTTGGTCTCCAGTGCACAAACTGGATATTATTGAGGTGCAGAGAAGGGCAACTAAGCTGGTAAAAGGTATGAGGAAAGACTGGTCAAGTTGGGGTTGTTCACACTGGAAAATAGGTGATTGAGGGGTGATATGATAATTATATATAAATATATAAGGGGATAATATAATCATATTCACTTCATAGGGATAGCTGTTAAAGTACTCTATACACTGTTGCACCTTCATGTAAAACCCTTTTTACATATCCCCCGCTGTTTTATTTTACAGATAAGACAATAATACATTGTCTAAAACAAAACATAATATGGCAGGTACAATGTTCTTGTCTCTAAGAAATAAGCAAAATGAGACAATTACACAGTTTATGGTAAGAGCAGACTGCAAATCTCATTTAATAATAGCAGACTTTCTGTATGTGCGCCTTTCTGTTATTGCACATGCTGTCAGGTTTTGATTCTAGAAATAGATAAGGGAATAAAAGAAAGAAAAAAGACGAGGAATAACCTGTGTGAGTGGAAATACCAATACAGAAATGAGTGCCAATGCAAACAGTGCGGAGAACAATAAAAGATACATCAGTAACATGGAAAGGAAATTGGAACTGGGGAGCAGAAAAAAAAGAGGATGAAGTGACAAGAAAAGTGTCTCATGGCAAAAGAATGGAGAAAAATATAAGCAGCAATAGAGATACATTAGTGGATAGGGAGAAGGGGACTTGTAGAGGGAGTGTAAGCTTCAAAGGGAGAGAAATCATTGGCTAATAATTCATTATTATTCTCTCTCACTACTACTGTGCTTCTTAAACAAGCATAATATCCAAGACTATGGTGATCTTAATATTTACAGTAAGTTTATTGTGCATTGATAGGT
>CM044443.1:69253830-69275708 GCA_024363595.1 Xenopus borealis | reverse complement strand
CAAGGGCTGCAACCCTCCTCTGGAATTTTCTCCTGCGCTCTGTCCAAAATGAAGCCTATACACTCCAATGGGAGAAAAAAAATGTTGATCATCAAAAACAATTCACTGTGTCAAAAAAAATTGTCGCCCATAGACTTTAATGTATTTCGGTGAAAGGGTTCACATTCGGCCATCCTAGTAGCTAGTAATCCGGTATTTGGGTTTGGGGTTGTTTACATAGTACAGGTATTGGATCCCTTATCTGGAAACCCATTATCCAGAAAGCTCCAAATAACGGAATTGCCGTCTCCCATAGACTCCATTATAATGAAATAATCCAAATGTTTTAAAATGATTTCCTTTTTTTCTGTAATAATAAAACAGTAGCTTGTACTTGATCCCAACTAAGATATAATTAATCCTTATTGGAAACAAAACTAGCCTATTGGGTTTATTTAATGTTTACATGATTTTCTAGTAGTGTTAAGGTATGAATATCCAAGTTACGAAAAGATCCATTATCCGGCAAACCCCAGGCCCCGAGCATTCTGGATAATAGGTCCCATACCTGTAACAGAAACAAAGATGAACGTTTTACTTGCATAATGCCATTTTGGATTTGGATTTATAAAAGATCTGCGTTGTTGTTCTGTCTACTGTGATGCCAGGGGGTTTATATAATTTCAAGTACTAACCAGTATTACAAGCACTAACCATTATTCCTTATAAATAATGGTTGAACTCAATTCAGGCAGAGTACAACTAGATAGAATTGTAATAAATGTTCTATGAATTTGGCTCATTATATACCCAGATACATGGCTAGTAAAGTGATAACTGAATTTTGCACTAAATCTATCACAAAACTATATTGGGAAAAATATAATCAAATATCTGTAGAGATTTGTTTCTTCTTTTTATATCTAGGGAGACTGAAAAGAGGTGGTTTTCTATACTTCAGAGAACATACAGTTTAGGTTGCAGCCAAGAATGGTGTGTTATATAATAAATTCTTTCACTTTTAGAATAAAAACAGAGTCAGGTGGAAGTGGCAGAATAACTTATTAATCATCGTTAAAACCGAATGTCTTTTTGTATACTAAAGTGACATATTTTACAAGATTTTGGGTTGTACCACAGATGTTTGATTTTCATGCATATTTGTTAAAAGTTGCTGTCTGGTACAAAAAAAGGAGGGCTGTGGGAGCACTCCACGGCTAAATAAGAATATATTTAAATACAATGGAAGTGCTACTGATCTGTCCAAGTGAACTACAAACAACAACAAAAAGGAGGATTGAGCAATGCACCTTTCCTGGCCCCGTCTCTCGTATCTATAAGTGAATGTAGTTACAAAAACAGGAGTTTTTAGTTACAAAGTTATGATCATAAAATTGGTAAGCAACCATACCGTGTCAAGGTAAAACCCATATGGTGGTCCCTAATTATTTACCTTTGGTCACAGTATTCAAAGGCTGGCACCTCCCTTTATGGTAGCATTTCTTGGGATTAGTGTCTCCTGACCTAGGCATTGGTTTCAGTCACTAGTGTAACTAAAAACCCCTGTTTTTGTAAAAACATGCACTTGCATAAATACTAGATTACTTAGGTAACAGGGTAACAGGGAATGTGAATTGGACAATCCCCCACTTTTGTTTTTGTATGTTGTCTGCTACATACTGTACATCTTACTTGAAAGGTGAGAAATACAGTGGATGGGGGGCCCAGCCTTATAAAGTGGAAATTAGGGTGAAGACTTATTTTCAGCATAGGAGATGAACAAAAGTCTTCCAGAAGTCATTACATAAATGTAGCCTTGTTTTAAGTTAAATTGAGGACAAACCATATGGCGGAGAGCAAAACCAATGATTCAATCAAAAATTCTGAACACTTTCTTTTCTAGTAGTGTGTTTAAACAGCAGTGAAATATATGATGAAGCTACTAGAAATCAATTGGGTAGATGCCTTGTGAAACCTTTTTGAGTCTTTTATTTAGGAGAGTCTGATATTAGTTTGGAATATTTCTCTACCCAAAGCTCTTTATTAATTTTAATTGCAGTATGCAGTGTATCAGTAAGAATTAAACAAATATCCTGATAGATATTTTTCAGTCTCACCCAGCTATGAAAAATTGTACTGTCATCACAGCAAATGTATAAAATGTAATTTATTTATGGTCCATCAAACATAAAACTAATTTAGTGCCTTGTAATACTCTTTTGGTGCAAAAATATCTGGAGGGTAAAGACAACAAAATTATTGGTTTTTTTCCAAATTAATTCAAAAGCTTTTAACATCTCCAGTTTAGTCTAATTTTAATATTTTATAATTTTCATAGCTATTTGAGTTATATGATATCATACATCATGAAAAATGTCAACAGATCAACAGACTGTATGTATAGTATGTACATGCATGCTATTTTCTGAGTGCCATAAGCTTAAAATTTAGTTTAGTTTTAGCTTAGAGTCAGTGTATACCATATGTGATAAGGAAAATAAGGATTGGATCCAGATGACGACATAATGGCAACATCTACATTTAATTCATTCACTGCCAGCTGATTTAGTCACTTCTGGTACTTTTTTGCAAGTTTTTGAACATGTTGTGCTCTTTCTCTGTAAGGGCTTGTCCTGGGGGGTGCTGACTTTTAGTTAACCTAGCAAAAATATATATTGCTTCTAAATATCTAAAATGTCCAAAATGATAAGGATCATATTTTCCTTAATACACTGACAAAACAGAAATATACAACATGTGTATATCAATGAAATAAAAAAAAAAAAATCTTACAGCTGCATAATCAGTGGTCAAAATAACTGATCCAATCCAATGTATGCATGTGTGTACACATCTAGAAGTTGTGTCACTGTTTGTATATGTAACCACAGGAAGGTAAAGGTTTTGCCAACCTATATTTCAGGTAGTTCCCTAGGAGGTTTAGGGACAGCTAAGAGCTGGCCCTGTATTTACAGTTGGGTGTTTCCAATTCCTGGGTTAAAGTGTTTCCCTGGCAGTTCAGTAACTAGCCAGAGTGTCAGGTTTCCATAGTTTAAGGAGAATAGGACATTCCTGGAGTGAGTGACCAATATGAGTTTTGTCTAGTTCTGGGGATTGTTTGAACAATGCAGTGAGCATTATCTTTAGGGCATAACTCCCATCATTTTGGAAATAAACGATGGACAAAAAGAGTTGAAAATGTTCTGACCACACCCATTTTTGTGGCCAAACATTCCTAATTACCAGGCCTTGATTTGTGGTGAGGCGACATAGGCAGCATGCCGCCCCCGCTTTCCTAAAGATTCTGGGGAGTGCACTAACACCGGAGAGGGTATCCGGGCTGCCAATTACCATGTTCATTTTACAAAATTTGGCATACATATATATATATATATATATATATAATTTGCAAGGATTTGGCAGTAATATAAAATGTTATAAAGTGCTAGTGCGTATAAATTAGTTAATGTGCTTAATATTTGTAAGCACAATTGAAACGTCCTACTAAAATATATTAATTTATAAATTCCTACTTGTGAGTTTATAATTCCTTAAAATTACAATAAATAGCTGTAATTAATCGCACCCAACACCTGTAGTGCCTCCCAATTAGTCCCCCAAAAAAGGTTACTAATGACCACTCAATTATCA
Source organism: Xenopus borealis (assembly GCA_024363595.1). Classification (NCBI taxonomy): domain Eukaryota; kingdom Metazoa; phylum Chordata; class Amphibia; order Anura; family Pipidae; genus Xenopus; species Xenopus borealis. Next base: position 69,272,078 of record CM044443.1, on the reverse strand, counting down.
ATGCATCAACTATTCAGACAACAATTAATGCGGAGCTAAGTTGATTGAAATATTTAAATTCCAATAGATTCATTAATTCGTCAATTCCATGTACAATGAGTCTCTTGTAAAGTATATAGAAATGGGAAAAAGAGGAGGGTGGAGAAGTCCCGTAGAGAACTGTCTATTATTGGCTACCTTCGGGACCCCACAAAGATGGAGAAGTCTGCCACCAGGCAGCTGTGGTCTCAGTGATTAACTGTCACTAGCTGTTGGTATAACTGGCTATGCTAAAAAACCACAAACTGCCGAGCGCATATAGTGGAAAAGTAGAGTCAGATAAAAGAATTAAGAGAGCTCCCACAGAACATCCAAACCAAAAGATCAATTGCTAAATTCAACGAGGATCTTGTAGCGATATCGTGAAAGTAAAAGAGAAAACAAATTACACCGCTTAGTCTAAAATCAAGAGGAACCTGACGCGCGTTTCGCATATAGCTTAGTCATAGGCACCCTCCACCTCCACCCTCCACTTTTTCCCATTTCTATATACTTTACAAGAGACTCATAGTACATGGAATTGACGAATTAATGAATCTATTGGAATTTAAATATTTCAATCAATTTAGCTCCGCATTAATTGTTGTCTGAATAGTTGATGCATTGATAATTGAGTGGTCATTAGTAACTTTTTTGGGGGACTAATTGGGAGGCACTACAGGTGTTGGGTGTGATTAATTACAGCTATTTATTGTAATTTTAAGGAATTATAAACTCACAAATAGGAATTTATGAATTAATATATTTTAGTAGGACGTTTCAATTGGAAGTCCTTACAAATATTAAGCACATTAACTAATTTATACGCACTAGCACTTTATAACTTTTAAATTGATTCTAAATATTTATTGAACAAGAGGGGATTGCTTTTTATCTTATTTTTAATCAATTTTCACTGACTGAAGTCAGACTTCTCTTTCTGTTCAGTACAAAATACCCGTTGATAGAACAGTTCATTCTCCATTAAGTAATATAAAATGTATAATTAAAATGTACTTATAGTGTATACTGGAAAATAGTTCCTAGTAAAAAAGGAGATCTCAGATTAATTCAAGCTTAAAATAAAAGTTTACAGAAGCAATAGGGAAAATGTATCGAATTCACACTTTACTAAATCCTAAAGTCTAATAATATATGCTCTGAAAAGGACAGTCTTACTGTGATTTGCTAAAAATTCCTATTGACTTAAGCTAAGGTTTTGCCTAATCACACCAAGGAACATATTGAACTATCCACAAAGTCTGCATGATGTCTGGTAGCAAAACAGCAGGACACAAACTGCAGAATGAATAAATAACTAAACAGATTATTCTACATCGAACAAAGTGACTGCTTCACAGGCGATGCTTGAACATTTCCTCTGACGTCAGGTGATTTTCTTACTATACTATTAGAATGGCCTCTCTCCTTTGTGTGAAAGGTCTTTTTTCGTGACATATTTCTCAGATTACCACACTCTATCAGAAATGTACAAAATATTTTAACATTAACTTCATATTCACATAATCACATAAAGTGATACAATAAAGTGCAGTTAATCTTAAAATTAACTTTTGGTTTGATGCAGACATATTCTGAGACAACTGCAAATTTTTCTTTAGTTTGTGTAAGGGGCCCGAAGGCTCAGCCAGGAGTAGTGGACCAAGGAGGAAGCACCAGTCCAACACAGTTCAAGGTACAGACAAGGATGAGGCAGAAGAATAGTCAAGTACAGGCAATTAGGTCAATACAGGCAGCGAAGATTCAAGAATGGGTACTCAGGCCAAGGACAAACACGAACATCAATAAAAACAAGTCACACCCAGGAACACATACAGAGTTGAACCTACTGTAGGGTGCTTTAAATAGGCCTCCGTTTGATGTCATCACACTGGCATTTCCGCGCTGGAAACTTTGCGCTGGCGTCCATTGTGGCCCTGGCATTTCCACGACAGCGTTTTTGCACCGGCAACTAATCTGGTGCTGATGTTTCTGGATGATGACATCAGCGACCTGTGCCCAGGAGGAACAGCAGTGAAGGAAGAGGTGCCGCCATTGTGAAAGGACAAGATGCCCTGAGGAAGGTAAGTTTTCCTTGCATTTTGTAGTTACTGAACAATTTGGCTTTGTAATCAAATATGTCTGTGGCTTGATGATGGCTAGGATCAAGAGCAAAATAAACAGCAGACCAGAGTCTGTGTGCTAATTTAATTGGGGCCCATACAAACAGTGACTCAATAGGAGCAGAGAACCAGCAATTCTTCACATCAGGGCAGTACATTTTAATACGACAGGGCAATCAGACAATAAAGAACTGAGCACTGCTTGAAAGAAGGGGATGCAAATATTAGATTCCAGTGAGACACAGGGGCAAAACAATGTCAGGTGTGTACGAGATGTGACTGTGGCCAATTTCTTCTTTTGTTGGCTTCATGATCTACTGGTTAAAAAGGATCAAAACTACTTTTATTTGGCCTTACAACAGAAGCTTTACTCAGACAGCCATAACTTTCATTCTGTTGGGTAGTGGAGCATAGAGCTGAACTAACCAGCATGGCCAACAGCTGTCAGACGAATGTCAGGACAAATGTTTGCAGGTATTTCTAAAACACTGCAAAATATTCAATCCAAACAACTTTATGAAAAGCTGATTTTTGTATGGGGAACTCAAACATAATTTTTTGTTTTTTTGACTATAAATACCCTTAAAAAAAGGTATGGATGCATTTGTTGTGTTTGTGATCTTTGTTAAGGTTCATATCAGCTGCCCTTTGATTCCATATACATTATTTCTTATATAAACAGCGCATCTTCAACAAAACATACCATTTAAAACTTATAGAGATACACATGTACTTCAGGGTGCTTCTACATATGTGTGGTTTCCTGTCATCCTTTTTCTAATCCCTGCACAGTTGCACCTGCTCCCCTTAGCATGCACGCTGCCAACTCAGCATCAACATACTTTTTCCCTATCCTTTCTCTTCCCTTTCCTACAGCACAGAGAGTAAACTATCTGCATTTCAACTTCTGCCATTGGTCCTCTCTTTGACTAACCTTCAAAGAGCATAGTACTACCTCATTTTTCTATTGAGATACATGATGTAGGTGCAAGCAAACCGAAGAGAGCTGCTTTTTTAGGTGAGGCACTTCTCGCAGAACTACAAAGAGTTGCACTTGACACAATATTGGCAGAGAAGCTGATGTAATGTTAGCGATTGAAGGTAGACAGTTGGCAGTGCAAGCATTTGAAAATGTTATAAAAATGAAGTTAACAAAAATTGTAAGGAATAGAAGAAGGTCTAGTGCTGTGGTTTAGCTTGAGAAAAGATGGTGGGAGTTGTCCAGTGAGATTGGAGATGGTACCAGAAAAAAGGCAAAATACAGAAAGACCAAAGAAAGGCAGGTTACAATGTGAAAATAAATGAAGAGGTGAAAAAGATAGGAGGAGAAAAGGTGTGGGTTTCCTAAGGGGATACAAATAAACTTTCCTGATATTCTTATTAAACAATATGTTGGTTTGTAAAATATAGTGATGATGGTTGTGGCCATGTACACAAGAGAAGGAGCCATAAATTTAGGAACTATAAATGGCAGTGTAGGTATGGGCATGGGGAACCCCACCATTCAAATACACCTAGGCCAACTACATGGAATATACTAGATGTCACCTACCAGTCTTGTGGTTTATGGAAGGATTATGTAAGACATGGTTTCAGCAAGCCATTGCACATTGTCTGTATTAAGTTAAAGAAATTTGACATTTATATTTTAGGGAAAGGTTACATATGGTAATTTTTCCTTATACATGTAAAAACCAATAGAAGATGCACCTATTTATACCACAGAATTAATAAATATCCATACTATCTAATAGCAATTATAGGGTCAGTATACAATTTCTATTTACTCTCAAAATGGATGTATATTTTTTATTTAGTATTATATTATTTAATATAATGTTTGTATTCATTATAACAAACATGCAACACATCTAAAAGAAAATGAAGAAGATTAATTTTAGCATGTTTTTGTTTTGTGTTGATAAGATTATTTCTTTACACACTTACTTCAATAGTTCTGAAATATTAATAAACAGAAAATTGCATTTTACCATTTTAATATATGTACAAAATATTTAACAAAAATATTTATATGTATAAATATATTTATGCCATAGTTTACTTAGCTCACATGCAGGAACAATAGACAAACAAACAATGCACCATTTATATACACTGCTAGATACAGTATTGCAAAGTGCCTTTCAGATCTGTAAATCCACCAGGAATTTCCAGTGGGAAAACTGCTTTTTCCTTTTCAGAGCCCGCTTCTTTCATGCATTTTCCCTGAAGCCAAGTTCCCATCCCTTAAATTCAATGTAACCTACACTAGCTACAGATGGAGCCCCCCTGTTGCAAATAGTACCAATACTGTAGGTGCAAAAGTAATGGACTTCAACTGTAATAATGGCTAAATTAACCCTTTCAGTCATTTACACTGCAACACCCAACTAAAAGTATTTTTATTTTTTTTTTACAAAAAAGTAATAATTAGTGCTTGGCATCTGTTACTAAAAACATTTCAGCACCTGTAACCACCATCTCATGTTAACATTTAACAGCAATCTATCATATTTCATTATTTAATATTTACCATAGTAAAGAATTTCCTTTACTGTTTTATTTTCAAGTCAGACTTCACACAACAGGTTTTGTATTAGCATTCTATTCAGTCCCAAAGGAATAAATAGAAATTGAGTAAGTTTTTCTATGGTGAGTACCAGACCAGATTCAAGATATATCAAGAAAAATAAATCAAGCAAGCAAGGGTATATTTATGGAAAACATGTATTGTTATTTGTTGTTCTTCCCTTTTGATTTCTAATATAATGAAACTCACTTGCTAAATGTTGCAGCCAGTTCACTGTGTGGCATCATTACACTATTTTTTTTATTCTTCTTTACAAAGTCCACTATGTAATAAAATGAGGAAACTGAATAGAAGAAATCACAAAATTACTCACTGTTTATTACATTGTACGTTAGTTCTGTGTTGCAAACTCTTAAGACCAGCTTGAAGGTGACATAAGTTTTTTCAAATTAGCTGCTTTTTCATTAAGAAATTTTATGTCATTCACTGAGCACTTTCATAAACATTAAATTGTACAATATTTAGGGGCAGATTTATCAAAGGTCAATCAAATTTGAATTGTTCTAATCGAAGTAATCCAAAAAAAACCTTAACATTTTTTAAAGTCCACCAATTGACTCCAATTAGGTTCTATGAGGTTTAAATAGGAATTCAGCAGATTTTAAATGTCAAATAGTTGAATTTGAAATTTTAAAGAGACAGTACATGATAAATTTAGAATTTCAGATTTTTTTGCTAGTCAAAAAATAACTCAAATTTTCACTTCAACCCTTGATAAATCTGCACCTTAGTGATGGCCAAATGTAAGCCATTTTATTTTGACTAAAATTTGTAAAACTGCGATAATTCACCAAAATGCATATATATGCAAAATGCAATATGGGTGCCCAAATTGTTTTTAGACATGCAACAAATTGCACAACAATTTGTTTTCACCCATTAAATTTTTTAGGCTTAATTTTCAGGGTAAAACTCAAATTATTATCATTAATTCAATAAATTATAATATAGTTGTTAATTGAGACACAAGGTGGCCCCAAAATTAGTGATAAGTGACTCTGCCCTCTTTTGCTTCACTGAAAAATTCACAAAACAGCAACAATTTTGTGAACGCAAGTCATTGGGTGTTTTTTCTTATGGTGACTTTTTTTGCACAACGCATTAAAGTCAATGGGCATTTTTTCTTATGGGCGTTATTTTCTCTGCAAATTTTTCAAATGCATTTTTGAAAAAAAAATCACCTATGGCAAAATTTGGAATTTTGTTGCAAATCCATGGCAGTGGAATAAATTTGCTCATCACTACCCAAAATATATTTTAATTGTGCACCGAGTAAAAATTAGTCAGGCAGAGTGTGCATTTTTTCTGTTAAGTTTACTACAAGGGGGAAGTACATTATCAATGGGCATGTAGCCTGCATATAATGTGTCAGATTCATGTTAAACGGGAAAAAAAATTTATTCAAAGGATCATTGCCACAGTTAAGTGACAACCATGATATACATTTGTTTTGTGTCCTTGAATCTGTTCCAGTGTTTTTCTATCTTCAACATACTGTAGTTTAGGTACATGCATTTTATGTGGCAACATGCACATTTTCTTTGCTATCATATAACACAAACAAAAAGTGACCTTTTCCAAGAATGGAGGCATCAGCAAGATACTACAACAAACCTTCGTACATATCTGTGACAATCAGGAGGCAAGAGTATTAGGTAGTAAAGTGCATCAGTTGTAAGTGCAAAGTCGCTTAATATTATTCTGCTAGTGTAATGTGAATCATGTCATTATTTTCTCTAGTCTTTTCAAATAGTACTATGGGCATAGATTTGCATTAATATGAAAACCCTACACATATTCAGAAAAAGGGAAAATACATGTATAGAGGGTTCTCTGCCCAAAGAATGAATAAACATAAGGAATCAAAGTCTGTTTGGTGAAACTTGTGGGTTTCAAATGCAAAATGGCATGCATAACTGACATTTCAATATCCAAATTAAAATTTGTTGTCCATAGATAGCAAATGTCAACAGCCTCATTAGTGCAGATCATGTGTACATAAATACAAACTAAAGGAAGTTGTGCTAGAAGGGATGCCTGGGGTTTATACCCAGAGGTGATATATTCTCAGACTAATAGCACTCCTGGTATTAAAGTTGACATTTTTTTTACTCTCTTCGCCCTCTTCAACCTACATCTGATATAATAACACACACTGTAGAAAAAGTTAAAAGCATAATATTCAAATACCATATGTAACCACTATTAATAGATTGGATGGCAGTTCGATATAGAGGGTTATTTATCAAAGGTCAAGTTTTAGAGTGTATTTTTCAGGAAAAAGTAATATTTTTTGAGATTTACTACACAATAATACTGGAAATAGCTCAAATCTGAAAAAACACCATCTAAAACCTATCAATGATGTAGACATCAGTGGCACAGGTCCTGTAAACCTCTGAAGCCTTCATTATGTTCAAATATTTTTCGATGGGTTTTACTCGAAAACTTCATGAATTCAAGCGATTCGAGTTTATTTCTGATGAAAACTCGAATCCCCCCCCCGACTACACCGATTCGATTTTTTACATTGCCATTTTTTCCTAAATTAGAAACTATTCAAGTTGTGAGTTAATTCAAGGTCTAACCTAAAAAACAAAGCTCTAAAATTTGGCCTATGATAAAGAACCTCCTAAATGTAAGGATTGGAGATTGGACACATTATTTGTACCATAAAACAATCATGTTTTTTTTTCATTTGTCATTAATAGTCATGGGCGAATCTAACCAGTTTCGCTTTGCTGAAACATCCGACGTAAACGACGCGACGCACATCAAAAATGTGCCGCGCAAATCTTTTCGCCAATTTGCGAATTTCGCTGGAAATTCACAAATTGGCGGAAAAAAAAAAATCACAAAACGAGTTGCGGCACGTTTTTGACGCGCGTCGCGTCGTTTTCGTCGCATAGTTTTCGACGCTGGCGTTTCGGGAATTTATTCGCCAGCGGCGAATCGTGGGAATTCGCCCCAAATTCACCCCTGGCGAATAAATTCTCCCATCACTAGTCACTAAATTAACAATACACAGTGTAAGCAATTTCTGTATAGATTAACATTGAAACAGTCAAGAAGAGCACCGTTCTTCCCATGCCTTTCCCTTTTTGCTATAGTTTATACAAGAGCAGTAGCCAGCTAACCACCCTTTCAGGTGATCCCAAAAAGGTCAACCAATTGGGACATTTAACTTTGAAAGAAAGGAAGTTGCAACTTAGTCTCTTTAAAAATGTATAATGAAGCAGTAGACTTCTTATTGAACCAGAAAAAAGAGTTGGACTGGCCAGACCAGGGATGATTTTGACGTAGTTGGCCAGCTTGAATATACTGCAATATATGGACAAAGAATCTCTGTTTTGTTTAAAGGGAAGGACATTTTAGAATCTTAGTGCACAAAATGTCTGTGTCCTTAATACATTAATAATGGGTTGAGTGCCTCTTTCCTTTGTCTGTATGAATTTTGTGGTCATAGTATTATTGCACCCCCACCTAATGTTTTAAAATGTAGTTGTGGTTTTCACTGATGCCCATTGGCAGCTTTAACCTTTGACACATGAAATCAAAATGTTTATTGTACCAGTTTATGTAGCCACCTTCCATATCATTTGGCAGGACTGCCTAGCACTGCCAAAAAACATTGACTACAGCATTGACTACTAGCACCTGCGCGGGTCCATTTTTTGTGACCAGTACCCGCACTGCAATCCACACCCCGGACCCACAACCCGACCCGCAAGCACCTTATCCGCAACCCGCTGCCATCAAGAATCAGGAAGTGCTATCATTGTAACTGGAAGTGACATCATCAGAAGTAGGCATGGTCAGGAAAATAAGTAAAAAATCACTATTGAGAAGACCCGTGACCCGTAGGTTTTTGCAGGCAACCCACGGGTTTGCAAAAGCAGCAAATACAGTACATAGCATATTTGGAATCATGCTAATACATATGATTTATATTATATTATATATTATATTATACAGATGCAGCCACTTGGAATTGTGTTTTAAATGCGTCATGACTCAGGGCTAATTGAAGAAACTGTGTTATCTAAGGTTAGCTTAACTTAATGCATGTAACCTTTTCATTAGCATACCAAAGCACCATTATTTTCAATGCTGAACACTTTAATTAGATGGGACGCTGTAACACAATTTTCTGTGTTAAATGAGACAAGTGTGAAGTCTGAGTTAAGTTACTCTGTGTCAAACACACAATCCAAAGTGGCTTCATCTGTATATATATTATATATCTAGAGTATATCTGTATAAGGTATTTCAAACAAGAAAGATAAAACATGCAGAAAAAAAATTTCCCCTACTCTGTAACACCCACCCTTTTTTTACACTCTAAAGCATTTTATGTCACACAACAGGAAAAATTAGGAAAATAAAATCAAGAAAATCTTCCACTGACAGATGGAAGCAGCAAATCGAACAGATCAAAGGAATCTGTGTGGTGTCTCTTGTCAGATCAGATCATCCTTTTGTTTGAATGAAATTTACATCCCCTTATGGATGAAAAATACAATTTCTTGTCCTACCCATCGCAAGCGCCTTGATGAAAAAGGCAGGCAGAAAAAATAAATATCTGGTAAAGCAAACTGCTTAAACATTATCTAGCTGAAAAAGGCATCTAATTTCTTTTTTATGGACAAAACATATTTTGGAATCAACCAATGGCTCACAGAAGTAGTAAAATGCAAAAGCACATTTACTAATGGTTAAATTTCAAAGTGAAAAAACTTCGAAATTCGAACATCGAAAATGGACCTATTTTGATCAAATAGGTCCATTTTCGATTGAATGAAAATCGTTCGATCGCATCATTCAAGTCGAATGATTCCAACAATTTTGCAGAAAATCCTTTGCGTTCCTATAACTTAGAGGAAATTTCAGGACAGGTTCTAGGAGATCCCCCATAGGCTACAATGGCAATTCGGCAGCTTTAAGGTGGTGACATGTCGAATTCAAAGGCTTTTAAAGGGCCAGTACTTCAAAAACTGCTATTCAAATTGAATTTTGGCCTATTTGATAGTCGAAGTAGCCCAAAATTACTGCAAAATTCAAATTTTTAAAATTCGAATTTTATTCAAATATTCACTTCAACCCTTAGTAAATGTGCCCCTAAGAGTATGTTGCATTCTATCTATTTTTAAACGTTTTCTATTATACATATATTCTTTAACTTCAAGATGAAAAAACATTTATAATCTCCATACAGGGTGAAAAAATATTTTAAATTCTCTTCATCAGAATTAAAATTAAAAATAAGCAGGGTGCAATTAAATATCATAAAACAAACTATTCAGGTTTACTAATTAAATACATTCAAATTAAAAAAACAAAAGCATATTAGTGCAGGTAATTCATGATTTTTTTCCATTCTAACAGCATGACCTCTGGAACACTTCTATGTAAAGTCAGACTATGCACAGGCAAGGCAAGAACACTTAGCAGTTTAAAAGATACAGGACATACACAGATGATTATTGTTAATATTTGTAATAAACTTTTTTTAAATATTAAAGTTTTTGACGTGCTAAATTTGAAAGTATAAAAATGAAAAACATATTAACTATGTATAACTAAAAGGATTAGTTATCCTATGAATTAACTTTTAGTATGATGTAGGCAGAGATATTTTCAATTTGCTATTATCTTATTTTTTTATATTTTGCCCTTGTATGGATATTTTTATTCCCTTTGAGCTCAACTTGCATGCCTGTGTTAAAAAAAAGTTTTATTGTTGTCTCCATTGTTTATGCTAATGGTAAAGTCCTAATCCACTCTGTATTCATTTAGATCAGTTAACTTAGTGCAGTATATTTCCAGTTTTCTACAGTGTTTGCATTAATTCTGTTAATGGTGCTCTTTGAGCTAGCAGTACCTCATATTGTTTGGAAATGCGTGGTTTTTCAAGTTCAACGGCATTCAACAAGGAAGGGGTTAAACTATGGCTTTCTGCACCAGTGTAAATATGTATGTGTAATTCACACATATGGAAAGTTTAGCTTAAAGCAAGGTATTTAGCTGTGAGTGATTTGATTCAGAAATTGTAATAAGTGCTGCTTTACAGGTTTAACAAGGGAAGGGGTTAACTGGATAATGTTCTGGCAAATCAACAAACTTCTTTATCCTCACAGCTAAACAAATGCGCATCTGGCACAGAGATTCCCAGAGGCACAGATGTGAGAAAAAATGGCAGAGTGAAGGCTTAATGGATAATTAATACTACATATTTATACAGTGTTGGTAGTGTACACTCTTCCATACAAAGGTACCACACATTAGATTCAGGGATTCCTAAACTGATTAAAAGAAAGATTACATTTGGAAAGGAGCAACAGCTGATGTTGTATCTCAAACACCTGAGTAATTATACACCGAAATTTATAATCTTTGTGTGTTAATCTTCTTTTCTACAAAATCTACTCAACCCATATTTTTCTCTTATCATTTCTATCAGTGAAAAGGCTATATGCTGTGTTCAGTAACATAAATGGTCTAATGAAGCATAGTATGGATCTTCCTCCAACCTAACTTCTCACACAATAGTTCTGACTTTGCTGAAATAGATGCATTCAAATACAGTAAAGCCATGATAAACAATGGACTATGGGCTATTATGCCAGTACAGCTTCCTACAAACTTTTTTCATTGAACATTTATACTTCTTGCTATAGCATGTGGGATGTTTAGGGGTTTTGTGCAATTTTTGTGTCCCGTTAGCACGTAATTTGTTTGATAAATCACATTTTTACTTTGACTACTACTTTGCAAATTTTTTTTGCAAATATTAAGTCCTGCTAAAAGGCATACAGCAGTTTAGTAGCACAAACATTAAAGGATTGTATTCCATTGCCCCTTTTGACCATCACTGTTCTAACCGACCACAGTGGTCAAAAGGCATGTATGCCGTAGTCATTATAATGCACCTATTAACTGGTTTATTACATAATTTGATTTCCTTGTCAATTCCCTGTGCCTTTCATGACCATATAAAGACTCAAGGCCATGGTGTGAATGCTTTTAAACAGGTAATGGAGCTTTAAGTAACTTCTAATAGCTTCATATTTCAAATTAGGTATACATTAATTATTCCAATAAATACACTGTATGTTTCACAAGACACAGATTACAACTTGTGACATCACCGAGCAGCAATTTAAGGATATATTTCATATTATATAGTCCTTGTGTATTATTGGGATAGTAAAAGTCAACTACAGCTCCATAAAAGTACAAGATTGCTGTTGCTGTTTCTAATATGTTTGTTCAATGTGCAGCAGGACCCTCTTTTTGAATTTTACTATATTATTTATGTTACTATTTATTTTTTAGTATTTTTATTTTAAGTATACCTTAAAATCTCTGTATTAACAATAACATGTTACTACTGAGTAAACTTCTGGCACCTGAGTTTAAAGCAATCCTGACACATTCCTATAAAAATCATAGGAACGTGTCAGTATAAAGTAAATGCTGCACAAGGAATCATTTCCCTCAAAGTCCCCCACAAAGTCACCCTCAGCCCCCCCAAACCGTATTCATCCGACCCTCTGGCCCAGCTTAAAGTCCTTCTGAGCTGTTTCAGTGATGCTAAACTGAGAGCGGCGCAATCCTTCCATATGTTGTTACGAATGGAAACAGGGATTCAGCCTATGGAAGATAGCTCCACCGAAGGCTTTGGGGGCCTTTGAGTGAAATGAATCCTTGTGCAGCCTTTACTTTATACTGGCACATTCCTATGATTTTTATAGGAACATGTCAGAATTGCTTTAATAATAATCTCTTGATTCTCTTGACATCTCAAAATACTGCAGTATGACTATGACAGCCAATGGGAAGTTTATTTTAATAGTATACCGTGTATGATATCTATGACATTTTATAGACAAAATGATAAGATATAAACTTAGAGGTTGAAATAAATAGCTACTTAGTTCCCTATGAAATGCCTAGCTTTGTTACACACTGATTGTAAGCATGGTCAGCCACAATGTAATTTCCTTTATATATTACTTTTTAATATGTTTTTGTAATATCGTAAATGTATTTCAAAATTTGTTTTTTGCAGGCCATCTGACAAAATATTTATGTGCCCCTCCACAAACCATTATGATTCTCAACCCACACCCCTGGGACCTTATTTGGTCTCTTCCTCACCAACTCCATACCTCCCTGTGCAGCGGCAGGTTTCCCCTATTGTTTCACCACTGCTTCTAAGAGAGGATTTTTTTCCAGTTCTTTTCTCTTTGTATATATAATAGGTGTAGCAACCCGATTTCATGAGCCTGATAGTTGAATTTTATCAATCTGTGTAATTATACCTTTAAAACAATTAAGGCATTTAACACAGTATAAAAAGAAATAGTTTAAACAATTACTTACATAATAGTCTATCGTAAGAATATATAACTTATATACATTTTACTATTTAACACACCAGACAAATAGTATAAAACTACTTATTACAGAATAATATGTTTTATGGAATCATTTGCTCTAATTGAAATACATTGAAAAGTTGTTGGTTGTATACTTTTACACTGCTTCTTGAGCTAAATAGCAAATTTGTACCATGAATTAATGAATCTCTAGGACATTGAAGTCACATTACATTATTTTTCCCAACATTAGCTTATAAATAGGGGCATTCATGAAAGATACCCTAAGCACAACTGTGCAGAAATACTTACAGTTCAACATTTAGGGGGGTATTTACTAAAACTCAAGTTTTTCCCATTTTTTTTATAAAAACAAAAGTCAACCTAACTCCAATCCACAAATTTACCTCATTTATCCAAAAAAATGTGCCTCAATTCGAATAGTACAACTACTCAAATTGATATTGATATTCAAATAGTATGACTTTTTCGAATTCGAATCATTAGAAAAAAAACTGTCAAGCAACATCTTCAAATTGTATAAGGGACATTTACCATCGACTACATGACCTCAACAGGTTTTAGATGGCGTAAAAAGTTCAATATAGTGAGTTTCATTAAACCTTTTACCCTAATAAGGTATCACTTTTCATGTATTTTCAATTCCTCTTTCTTCTAACTCCAGCTCTATTAGACTCTTTTGCTCTATTTCATCTTCACTTCTCATTGTGTCCTCCAACCCCAGATCTTCACACAGCACTATCCCACACATGAATCTCAGTTTGTATACTGAGAGCATTGTCCCCTACTACATTAATCTGTTCTCTAGCATACAACAGATTGAAAGAAAAATAGAAGAAATTATTCTGGAATATTAGATTAAAGTGTAAGGATGACAAGAAATGTTTATCTTAAAACAAATGTGCTTTATCTACAATGCATGAAACAGAGGCAGGGAGGAATGTCCCAAAAAGAATTCAACTCTATCTCTCTGTTTACCCTCAGTATAAGGACTGGAAGTGAATTTCATCAAACCTTTTTCTCTAAGGTATCACTTTTCAAGTCTTTCCAATTCCACTTTCTCTTAACTCCAGCGCCATTAGACTCTTTCAAGTCGTGCCTTTTTTGTCTTTACCTTCAAACAGTACTGATGGCCTTCTTCACTGCTCCTTGTGTCCTCCAACATCACATCTTCACACAACACTATCCCATTGTTGAATCTCAGTTTGCATATTGAGAGGATTGTCCCCTAATACATGAATCTGTTCTCTTGCATCCAACAGATTGAAAGAAAAATAGAAGTAATGATATTAGACTAAAGTGTAAGGATAGCAAGTAATGTATAGCTTATGGGGATCAGCATTAAACAATTGTGCTTTATCTACAATAAATGAAATGTCAAAGTACAGGGAAGAATTTCCCAAAAAGGGCTCAAGGGGATTATGGATGACATCTCTAGCTACTTGGTTTTAAAAGCTAATCATATGAACACTTGGAGGAAGTACAGTACATACTGTATACAAACACCTTGAAGGAAAATCACTCCTATATCTGTGATAATTTTAAGAAAAATAATTTGTCCAATTCCTAATTGTATTTAATTGCATGATAACTATGTTTATGTCTGAATGTCAGCCTTTGTAGTATACTTCATTCATACACCTTATTATAACATATTTGGGTAGGTACTGAAAGTAGAAGGACATGCTTTTTGGAAATACTTGTCTCCTTCCTCCCAATTTGCATGTCTGACTAAAATATTATTTACCTCTACAGATGTAAGAACCACTTTGGGGTTTACAGTGGTTTAAAGTAGAAATCTGCTGAATTCTTAATTGCTTCAACTTGACTGCTGAAATGGACCCCTGAACCCCAAGACCTATTTGCCAAATGTAGAGTTGTGCAGTTTGAATGGCAGCCATAATATTTTACAGTGCAACATCATGTCAATGACCGCATCATTATCATTGTGGAGCAAATTTTTATGGTTACCTACAGAGGTTTCCATTCTTGTATTGTAGTTTATCCTAAACCTAATGCACCGTGGTATATTGTTGAGTGGTTGAATCCTTGTCTTCTATTCCCTTTTGTTCCCTATCTATCTTTATATATACATGTATACTGTATATAGTAAGCCCTTTATCGAGGAATTTTGATAAGTTTGAAAATACATTCTTTACTGTTATGTAAATTAGCTCCATATTGCATAGGCATAGGGAAATTGCTGTGACTTTATATACACAAGGAAACAGCATTTGCTTTAAAATAACATCTTTTATGAAGAACCCTGTGGGCCCAAAGAATTTCAAGGCTTCCAGGGGATAGAATAATAACATAGGCAGGCCCAGGAAACTGGCTAATGTACAATTATGCATATTAATGTATCTGTTTAGCTAACTTTATATACAGCCTGGTCTGTGGCTGCAAACTGATATTGTTTTAAATATATAAATAAAAATGCTATAAAAGAAAATCCTAAAGCAGCATAGTTTTATTCTTGTGCTGGATATTCTCTGATGGGACTTGGAAACAAGCATATTTCTCAATCTCATACAATGAAAATGATCTTGTTCTGTTTTTTCTATCTATTTTATTTGTAGAAAGCATGCTGTGATGAGAACTCTATGCTTGGCATTTCATTATAGAGTCAAAAGCAAGGGTCATAAGGACTTTCTACCTTTTGTTATTGTGTCAATCACTCACAGCGAAGCAATTGTGAATGCATTAAAGTTCAAATCTGCCTTTGAATCACAAAATCCCTACTTCAGGTATGTATGATATTTGAGGGTGCATAGTATATGTATCTCTGTGTCACCTACAGTTTTCCATGATTCTCAACTCTTACTGTCAGAATGTGAAATACATAAAACCTTTATGAAAAATGTACAAGAAATGCTGATGAGGTAATTGTACCAGTGGTGTTGGTTATGTCAAGTGCCATGAACTACATTTTATACAAAGAATCTTTTATAAGGTGATACCGTTTTCTTGCATGTAAACACACAAAAGCTTAAACCGCAGTAAGAGAATGGATAATTTCATTAACCTATTACCTGTATGCAAGCATGAGACAGCAGACCAGCTAGTTTCCTAAATTGAAATACAAACTCTTATTCTTAATAAATTGTCTGCTTTTTCAAAACTCTTACTTGCGTCACTTAAAGCCACCAATGAACTCTATGACCTGTATAAAAATTCAGAGACAAGAAGCTCCCCAGTAATTTTACAGTAGGAGATTCTTTATCTCAAGTACCCTTCAGTTGTACTGCTCTAATAGCATTTTAAAAAAAATATTATAGACATATATATACATTATCAAATCAATCATATATAATAAGGAATAGGAGTATGTAAGAGAGTGTTGTCCAACCCCTAACCCTCCAGCTAATCAGCACTGCCACTTAAAATATCTTAACATGGCTAACGTCCTGTGGTGGTGGTAATCCTACAACACTTGGAGGCGCTCATCTCTGATTGCTGTCCCAAACACAGGTCTGGTCTAGCGTGCTGTTTTTTTATTTTCTTCTTTTACTCCCATGCAAACAATACATGTCATCAGGAATGCTTGTGTGTCCTTTATTGCCAACCCTCACTAATATATATTATATGTTGGTCTGTAGCTGTTAGCTAAAGGGAATTAGGGCTGTATTTGCCTGCCATTTTCTCCTCTACCATTAAAAATGCCCTTACCTCTTCCTCCAGTATAAAATCTATCTGTAGCTACCAGTTGATGAAGTTTTCTTCCCATTATCCACTGTAGAATAAAGGGTAAACTCTCCTTAGCACAACCTTCCTGCATTGTGGCTGATTCTAGTCCTCATTGCAGCATTTACTAGTGCTCCCATGTAGTAGTACATAGAGATGTGGACTTTTAGCAAACAATTCATAACAGTAAAGTGACATTTTATGCTATTTTAAGATATGTCCTATTACTCTTACCTGGGATGCTGACTTTCCCTTTAGCACATGGCTAGTGTGCTACTTGTCAAAGACCTGGCAAATGACAATTCCCAGTAGAACATGCCTTATATCAGAATCTTTTCCAAGATGGACCCTTACTAAATAAGTAGAGGAGAGGGAAATGTAGCTGAACTGTAACTTTTACATTCTATATCAACAGAAATACAGAATCAATTGAGTGCCAGTGTTTCTAAAACATGAATAATAATTGTCCAATTAAATAGCAAAATGTATCTTCTTGTATGAACACTTAAGTATCTAAATACAGCCACATAAAAATTATAGGCATTGTACTCGCACGCAATTACTGATTCTGAAGGTTTAATCTCACCAAATGTATGACTCATCAATGTATCGGATTTCCTCAGCGAATGTATTTTAGAGAGGAGAGTACTAGCCTGAATTTCTTTAAGTTTTGCACCTACACTAGGTGAGTGTTGGCTTGTTGGAGCACAGAGTTGCTCTTAATGACAACCCCTTACTGTCTCACCTTCATTCAGTGAAACAGGAAGACACTGCAGTAGTGCAAAAGAAGGGGAATTCCAAAATCACTAAACAAAATGTATTATAGCACACAAATTACAATTATATAGGTAGTGTGGGTAACTGGTAAGAAAAACTAGAGAAGTTAATAATACAGTATAAAAGGACTCCAAACAACACAGAATACAAATGTTACAGTACATACTGTAGTATTGTTATATTGTCATTTGCTAGAGTGAGGCATTTGTGCAAAATAATAATAAGAATATTTACCTAAAACTTAATTATAATATAATGCTAATTTCCTGTTTATTAAATTTACCTTAAAGGAACAGTAATACCAAAAAATTAAAGTGTTTTAAAAGTAATGAAAATATCATGTAGTGCTGCCCTGCACTGTTAAAACTGATCTGTTTGCTTCAGAAACACTACTATAGTTATAGAAATAGATTGTCAGGCTGTCATTAATTTACTCTGGTACCACTAGGGCAGGCCTGCAAGCTGTAGTTTCTCCCCCTTAAATTTTGGCAGCCACGGCAAGTAATGCATTGGTTGCATTAGATACATACCAGTAAAATTTACTTGGGGGACAATAAAATAGTTTTAATCAGTGCAATGAACACTGAAGATGGGTTACAAATGGGGGATTATAAAACTAAAAAAATTCTATTTGAATTGAAAAAATAAAAAAAT
>CM044443.1:69210664-69253527 GCA_024363595.1 Xenopus borealis | reverse complement strand
TTGCAGAGCTTGTCAGTCCCTGCTGATAGCTTCACTGGATTTATGATAGGGTGATATATTCCCTTGCAACGTATAGCTTTTCTTGAGTAGTCTAATGCACTTAAAAGTTGTTTTTATAAACTAAAAAAGCACAGACAATCTCATAACTTCCAATTGTCCCATTTTGAGCAGGACAGTCCTGCTTTTGACAGCTCAAGCTACAGTCCTGCATTTGTACTAAAATGGCCCAACTTTCTTTCATCTCCTGCACCAAACCAGAAAAAGATACAAAGATTCAAACTTAATTAGCTTTTTGGCAGAGAGCCCAGAACAATATAATTTTTTAACAATTTTGAGATAAGTAATTGCAACAAGTAAGATAAACAGGTCTCTTGGGAGAAGTTAGACTCACAGCTTAAAGGGCAATTCACCTTCATTAGCAAAACTGTAATAACTGGAAAAAAAACAGACAAAAGTGTTTAAACTTTCCTAACCTGCCAAATTTTGTAAAAGGAGCATGGTAATTAGGGGTATGGGAAATGGCATAGGAATAAATGGGAAATGGCCACAGGAAAATGGGCATAGTCAAAAAAATGTTGAAGCTCTAAGAGCAGTGACTCTTTTTGTTCTTTTTATTTCCAAAATCTTGGGAGGTATGCAATCTTTGTATGTGTATGCAGAAGGGGGATGGAAGTTCTTAATAGCCTTTACTCATTTTTTTATCAGTTTACTTGGAAGTTGACAGACTCTTTACTTCTTTCATATCCACTTTACTTCAGAGTACATATATCACCTCTACATGATATCTTTTACACTGCCTTTCAATGTACGGTGCGTTGTTTAAATTTATAATTGGAATGGAGCTTAGAGGGAGTGATTAACTCAAAAGCTAATTTCTGTCACTGAGTCACCATATAGAAGCTAATGGACCTAGTCCAGATTTTCCATCATATTTTCATATCATAAATGATTTCAAAATGAGAAGGAAGTGGGTGACTTTATATTACAGCAAGGCAGATGTCTAGTAATTACATTAAATCTGCTAATATAAAAAAGAAAAAAAAAACATTATTCACAGGGACTTTCACACTTAAGCCTGTTTTCAAAAGCATTAAGTGTTAGGAATCAATTCCTCTGATCTGAACAGACTAATTAGGTTGCCATTTGTGGGGGAGCAAGTCTGGAATGTTCTAGGGGGGAGCAGAAAACTTTTAGCGAATTTGGATTGTACAATTCTTTTTTACACAGCAAAATTTGTGTCATCCCGTTCCTATGCAGGAAAAGCAAAATATGGGTATTGTTGGTGCTTCCAAGTGTGCCCTGGATGTGATTTACTTAGACTTCGCTAAAGCATTTGATACAGTGCCACACAGAAGGTTATTGGTTAAATTAGGGAATGTTGGCCTGGAACATAGTATTTGTAACTGGACAGAGAACGGGCTAAAAGATAGACTACAAAGAGTGGTGGTAAATGGAACATTTTCTAATTGGACCAGTGTTGTTATTGGGGTACCGCAGGGCTCTGTACTGGGTCCCTTGCTTTTTAACTTGTTTATTAATGACCTGGATGTGGGCATTGAAAGTACGGTTTCTATTTTTGCAGATGATACTAAATTGTACAGAACTATAGGTTCCATGCAGGATGCTGCCACTTTGCAGAGTGATTTGTCTAAGTTGGGAAACTGGGCAGCAAACTGGAAAATGAGGTTCAATGTTGATAAATGCAAGGTTATGCACTTTGGCAAAAATAATATAAATGCAAGTTATACACTAAATGGCAGTGTGTTGGGAGTTTCCTTAAGTGAGAAGGATCTTGGGGTTTTTTATAGCTAACAAGTTGTCTAATTCTGGATTCTGGGCAGTGTCATTCTGTAGCTACTAAAGCAAATAAGGTTCTGTTCTGCATAAAAAGGGCATAATCTCAAGGGATGAAAACATAATTATACCTCTTTATAGATCCCTAGTAAGACCTCATCTGGAGTATGCAGTGCAGTTTTAGACTCCAGTCCTTAGGAGGGATGTAAATGAGCTGGAGAGAGTACAGAGATGTGCAACTAAACTGATTAGAGGGTTTGAAGACAAATTATGAGGGTAGACTGTCTAGGTTGGGGTTGTTTTCTGTGGAAAAAGGGCGCTTGCGATAGGGCATGATTATACTTTACAAATACAGTAGAGGACATTATAGACAAATATCAGGGGACCTTTTTACCCATAAAGAGGATCACCGCACCAGAGGCCACCCCTTCAGACTAGAAGAAAAGGCAGTGGCGTAACTACTCCCTGGTGGGCCCCGGCACAGGATGGGCACCTGGGTCCCCCTGTGGGGCCCTTACCTCTATATATTGCATGCTGGAGTGTTGATGGCATGTGTGATGTATAATCTCCCCCTAGATAACTTCCTTATGCCATAACCATTTTTGTGGATCCGAAGCAGCGTAGGTGGTTCTTTACAGTGAGGACAGTGAGGTTGTGGAATGCACTGCGGGGTGAGGTTGTGATGGCTGATTCTGTTGATGCTTTTAAAAGGGGCTTGGATGATTTTTTGGACAGACATAATATCAAAGGCTATTTTCATACTAAACTCTACAGTTAGTATAGCTATGGCCATATATGGTTTGTGTGAAAGAGTGGAGGTGTGTGTGTGTGTATGCTGGGTTTTAAAATTGACAGACTTTGTCTTTTTTCAACCCAATTTAACTATGTAACTATGTAAATACATAAGTACAAATATAATTACATTAACAGAAATCAACAAAGCCTCAATTAGTATTTCTTGCCCCTGCCCCCCAAATCGTTCTTACTTTTTGAGAAAAAAACAGACTAGTGTGTGGTTTTGATGGGAACTTGAACAACTCAATCTTGTGATTAAAGACATGGCCCATGAACAATTGAAGTCATGTCCAATTTTGCTTCAGTAGCACATGCACCATGTCAGCTATCTCTTCCAGGCAGTGGTGTAACTACCAGGGGTGCAAGAGGCTGGGACTGCACCCCCTTGGGGCTTGCTGGAGAAACAATGGGGCATAAATTGCAGGTATAACTCAAAAAGTATGGGTGTGTTTGCAAGACCAGGAAAGGCAAGTTCTTGGGATAGGAACCTGAGTGGGGTCGGCTCATTGTGGGGCTTAGATGCAAACTGTGCACCCTGTTCGGTCTGACACTAGTTATGCCACTGCTTCATGTGTAATAAGATGGTGCCCTTCAAAACTATTACTGTTGATTTTTCTGGTCAGATTTGGGGGGGGGGCAAAATGGTAACCTTCAATATTAAGGAAAACAGTCAAGAAATAGCATATTGTATCTGTTTGTCCTCCTTTAAAGAAAATGGAATCAATGCATTTATTGTTGACCAAATATTTACAGTACACAAGTTATTCAAATTTGAATGCATGAGAAAGAGTTTGTCAAGAAATAATAATTACACTATTGCTATTATCTTTTTTTACCTGTACAGAATAAGTTCCTGCATTCTAGAAAAGGGTCTAAAGGTAGGATCTGTAAAAAGAGTCCTAGGATACCTATAAACCATTTCCGCATGATGCAGTCTTTATGACACCTCCCACATTTCCTGACAATATAAGGTAGAATGATACAAGCTTTCAAGTATTCAAGTTTCTACTGAAACCAAGGTTTGCTACAAGAGACAAAAAAGGCAGACCTTGAGCTTAATCTGCAGAGTAAGCTGTCCCTGTGCTTCAGGCTGCAGTTGCTGCTGGCATGTAAATACTGCTTGCTTCTCCTACAAGTAAATTTAATGTACTCCAAAACTTGTAGGTATGGCTTGCCCACCAAATCCACTATTTTGGAATCCGAACCTTAATTTGTATATGCAACTGGGTGTTTACCTTCCTTGTCTGTGTGACCAAAAGTCACATGATTTTAAAGAATATGATTCCATTTGGCCAGACACTTGGATTCAGCCAAATAAGAATCATGTTTGAAAAAAAAGCCAAATCCTGTCCATATCCTGAATGGAATCCTGCATTTGGAGCATCCCTACTGAGTAGCCCATCATAAAAAATAAAATTGATTCCTAACTTATCTAAGTATATTTCAGTTTGAAGGGATTTTTATTCTACTTTGATGTTCTAAACTTTCTTTGCATTCTCCCATAATCCAAGCAATTTGACTATTTCTTTTTAAAAGTATAATGCAAGTTGCATTGAATATAATAATGAACACTAGCAATATCATTTTATTCAGATCAGTGAAAACATATATTTAAAAAGAAAACAGATTTTATTTTACATTTTAACAATCTTAATGACTGCTTTATAAGGATTTTCACTGCAGCATACTTACTAAAAAAATCTACAAATCACGCTGTTTTTCGTGATACGGTGCTGATCGGTAACACTTTCTTGAAGCATGAACCATCAGAACTAAGACGATCAATCTATGTTCCCTGTTCTCGCTAGCTTATTCCAGGCTCTCATAATTGTATCCACTCTCCAACCCAGAGGGCAGAGGGTTGAGATAAATAGCCATTTTCCTTAGCTCAATAAAGATAGATCATTCACACTGTATCGGAGAAAGGCCTTTGCATGATATACTGCACTGACTTCTCTAGTCACCTTTAGAAAAATAACTGTTTGGAGGAAGGAAATGTCACCCAAGCATAATTTGCCCTTAAGAAGAATGTGTACAACTTCTTCTTGCTTACTTTTTCTGGATCTGAAGTAACTGAACTTTGGGGTTACCCTGGGCACTAAGCCTTTTGCATCTCATTACTATAATACAAAGTCAAGGAGGTCTTCAGTCTTAAGTATAAGCCTTTGTAACATGTCCCCACTAGTGATGCGGCGAATTCCTGCGATTTTCTGCAGGTGAAAAATTTGCAAAAGGGCAGAAAAATTTCACTTGGGCGAAAATTCGGTGCCATCTCGTTTTGGACGTGGGCGTCCGTTTTTGGATGCTGGCGCCCATTGCAGGCGTAGAGAAAAACGGACACCGGTGTCCTCGACGCCAGTAATGAGCGCCCACATCCAAAATGAGAAGCGCCATTTCACAAATTTTTCGCCGTTTTGGCGAAGCGAAACACCCCAGATCTCCCGTCACTAGTCTCCACATCTAGGACTGATTGTATGCCACCATTAATAAAAGTTTACATAACTTAAAAGCAAAGATATTTAAAAGTATGCAAAGAATATAGAGTATAAACTTATGGGCCTATTAATTATAAATAATTCACTACAGAAATTGTTTTTTTTTTAATTGCGTAAAGTTAAAAATTAAAGTAAATTACAGGCAGTAGTTGTTTAAACAAAACAAAATGCAGAAAAAAACTGTTATGATGAATAGTATATCTTCACATAGCATTTTCAAGTAGCTGCTTCTGAGTTTTGCTGTGGTAAGCTCTAATTTTGCACTTTGATAAATCTGCCTCAGAACATATTTGAATGTTATCGTTTGTATATTTTTGAAGTAGACACACATAGGGTCAGATCTATCAAAATGTGAGATTAGAGCTCACCACAGAAAAAGTCACTGACTTTTCTAGTCTCTTCATAAAAAAGTGCATTATAACTTTTACCCGATGATATCTACTTTTCTACATTTAATAGGAATGATTAGAAAGCGGGAGAGTTTTTCTGTGGTGAACTAATCACACATTCTGATAAATCTGTCCATAAGTCTTGACAATATTTGTTATATGTAACAACTAAAATGAATTCAATACATTTTACCATTTTAGTCAAACTGATATTAATTTAATCTACAATTACCATTATTTTATGCATAGCTTTTAACAGCGTTTATTAAGATTTTATTCACACATCTCATTAGGAATGTTGATTAAAATAGACTGCTTCCATAAAATAAAGATAAAAGAAGTAAATAATATAATAATTTTTTAATTTGCAAATTGTTTCCAGGTACACTTAGGGGCAGTGTGCAGAATTAGAGTCCACTACAGAAAAACGTGCTTCCTTTCATTCATTCTTATGGGATTTTTTGAAGTGTATTTATGAAATGGGGAACGCTTTCTGTAGTGAGCTCTAATTTCACAGTTTGATAGATATGCCCTTTTGTCATTCAGGTTTTATGCCATATGAATATTATACAAAAGGGAAACATTATGCATCACACTCACCATATGCATCAAGCATAATGGCCATGCAGTTGTGTTCTCAGTAATAACAGTATAATAATGGAATTTCTTTAAGTCAGCTTAAAACAAGAAAATAAAAGTAACATTTACTTGTCCAAAATACAGTAACATGCTATATTCTTAAATGTGAGAAACTAAGAGCAGAAATATATAATTTTTTCAAGAACTGATGCAGATATAAGCATTCAGTTTGTACTGTTATTAACCAAGTTTAAAAGGGTTGTTCGCCTTCCAAACACTTTTTTCTGTTCAGCTGTTTTCAAATTGTTCCCCAGAAATAAAGACTTTTTTCAATTACTTTCCATTATTTATCTTTTACTGTTTTTCCAAAATCTAAGTTTAAAGTTGAATGTTTGTGTCTGTGGTGTTTGAGTCTGGCAGCTCAGTAATTCAGGGGCAGACTCTAAACTGTTACAATTTTGCAACATTTAATTGATACATTTCACAGCAGCATCTCTGTATTAATTCTAACAGCTGCCGGTAATGAAACCCAGAGATTCTGCTCAACAGGCACAAAGATTTGTAAAAGTAATTGGAAAAAGTCATTATTTCTGGTTCTGAAAGCAACTAGTTGTTTGAAGGTGAACAACCCCTTTAAGAATAAATTCACTATGTTTAGGTTTAGAGAATTTTATGCCACTTAAGACAAACATAAATCTTTGTTTTCAATATACAACTGTTTTCCTCTTCTAATACCATTAAATTCCCTTTAGCATTTCTTATCTGGAACTTTATTAGTGATCAATAATTAATAAATATTAACCATAAGGAACACTCCATCTATTATTACTATTTAGTAATAATTAATATCCAGTGATCTGGATATACAGCAGTTTTGTGAACTTAATTCACTGCATTGATTATTCAGTGTCTCTGAATTACTGATGCACCAGCCTCGTTACCCTTACATGCACAATCTCTGTCTGCTAGCATGGATAATAATATACCATAACATACTGTATGCTGCCATTTCAAAATAGTTTCTCAAAGAAGTTGTAATAAAAGATTAACTCGTAATCCACTCTATGGGGTATCACTTGTGTTAAGAGCATTATGATCACAGAACATACTTAATTGTAGTCTTTTATAAAATGAAACTGTCTGGCAGGCCTTGAAATAAGGTAACCAGTTCATCTGTATCTTGATGTGGTGCAGTTAGATTATATTTACACCAGCCTGTGTTTGGATCTGACCTAAAACAAAATGTAAGTCCAAATAGTTCCTATAAACATACCGCATACAGGGACCCAGGGCTGAAACTAGGCATAGGACAGAAGAGGCACCTGCCTAGGCACAACACTGTTGAGGTGCCTGTTCAAGATTCTTCTGCTAACCCCTAGTCTGTATTTGCTGCCCACTGTCCCTCCCTCTCTCCCCTCTGTCACTCCCTCCCCTGCCCTAACACTTCCCCTTTGTTGCCCTCCCCTATGCCATGGTGCGCTTATGCATGTATGCAGGGGCGGGGTTAGCCGACCAGGATGCCTAGGCCACCCTGTCGGCTTGGCCCAAATCTGCACGGCCCTGAAGAGCAATAAAAAATTGGATAGTCTTATAGAAACACCAAATCTCTCTCTATGCAGTATTGTGTGTGGGGTGCTGCATTTCATCCTAAGGAATTATTTTTTTATAATACACAAAAGTCGTAAATATCTTGCAAATGATATCCTTATAAACAGTGAGTTCTGATGTCATCGGTTATAAATGGTGAGTTCTGATGTTATTTCCGTCACATGACTCATTGAAACATGTGTATTATAATAAATAAAGTACCCCCAGTTGCAAAATATGAGGATATTATAAGTTACCTCAGAGTTCCATGACCTGTATAAAAACACTCGGCCTTTGGCCTCGTGTTTTTATATGGTCATGAAACTCCTCGGTATCTTATAATATCCTTATATTTTACAATAGGGGGTACTTTATTCACTATATATCTACAGTTTGGTCAAACTGTAAATTATGAACAGAAAACACCTACGTTATTATTAATTTGCAATTAACTCATAGTGATCTCATCTACAACTTTCTCCCCGTGCACACTACCTGTGATAAGCTATTATTATTATGTAAAAAAAAGCGCTATGCCACACTTGTACCAGCCATTATTCTGCAGCAAAGTAAGAAAGCTCTTGACTAAATTATATACATTAAACTGTAGATTATAATGAATAATGTCAGTTATGTAAAAACATCCAGAGACTCTGCAGTTAACTCCCTCTACCGGTTCTAATAATCAGTTCTCCTTCAGATAAATGGGCAAGTATTCTTTATGTTGTAAACAAACCAGCGTTAAAAAGCTCAGGGATAGACATATGGAAAAATATAATGTAGTAATTTTTGTATTTCAGAACACCCTTTTCATGCAATTAGGCTTAATGTTTTTAATAAATATTCCATAAAATACAAGTTGCACTCACAGATATAGGCTTTAGATTAGCGTGTGGTAAGTCAATCCGTAGGTTTCCCAGTTTCAAGTTTCGTACTGCCACAAGTAGTGATAGACGCTGTTGTGTATCTAGCTTGTGATGCAGTGTGCTTCCAGATGACGTCACAGCTGACGCGTTTCATCTAATGCGACTTCCTCAAGGCTTCTGAATCGTTAGTACACAAGTCACATTTAAGCGCCAAATGCACATGGGTATTGTTGTATTCCCAGGAGATCCTTCTGACACCTTGATCTGCTCTTACTTTTGTAAAGTAAGGGTTGGGGCAGATGAGCAGATTCGGGGAGGTTTAGTCGCCTGGCGACTAATCGCCTCTTCTGCGGGGAGACAATCCCCCCGAACTGCCTTCTTCCCGCTTTCCGTTTGCTTGAATGAAAAATTGCCTGTGCTAATGCACTCACGGCACTTCGATTTCCGAAGTTGACTGAAGTTTCCTCGTGAAGCAACTTCGGAAATCGAGTGCATTGGCGCAGGAGATTCTTTATTCAAGCAAACGGAAGGCAGTTTGGGGAGATTGTCGCCCCGCAGAAGAAGCAATTTGTCACGAGGCGACTAAATCTCCCCAAATCTGCCTGCCTGCCCCAACCCTAAGAGGAGATTGAGGTGTCAAAAGGATCTCCTGGAAATACAGCAATACGCATTTACATTTGGCGCATAAATGTGACATGCGCACTAATGATTCAGAAGCCTTGACGAAGTCGCATTAGACAAAACGTGTCGGTTGTGACGTCATCCAGAAGCACCCAGCTTCACGAGCCAGATATACAACACTAGCTATCACCACTTGTGGCAGAGCAAAACTTGAAACTGGAAAACCTACGGATTGACTTACTACACGCTAATCTAAAGCCCATATATGTGAGTGCAACTTGTATTTTATGGAATATCTATTAAAAAGGTTTTTACACGATATAAGCACATCTTTTTAGAGCCTAATGAGTTCCTGCAAGCGTGGAGCAACCATGTGTCCATGTTAATGACTGACTTAAACGTTTGTGAGTATTCACTCTTAAAATCATAGGAGGTGGTACTGTCCCCTGAAAAAGAGTGATTAAAGACTAAAGTTTACCACCTTGGTAAAGGGAAAAACCCTTTCCTCATTAATCCTAATTGCATGAAAAGGGTGTACATTACTGTAAATTACTACACTATATTTTTTTTCATATTTCTTTTTGTCTATAACTGAGCTTTTTAGTTTGTTTACAACATAAAGTATAATGAATAATGTACCCCCTGATAAAACTAATAAAGATATTAAGGGGTTTATTTATCAAAATCCGAATTTTTCTGATGTTTTAAATAAAACAAAAGTCTGACCAAACTAGAAGCCACGATTTGCCCTTTTTTATCAATACCAAAAAAACAACTGTTTCAGATTGACAATTGTTTTGTGGAAAACATTTTTACTTTCTTGTTTTTTGTCAAAAACTCATGCAATTTCCCACCCCGCCAATAATTTGCATATGCAAATTAGGATTTGGTTCGACCAGGCAGAAGGATTTGGCCGAATCTCAATCCTGATGAAAAAGACAGAATCCTGGATTTGGTGCATCCTTATATATATAATATCCTTATATTTTACAACAGGGGTCCATTATTCACTATATCATATGCAGTGACACAAATCTACCAGCAAAATATTAATTTGACCATTTTAAGTAAATAATTGCAGCTCTGCAATATAAACCATGATGCAGCAAAAGCCAGAATCAGAAAATCCACCATCTCAGACCAATCAAGGACCTGTATAAGTCAATGGTAGAGACAGCATCTCAATTTGTAGTTTTTGTGGTCTGTACTGGGTTTAGCCTGAAAAAAAAAAATACTTTTTCAGGCAACAACTTGAAAAATTCGAGTGATTTGGGAAAAAAGCCAAAAAAACTTGAGTGATTCATGTTCTCACTCGATTTTGAGTTTTTTTACAAAATTTGATTGAATCAAATTTTTTATTAATAAATAAGCTAAAATCAAGCATGGGAGTTTGGTTGTTTTTTTTTTTATTAAATATGAGATAAGTTTGATTTTTAGTAAATAACCTCTTAATGTTCTGTCGTTCATTTCATTGTACTATTACCAGAACCAAGAACTGAGCAAAAAATAGATTTGCTGTACTCCTCTACTTAAAGTGAGACAAAGATACCAGTAGTTACATCCTGTCACCTAAAACCATCTTTTCCTTTGAAGAATGCAAAAAATTGTCCCACTCTGACCATTGGGAGTTGTGAATTAACAAAACCTTAAAGGGATTCTGTCATGATTTTTATGATGTATTTTTTATTTCTAAATTACACTGTTTACACTGCAAATAATTCACTATATAATTTAAAATGTAATTACTAAACCAGCAAGTGTATTTATTGGTGTGTAGGCAGCCTTCTCAGGTTATTTTGCCTGGTCATGTGCTTTCAGAATGAGCCAGCACTTTAGGATGGGACTGCTTTCTGGCAGGCTGTAGTTTCTCCTATTCAAACTAATGGGATGTGATGCAGTGATTACAATTGAGTGCTGTTTTTATATCTACTAGGCAGCTGTTATCTTGTGTTAAAGAGCTGTTATCTTGTGTTAGGGAGCTGTTATCTTGTGTTAGGGAGCTGTTATCTTGTGTTAGGGAGCTGTTATCTTGTGTTAGGGAGCAGTTATATGGTTACCTTCCTTTTTATTATGTTGTTAAGCTGCTTGTGGGGGGGGGGGGGTAATAGGACTCTAACTTGCAGTACAGCAGTAAAGAGTGACTGAAGTTTATCAGAGCACAAGTCACATGACTTAGGGCAGCTGGGAAACTGACAATATGTCTAGCCCTGTGTCAGATATGAAAATTAAATATAAAAAAAATCTGTTTGTTCTTTTGAGAAACAGATTTCAGTGCAGAATTCTGCTGGAGCAGCAATATTAACTTTTCACTTATTCACTTTTCAGGACCCCAGACTGCAGGTGTTTGAAGTACATCAATAAGTTGAGCTAGCTTTGGACTTCTTAGTAGATGCATTTTAATAACTCAGTTCACAAAATCAACATTAAAGTAAGAACCTGTAAAGTCAAAAAGTCTAGGAAAATTACTAACACTCTAAAATACATTAAAACAATCAGTGTTCATTTGGTAAAGTTTGAGGTGCTAGGAAGTAACTGTATCACAACAGAGATAATTATATTACATTACAACGTGATCAGTACAAAATTGAGTACACAGAACCATACTTATTTGAGGCAAAACCTAAAAGGTCTATTAGTTGTAAATTTAATGTCATGCAGCAATTTTCTGCTAAAAAGTTTCCAACAGACAAGAATGATTGCATGGAATCTCTCATAAAATACAGCCATGCTAAGAGGCCACAGCATAGCTAATTAAGAACAAATCACTTCCAGGAGCAGAATAATTTCAGCCATTTAAATCCAAATCATCTGAATCATTTCTAGATTGTGCTTCTTTCCCAAATACCATGGTTGCGTCTATGTATTTACTGCAGGATAGAAGCTTGTTAGGTATGAGTACTGTTGTTCATTACAGGCTCTTTCTGCAGCAACATGTGTATGTGTGCTTATAAATAAGCCAATAAATTACAGAGGTTCATGTCTCTGTTTTTATTCACCTACCTTGTATTGTGCAGACGGATAGCTTGATAAGTACAAACACAAGCGGCGGCCCCATAAATAAAATAGCATACAGAGATAACATGGCTGAGCAGTTTACCTGGACCATCCACTTCATTGATAAGTGGATAAATAGAATTAGCCTTAAATGTATCTGTCTGCAGATATCTGATATAATAGGACTTGACATATTACATATACAATATGTGCATTGAAGAAAATAAAATGTTAGAAATGATTATACGCACCAATTATTGGTATTCAGGCATTCATTTTGCAGGAATCCTAATTTAATGCAAAATTGCCAAACATAACATAGACTGACTTCGAACAGAGATGTGTAACAGCGCAAAGCATCATTATAAAATATGAAATAATACAGCACTGTAGTTATATATTGTCAGGTATTGAATATAGCTAACTAGTGAATAACTACTAATTACTAAACTGAACAATGTGCTTCACAGTAAACAAAAAACACATATCAGGGTGCTGAACATGACACAGCTACACTAATAGAGGCAAAGCTATGAAACCAGTGAACATATACTATACTGTATTTTACCATACACACATGATTTTTCATATAGCACCAAAGGGTTACACATGTAGATAAGTCTAGTAATATTGTATATGTACAAAACCAGAAGTCTGGAGATTTAACCTTGATAAAGTGGACCAATACAAGGGACCCTTGTTGGGAGTGTTAATAAAGGGTTGATTTATTTATACACCTGTTGAAGGACTGGTTTAAAAATATTTTGTATATTCATCCCACATACATGGGATCTATTATCAGGAAGCCTGTTATCCAGAAAGCTCTGAATTACAGGACTGCCATCTACCATAGACCTCATTCTAATGCTGTGTAAATAACAGCACGATAATATACTACACATCGCCAGGCTTTGACGTGTAAAAAAAAAAACAACGTAAAATATTTAGGTATTTTTTCTTAGAGTGACTCCGCCAGAAGCAATGTAAAATAACTGCAGCAAATCTGGCGTAAGCATGGCTTTATAATCAGACACACCTTGATAAATTCACCAATTATTTTACACAGCTTTTTCAGCAAATTTCATTTTTACCCAACAAAATAAATGCCCCTAAGAGTATAATTGAATTTTTTTTAGACTGATTTCCTTTTTCTCAATAATAATAACATAGTATGGTGTATTTGATTCCAACTAAGAGGTTTTAAGCCATTATTGATAACAAAATAATCCTACTGAGTGTATCTATTGTTTTAATGTTTTTTATGGCTATTTAAAGGAACAGTAACACCAACATTTTGAAATACTCTGTTCCCTCCCAGGTTAAGCTTATACTTTCTTTGTTTTTTTTTGTTTTTTAATCTTGAGCTTGATTCTGACTACCAGATTGCTTTTGGATAGCTGGCAAGTCAGCAGTTTTAGGTATTATGATAAGAACTATATTTGTCCATAATTCTATCTACGCGTTTCGATCTACAGAAGATCATCATCAGGATCCTGATAACGACGTGTAGATAGAATTATGGGCAAATAAAGTTCTTGTCATGATACCTAGAACTACTGACTTGCCGTGAGTGCTTTCTTTGATGGAATTGTGAGATAAATGGTGAGCACTCGGCCCTTGATGGATGGTGTGGTGAGTGCCGATAAAAGGACATATATAATTATAAAATAAACAGATCTGTTTGCAGTTGTCCATCATTCAAAATTAAAAAGAGTGGGTCTCTGGTAAATAAAGCATGTCCAACTGAGTGGTCAAGCACATAAATAAGGAATAACAAAACTTCAATCAAACAGCTGCTATTAAACTTTATCATCCAGGATGCCATTGGCAGCTGAGTTACACTACAGACAAAACCCCTTTAACAAATGGAAAAAGTGATTGATTAAAATTTCTGTTTTGGTGTATATACCAGATATAACCACAGTTACACTTTATGGCATTTGTACTTTTTTCTATGTTTTCCTTTGCCCTGACCATACCTGACAATCCTCTCACATCCAATAACGCCCGGATCTTACCCCCTGATATCTCACTTATGTTCAAAATATCATTTTCCAGGTCTCCCTAACAAGTTCTAACTGACAAAAAATAGTCATCAAAGAAGAGCCCCCTGCAGGACTGATGCAGGATTGGTAATGACGGCTATGAGAACAGAATTAAACAAATATGTGTTAATAATTACAGTAAAGGAGCTTGACTGATAGAAATGACAGACACACTAAACAATGCTGCAAATTAAAGATGGCAGTATATGACAGGGGACTCATTGGAACAGATAATCTGTTAGAGGGCAGCATCAGACTTCTTTGCTTTGTGTTGCTTGCCCTCTAGCACATTGCCAGTTAAGCTACAAGAAAATAAAAAAAATTGATGATAGCAGGAAAGAAAGATGCAGAATTTCAAATACATTAACAATCATACAAAAGAGGATTAGTGCAAGGTCACCTGGAATTAAATAAAGGAATCTAAAAATGAGTAATGCAATCATGGTTAATTGTATTTAAAGAACTGGAAATATAAAGGAATATGGTTAGATGGCACCACAGGTAGTGATACAAAGCCACACCATGCAGTAAAGCATTCATTTAGCCATAAACAGAAAGATTTATCATGATATATGAGGCACTATCTATGCACAGCTTTTGCTAATCTATATACCCAATAAAGAATAAGCAGATTGGCTGGTGGTATGAGGGAAGCGTGTGACAGCAAATTGGTAAAGGTTAGCAGTGATTGGTGTAAGCGATATGTATAGAGAATAGATAGGAAACACTGAAGTGAGTGGGTGAGTGATAGAAATGTGTGTAAAAAGAATGGGACAGCTGGAAGCAGTAAATAAATATAATATAAATCTGGCTGAAAAACAAACTGAAAAGAAGGATAAATATACAGATACAAAGATGCAAGCAATACAATTTAGTAGTTTGAAGAGTAAATGCAAGTGTTTAACCGATAATGTAAGAAAGTAATTTAACATGAGGAGATTGTGGAAATGATATTAAGAATGTTATTTGGCAAAACAATTTCAATACTAAGTACATCAGTTAATTAAGTCCATAATTAAATACATTAATTAATGTATGCACTGGATATTATATTAGAAGGAAAGTGACTGATGTCTCCAGTTCTGAACTGTATGGTATAGAATATGTAAATGTAAATCATAAAACTATTAAATAATAGGTAAAGAAAAATGTATGTAGGGATGGGGGTTGGATGGGAGCAGTTAAAGTAAAAGTTTGAGAAGAAAGCAGAATGCTGTGATTGAGTCCTGCTGCAGAATGGAGTAGAGAGGTGAAGGATAATGCTGGTGGATAAAGTTGCAGAACAATGTGATATAATAAAGACGAGTCAGAAGACAATATAACAAAGTCAGATGACAAATGAAACACCTTGTGATTACAATAGAATATTTGTAAGATAATGTGGAAGTATTACAGAGATCTAGGAAACAGTAGGCCTAGTATGGTACACAGAGCAGAGAAGCAAAGTGTAGAAGTGTTGTGACTGAAGAAGGCTGTGCTGTAACATGAAATTTGAGAAGAAATAAGTGGCATTACAAAGAAAAAGCTAATAAAAAGGTGAGGAGCAAAGAGACAGGAAAAAAGGTGAGAATGTGGGAGAAGTGAGGCCTGGGGTGAGATAAATGTAGGCAATGAAAGTGTTAGAATCTGGATATACAGAAAAACAATTCTGTGCAACAGATGGGGATTAATGAAAGGAGTGGTACTAGCACAAGTTCTCCGGTGTACAAAATAATGGGCACATACTGGTTACAGAGGATGAACTGTTTCTGAACAAGCACATAGAGAGAGGGAAATTGCAAGATGTAAAACAGAAACACAGCAGTACTGAGAATGAGACGTTAAGGTAGAGTCCTAGAGATAGAAAGATGAGAAACTGGGTAAGGTTTGGGGATAGATAAAGAGCTTTTCAATAAAAGACTGAGTTCTGGAAATAGAGATTAAGGGGTACTTATGTTGTGTGCATAGAGAGAAAGGAACTCATGGGTGCAAAAAATAGTGAGGAAGGTGCTACCAGTTGTTTAGGAATAAGGAAATGAATGTATGCATAGGAAGGATAAGAATGGGAAGAGGACTGATGTACTGGTGTTATAGAGCGACAGAAGTGCAGGTGTTAAAGAGGAAAAAGTATTTCTTTAGTACAAAAAATGCTGGGGGTCCAGATCATGGAATATTCAACATCAGTAACATTTAGAGGTGTTTTGTGAATTGGTGTGGGTTATATGAGTACTGGTTGTAGGGGCAGAGCAATGTTAGAGACAGAGGATGAGTGTTTGAATGGATGTTATTAGAAAGGAGGGACAGTTCCTCAAGTGCCCAGGAAAGAGGAGAAGGAGAACATGGGTGCATGGAAATAAAAATGTGAAAGGGTTAATTTGCTGGTGCCCAGAGAAAGAATACTTGATGGCTTTAAGGAATCTGAATGCTGGGAGAGCTGGAGCTTATTAGTCCTGCAGACAATGAGGAAGATTTCATTAAATACTTGTCTATAAGGAAATAGACAGGTGTGTTATAAAGTGCTGCTGGTCTCTGAGAGAGAGAAGGATGTAAAGTGCTGTCTGTAGAATGAAATGAGTGCTTGGGTAATAGATGGAGGCACCAGCGCTAGTGAAGGTAATACCCTGGTACACAGAGGAGCATGAGCAGAGAAATAAAAGGTGGATGTCAGTTGATAAGGGGGTGATAGTGAAGGCGGAGAGTAGCGACAACAGGGCAGAGGTGCAGCGCATGATAATCAGAGCGAATAAAAGGTGAGACGCAGGATGATTGAAAAGGTGGAGAGAGGAGGCGCAGTGTGCAGCTGGAAGCAGACAGACGGCATGACGAGGTGGTGCATAGTAATGTCAGGCTCATTAGGTTCAGGTATGGGGGTGCCCGGACGGTACCTGTGATTGAGAGCAGGACAGTTAGCGCCGCGCCGAGTATCCAGCACAGATGGCGGTACAGGTGAGCGGCAGCGGGAACCCCCCACATGGTGTCTGCTTAGAGGTAAGAAAGAGGCTCGGTGCAAAGCTGCGGACTCTTCCACACACACGCACTGACACTCCGCGCTCTGCTCACTCTCTCCCAGAAGCAGAGCCCGCCCGCCTCGCTGCCATTGGCTGAAATCTGCTGGGGAACACAGACACCTGTCACTGCTCTGCAGCCTGCTACACGGGCACTGGGGGCACAGTCCAACCGGGAAGGTAAGAAGGGGGGAAATACAGGCCTCATGGAGCCCCGGGGGTACGGAGCAAAGCAGCTCCTAGAGGAGGATACCCTTTGTTTCGAATCATTGGCACTGCCACTAGAGTGAATGGGGGCTACTACTACTCGTTAACTGGAGTCTTGGGGAGTTTGGGCCAAAGAGTACATGTAAGGGACAGCGCAATGTAGACGAGGAGCTTGGAGCAGGAATATTTTTGGACATAGAAAATGACTGAAAAATCCGTATTTCTTTTCTTGGAAATCAATGACAGATTTACCTTTGGCAGCGGCCACGATTTACACGATTTTAACTAGTGCTTGCTTTTCTCACTTTTTTCTATTACATAGCACCAAAGTGCATTATTCTAGGGCTACTTTGCACCACCTTAGATTGTTCTGTGAACAATAACATGATCATTGGCTGTACATGCTTAGATTTGGTTGGGCTGTTTGGCTCTTTTCAGCTATTATTCCCAGTCATCTGGCCAGGTATGTCCGCTCATGCAAACTTTAAACAATACCTGGTTGTAGTTATCTGTCCAAATTGAAAATTTCTTCTCCTTATGCACGGTGGCCAGATATACAATATTAATCCATTAGGCCACAATAATAGATTCATAGGGGCAAAAGCGTCTGCTAGCGCTCAGGGCCGGCCATACCAAGTGCGGGGGCCCAATTGGAACCATTTTGGTGGGGCCCCCTAGAAGGAACTTTGCTGTCTGTCACAGGGTCACAGAGCTGGATGGGCAAATAGTGCCTGCTTTCCCCTCTGTCCAAGTGATGTCTTCCAGTTGGGGATGGGGCTAGGCAACTGGGGAATTAAGGGAATAGGAATCAGAGCTCACACTGGAGCGGGGCCCCCATAAGTGCGGGGCCCAACTGGGCCAAATTGGTCCAATGTGCTTAAAACCGGCCCTTCTAGCGCTAATTCCCCAGCGTGACTTCAATTCTCAACTTCGACAATTTACTAAGTTAAACTCCGGCAAAAATTTGCTAGCAATGTAGATAGACTAGCGCAACTTTGCACCCTTATGCCAGGCGAATTTGCACACTGAAACACTTAACTACGCTAATTCACTAAGATGAACATTTTACTGAACCTTACCTCTTGCGCTAGACCAGGGGTCCCCAACCTTTTTTTGCTCGTGAGCCACATTAAATTTAAAAAAGTCCATGTGGATGTCAAATAAGATCTCTGGTTGGCTTTTTGGTAACCCCTATATGGACTGGCAGCCTACAGGAGAGAATGTTTGGCAGGACATCTGTTTTTTATGCAACCAAAACTTGCCTCTAAGCCAGTAATTCAAAAATAAGCACCAGCTTTGAGGCCACTGGGAGCAACATCCAAGGGGTTGGAGAGCAACATGTTGCTCGCAAGCTACTGGTTGGGGATCACTACGCTAGACGTTACTTTGCCAGGTCAGACCTGGCGAAGTTCAATACAATAGATAAGAGTTTGAAAAAAAAACTTGACATTTTTCTAAGTCCCAAAAAAACGCTGGCG
Source organism: Xenopus borealis (assembly GCA_024363595.1). NCBI lineage: Eukaryota > Metazoa > Chordata > Amphibia > Anura > Pipidae > Xenopus > Xenopus borealis. The sequence goes on along the minus strand of CM044443.1, from coordinate 69,234,693 downwards.
TCTTTTACCTTTTGTAGGGAGTCTGAAAAATAGTGAAAATTTTTTGGGGTTTACCCTCCTTCCCCCCCCCTACATTTCCCTAACATATAGCAACTCAACTATACAGTGGGCACGTGTTTAGGGCAATAGGACAACTTTATTTTATTTATTAAAGGTTTCCTGTGCTTGTGTAGTGTAATGTAGTGGCTGTAACATACACCTCTATTATACATTTAAGTTTGCGCCGTATGCAAATTATGCATCACTAACGTAAATGCACTTTGCCTTGCAAAGTAACGGTAGCGCAACTTCACTACCGTTCGCCGCCCTGAATGCAAATTTGCATTTTAGTGAATTTGCGTAGCGCTGGTGAAAATTCGCCTGGTGAAGTGCGGTAAACGCCGGTGAAGCTGTCGCTATCGAATTTTTCGCGCTTTAGTGAATTTGCCCCATAAAGTCAATGCACACGTTTGAAGAGGAACATGCCGATTGCCTGACGCAGTCCTTCTCTGATTCCAGATAGATACATTGCAGATAACTGGACAAAAATCTATAAGGTCGGTCAGTGCTTTTCAACTTCTGTGGTTTTGAGGGCCAGAATTGGCCACTCCCTGTTTTTAAACCACACCCATGTTACCACAAGAACGTTTCAGACCATGTCAATATTGGTAGCACACCAAAAAAACAAATGGTTACTGCTAACAGTAGGGGTATCTCTCTTATCTGGAAAATATAAGTCATATTAAAGGAAAACTATGCCCCCAAAACGAATACTTGAGCAACAGCTGGTTTGTATCAAATGTAGTGGAATATTAAAGAATCAAACTGGTAAATATATATGTAAGTAAATATTGGACTTTTACATTTCTTGCCTTGAACCACCATTTTGTGATGGTCTGTGTGCTGCCTCAGAGATCACCTGACCAGAAATTTTTCAGCTCTAACTGTAACAGGAAGAAGTGTAGAAGCAAAAGACAGAACTCTGTCTGTTAATTGGCTCATGTGACCTAACGTTATAGTTTGTTTGTGTGCACAGTTGAATCATATGATCCCAGTGGGCTGTCCTTATTTTTCAAAATGGCTATTTTCTATTTGGGATTACCCAATGGCACATGCTACTAAAAAGTATATTATTATGAAAATTGTTTATTTACACAAAGCAGGGTTTTACATATGAGTTGTTTTATGCAGTATCTTTTTATAGAGAACTACAGTGTCCGGGGGTATATACCCTTAAATCCATTTGCCTCCACCTCCCCTGTGGATAATATATCACCCCCAAGCACATGATTAAACAAGTTAGGAGGCAACAATTTTAAAAAGCTAACAAACCCCTACCAGGCTGACTTCAAATAGGTACCATAGTGCAGGCAGAGTATGGCACACACTAGGAACATAGGGCAGACGGAGTGTGGCACATACAGGGAGCATAAGGCAGGCATAGTATGGCACACACATGGAACATAGGGCAGGCAGAGTATGACACACATAAAGAGCATAGGTTAGGCAGATTATAGCATACTCAGGAAGTATAGGGCAGGCAGAATATGGCGCACACACTAAGGGGCTGATTTACTAAATTCACATGAATAGATCGACGTTCGATCAAATTCAATCGAACAATGATCATAGGAAAATTTCGATTAGTCAAATAGGCAAATTTGGCTTATTGTTCATTGAATAGCGAATATTCGATCATTCAATCAGCAAAGGATTTAATTTTTTTAAGTTATTCGAAAATCGAATGCTAATCGAATATCGAGGATAATTAAATTTCTTTTGGGGAATAATAGTAAATCTGCCCCTAAGCATAGGGAAGGCAGATTATGGCACACACAGGGATCATAGGGCAGGCAGAGTATGGCACACAGAGAGCATAGGTTAGGTAACAGTTCATACTGTGCTACATACAGTGACACAATGCTGGTGCCCTTCCAGCAGTTTGGCTGGGCAGTTTCAGTCTGGGTTTGAGGTGTGAACAGTACAGGGCTTTAGGGTTGTGAACAATAGAGGTGTTACAGTTGTGAACAATGCAAGATGTTAATCTCAGTAGTGATACCTTTTAAAGCTTACACAAGGTAAATAGTCCCAGCAGGCAGAGTTTCATGCGGGGAGCTACACAAGAAGGGGGCACGGGTCACCAGTTGGACAGCACTAAGGTAGGTCATCTTTTTGGCCTCTCACATGGGCCAAGAAGCTTCCAGCTCAGTACTGAGTAGCCAAGTCAATAGCTAATATTGACCAGTACACAGCCAGCTTTAATCTAGTACTGTTTAGTGTACATTGTTAGCATTCCAGTTGCATTACCGAGTGACCAATAACATTATTCTATGCCTATTTTTAGTGTAATAAAATTTGCAAAGAGAACTAATTTGCGCACAAATAAAAATTTGGATGTTGCAATGTAATATTCACCATTAGGCTTTTATTGCATTATGAATCATAATGACACATTGAGAATGTTTAACACCTGCTTGAAAGTAATGAACACTTTTGGAGTAAACGTAACAAGTTTTTCATTAAGCTTTTATTACATACACTGTATCACGCATTTATCACTATCCTAATGTTGCGTGAGGGGCAAAGGGTTTGCAAAGGCAAAAGTGTTCCAATTGCAAATGTGTATTTGCATTGCAAACGATTCTACCAGTAGTGAGCAATATTGTATTCCCCCAATAGGGCTTTTTCCATATATTTCACTTCCTTTTACTTTCAATTCTCAAATCACATTTATCTCCATACACTATGGCAACTGTCATCCCTTTAATTTTAGTAATTGATCTGCAATGTCTCTCTAATCTAATTAGTCTTTGGCCAAAGTATCCACTCTGCATGCCCCTTTAACATCGCCACTCTGCTGCAATGTTCCCTCTAAGCCTGTGGTTTGCAAACTTTGTGAGAAACAAATGCCCTGGTGATACCCAGTTAGGGACTAAGGTACATATGGCCTAGTGTGCTTGGAGAATAGACTAACCCCTGTTCTGAATGTCTATGGCAAGGAGCAGAGACCTTTACAGATATGGTGACTCAGGGAAGAAGGCAGGAGGATGGGCCCAGTGGTATGGGGAACACTAAGGGGCAGATTTATCATTGGTTGAATTTTGAATTGAAAAAAATAAGAAATTCGACCTTGTGAATAGGAAGTGAAGTAAAATCCTTCGACTATCGAATTCGAAGGATTTTACCGCAATTCGATTGGTCGAAAGATCAAATAGGAAAAATTTGATCGATAAATCGTTCAAATCAATCTGAACGATTTTTTTTTTTTATTATTCAATCAAAAATAAGTAAACCCCAATTCGGTAGCTTTGATCTGGTGGTCCAATAAAAATTTAAAGGGGAAGTACTTCGACAGTCGAATGATCGAATATTCAAATGAAATTTTATTCGAATCATTCGATTCGATCGAATTTACAAAATTCACTGGTCGAAGTGGTCTTCAAAAACATTCGAAATTTGAATGTTTTTGAAAATTCTATCGAACTTCAAATCCTTCATGTGAATTTTGTAAATCTGCCCCTTTCTGTCATGCAGCTGCATTTAGTATGAACAAGGAGCAGATTATCCATTAGGAGTCCTAGGTCCTCATTAGTGATGGGCGAATTTGTCCCGTTTTGTCGGGATTTGCTGCAATGCAAAGTTGTGTTCTGGGTGCTGGACGCTGTCAACTTTTTGCTACCAATTCTTCTTCAGTGGGAGCATTTTATAGCGAAGATTTGCTAGCATTCTTTTTTGCCTAGTGAAAGTTCGCTAGTAGTTTTACGCTTAGGTAATTTTGAATAGGGAAGGTGTATAAAAGTCGTATACTTTTTTAGAGATGTCGGTGGAAATGCTTGAAGTGCCCACTTTTTATTACAAGTGAGCTTAATGAAGACATAAAAGCTCTTCTAATACCCTACACATGAGCCCACCCTTAAATATATGTGTCAGGCCCCTCAAATGTGTTTAACAAAATGTTCAGACAAAAATCATTAACAGTTCAGATTTTTGAAGGCTTTCCTGCTTTAAAAAAAGAAATGTCAACAGTGTTTTTTTATAATTTTAATGACTTTCCAGAGCACAGGATATGATGAACAGCAGTTCACCTGGTCTAAGGTGGCGAAATAAACTCTGGCAAAAGAGGTAACGTTCAGTAAAATCCGCGCTTTAATGAATTTGCAGAGTATTCAAAATTTTCCTTTATTTGTGTATATTTCCCTACATCTTAGGCAATCCTTAAGGAATATGTTGAATCTCACCTTAAATTCCCCGGGAAAAGTGGTTCCTGCTCTTTAAGATCTTTAAACTAGCTGCATAATCTCTAGTCTGTGTTTCACTACCTTAAAGCTACTTTTGTTTGAACATTTTAAAGGTTTATTGCATTTTAACAGCAAGGATGACATATCTTATCATATAAATGTACTTGCTCATTTGAAAACACAAATATATGGAAAACAAATACAGGTTTTTATGCACACATTGCTTTACTCTGTAGTGCGGAATTCTTTTTATGTGTATGTTGGCAAATGTATAAATAAAAACATCAGGCCCTTTCTGTTGTTGATTGTGTTTCATTTCAGAATACCAAAAAGCTGCAGCAATAAAAAAGTTAGAGAATGCAGTTGGTGGGGGGTATGTATGTATACAAAGCTCACCCGGGGTCCTGTCTGATGCACAGTATCAGAAAGTGTATCAAAAAAATCTTACCTCCGCTTTGGTGGGCCCTAAAAAGATATTGCTGCTGAGCCAGGGAATTTCAGGTTATGCCATTGAATCGATGAAAAGAACTGTTTATATTTTAGGATATATATTGGTTGCTTTGTTTGTTTTACCTGTAGCAGATGTGGTAGATATATTGAATGTTGCTAATGTGCATGGCATCTAAACTTTTTTAGATACTGTATTCGTCACTGAAATGCTCTACACATTGAGGTTCAATGACTTTATTTTGATTCTAAGTATGTACAATGCATCGGTTACATTTTAAGCCAATAGAACTCTGCCACAAAGCACCAAAGCAATTTCATTTTACAGTATCTCCAGCAATATGTAACATGGACACAATACCCCCATATTTTCAAGACACAGTGACTTCAGCGTTACATGAAACTGTAGCACCAGCATTTAATGACAGCAGCCCTAGAAATAAATGACCCTGTAAGCACCAGAATATGATGAGTCAATCTTCATGAAGTATGACAATCCAAAACACATGTAAGTATCTAAAGGAAAAATATGAATTTCCTGCAATGATCCAGTCTAAACTCTGATTTAAATCCAACTTAGAATTCTCTGCATCCACATAAACCATCTGACTATCCAAATCTACATGATACAATTGGACAACAATTAATACTGAACAACAAAAATTAATAATGAACAGTGTGCAAATTGCTATATAACATTTTCCAAAGAATTTTAAGTGGGTATTTATTTAAAAACATATTTATTAACTTGTTTTGTATTTTTAAATACAAATATAACTTTTTTGCAGTTTATTTATAGGGTTAACCAAACATTTTCACCCAAAGTCATGTTTTTGTCAGTGGCAAAAAAATGTACAATTTCATTATGAGTTTTGTTTCACAGGAAAAAATGTGTTGATTTTTAAACCAGAAAAAACCCTGACATCATTATTGCATTGCAGAGCTTAAACACCTTAATAGCAATGCAATTTTTGCATCACCATTGATTCCAATGCACTGGGGTGCATTTTCTTCTTTTTGCAAAAATTTTCTCAATTAGGCTCATCTTTCGTTATTTAGCAAACTGACAGTATAGGTACTTTTGCACTTTATCAAAGCTGTGTCTTTAGGAGACACTTTCATCTCATATATATATATATATATATATATATATATATATATATATATATATATATACAGAAAATCATCTATCTATGTGTATGTGGGTATATATACATATAATATATATATATACACTTACCCCTTCAGTACATGATGTACATGTTTTGCAATACCAATTATATGATAGCAATTAAGATGACTATTCCTTCCATCCTCCCTCACCCCCCATTATTTGAAAAGCTTTAATTGTGACATATAGAATGACACAAAACCCACCAGACCCTACAGTACATTACCAGCTTTAAATTCAAGTAATACGTTTAAATTAATGGCAACATGAAGCACAATGGCTGAGATGAATCTCTGCTCCTACAATCAACAGTATTTGTAATGTTAGTTAATTGGAGTTTAAGTGTAGGACCATTGCAGGCTTGGCGTGGAAGGTAAATATTCTAAAGGACAGTAAGCAAACTGTCTGCTAACTATTAGTTACTTCCCTGCCCGTAGGTGTAGAAGCTCAATAATAACCGCTGAACATGTGAAACAAAGAATTACAGTAGTATAGATTTAATAATTAAAATATTTTCTTTGACTACTATGAGAAATTCACAAGTAAAACAAAAATTCTATAAGGCTAATGTACTAACGCTTGGAAAAATAATCTCAACCTACAGTGTTTGCCATGTTTCTCTTTCCTGCAGATTGTTATTATTATTGATGACAATTTTTTTCAGCTGACAGTTACAGTATATACAAAAACAAACTTTTAAGCAAAAAATTATCAACATGACCTATAGGTAACAATTAATGTACATTCATATGTTAAAATTAATTTTTTAGTGTCAGTATCACTTTAAGGCAAGCCTTGCATCATCTCAAACTCTTGTTTGTGCACCAGAATGGGGGACCTGATATCCATCCCTATGCACTAGCTACACACTTAAACAGTGAAGAGAATGGGGGAATGTGTGGAGGGCAGTGACATCTAGGAAGTACTGAATGGAAAGTGAAAGTAATTCCCTGCCCCTCCTCTATGCCTAAGGCATAAAGGAGGGGCAGACAATATTTGATTGACAGCTGATATTTTTAAATGAGGTTACAACAGCTATGAATGCTTTAATAAAAAATAGAAATTGGTTTTCATGTTTAATTTGAAAAGGACTTTTATTAAACAGATTTTTGTGTCTGGGTGACAGGTCCACTTTAATACATTATAGGGTTGTGGCAAATTCATTGCCATAACTACCATTCAGCAGACCCTGTGATTGCCCTGAAGGACAAGAGGGACCAGTCTGCTCCATGGTAGTCTCCCCTACCATGACCCTCCTGTAAATTAAATGCACCTATCTCACTTTCGTGCAGGACAACAGTGGTTGGGTGGGCAGAAGGGGCTCTACTCTAAGGTGCCTTCCAAAGATTTTTTGTAGGGAGGGCTGAAGGAAACCCACAAAAAGGGTACGCCACTGGGTGAATCATAGTTTCAGTCCAGGATTTGGATGAATCTGATCAATTTTCATCAGGATTTGGCTTACTCCAAATTCTTGGCTAACCAAATAAAGATTCTTAAAATTATGTGACATTGGACCATGGGACAATGGGAGGTGCGGATTTTGTTGTGGGCCTAATTTTTTTATTCTTTGATTTTCACATGCAAATTCAGTTTGGATTTCGTCTGGAAATCAGAAATTAGGTGGATTCAAAAATGTATACAAACACAGAGCAGGCAAACGTTTTAGGTGAAAGAAGGGACATTTCAAATAGCAGGAAACCACTGTAAGGGAAAAAACATGAAATTATTTTATCCCAGTTAAAATTTTCATGCACAGGAACATAGAAAAAACAATACTGTTACACTGAAAATGAATTGTATGTTGGTATAATTGCCCCGTCGTAATTGTATTGCTCTTTGGCAGAATCAATCCTGTTTCTATGTGAGATTTCTAAAGCTTTTGAAAGCATATATTTAATGTATGAGGGTCAATTTCTAGAAATCAGTTGTGGTTTTTCGAAATGGAAAGGTAGAGAACAAGTATTGCATATTTACAAGTATAAATCTATTGGTTACATTTGTGCAGTGGTCTCTGGCGCTAGGAATAATGCCAGGAGCAGATTTTGACAGGAAGATTAAGAGCAAGAGTTCAGGATGTAAAACACTGCTACCCTTCCACTGTGTGATCTCTTTGTAAGAATACATAATTTTGTAACCTGTCATCTAAATCTAATCTCACTCTCTTTAGGATAGCCTTACCTGAAGATAGGAAACATGCCGCCGGCTGTCATAGCATTACTATATATCATAACATGTCAGCAAAACCAAGATATTTTTGCCTGTAACTGAATTTAAGATAAAATACACACTACCATAACATATTATGACAAATGCGACAGTGTGTTTTATTAGATTAATGCCCTTGAAGGGAAAGGCATTAAAATACACCATTTGCTTTCCTCTGGGTGTTCTAGCAGAGGATTTAGATTTTCATCAATTAAAGCTAATTGCTGATTGGTTACTGTGGCTTACTCAACCAGAGACGCTTTTGCTCATGGTTCTTCAGGCGCACACTAAATAACCTCTAGCCGATATTAATCTATAGTTGGAGTGGGGGGTGGAACATGGGATGGTGACTTTTACAGCTTCAAGCCCACTAAACTCAGAACTTTGAGACTCTCAGCTGCTTTGGATTTCTAATGCCTTTAAGCAGTGGAGGACAATTAACTTATATAACTTTGTGTAATATCTGTTACACTCTTTTGTGACAGATCTCTGATTTCCAATTGCTGTCCTTTAGTAGTGCTGGAGAGTTTAATGCTTTCAGTCAATTCAAATGGATGCTTCTTTTCTCTGGTCTTGAAGCTGTTGCCAAAAGGTTATGCTTCCTTGGTGCAGAAATGTAGGAAAGCGTGGGAAAACCCTGACTAGTCATAGAAACAACCTCATGATGTATAATATGATATGACTTTAAGGAGTTTCCTTTTTTTATTTTACTTTTTTATGTGTTTCAGGATCTTCTCAGACAATTGGGAAACTGTGGGGAAAATTTCAGTGTACTTCAGAAAACTAGGGTACCAATATTTTCTTGCTTGCTTCCACTAATGAAAAGCTTACTTATAAAAATACAGTCTTGGTCAAATTGATACTGTTATCAATTGTGCCCCTGTAAGAGTATTGTAAGCCCCACTTTGATTAGTACTAATACGGGTAATTAGTTCTCTCTCTCTCTATAACAGTTTTGTGTAATAAGTTCACACTACATACGATAAACCTAAAAGTACAAAATGGCTACATGTACAAGAAGAGGTCAAAGTAACTGTCCAACTTGCTGAAACAGAACATTTAGCAGTATTAAAACGCTCTTTTAATATTTTCTTGCTGATTAATATTAAAACGGATTGCAATATTTTTAAAACTTTATAGAGCTTTCACCTTGTCTGCACACTTTTACTGATCATTGAGCTAGAGCAGTGATCCCCAACCAGTAGCCTGCGAGCAACATGTTGCTCTCCAACCCCTTGGATGTTGCTCCCAGTGGCCTCAAAGCAGGTGCTGATTTTTTAATTACTGGCTTAGAGGCAAGTTTTGGTTGCATAAAAAACAGATGTCCTGCCAAACATTCTCTCCTGTAGGCTGCCAGTCCATATAGGGGTTACCAAAAAGCCAATCAGAGCTCTTATTTGACATCCCCATGGACTTTTTCATGCTTGTGTTGCTCTCCAATTCTTATTTAAATGTGGCTCACAAGCAAAAAAGGTTGGGGACCCCTGAGCTAGCGAAACCAATAAACTCTACCTGAAGTAGATCTGCATATCCAGGCTGCATGGATAATTAGCAATCCATTTTGATGCATGTTGCAGACTGTATTGCATTATGTACAGCCACTTGCAGCTTTGTTCTATCATCTGTTTAATATTGTGGGTGTGAAAGGGTGAATGGGTGTACATAGCCAAACAACCTGACTAACCTTTTATAAACATTTTTAATTTAAGGATCAACCCTTCCACTCCAAGAGATTTCAGCACTTCTTTGCGGGGTACATAATAAATGCATTTTCAGGGAACTATTGAGGGTCACTGACAGTGTAAGCTTGATATCTTGCAAAATTTTTGTGACATATTATAAATATAAATATGTGATGATGTTAGTATAGTAAAATGAGTTAATCTGATATGTAATGCCCAGCAGCAGCTCCTACAATACTGAAACACTCAATACATTGGTTACATTACAAATGGACTGTATGGAGGCCAGATTTAACTGTAACACTAATGTCACATAGTATTTTCTCCTGTGACTGCATTCCATATTTCTAATTGACTTTTGATGTTAAAGGAAGCCATGGGAGGAGATCATGGGATTTTCTGCACTGGCGAAAAAATTATTAGTTTAGAAAACGTGTAACATTTTCCTAAAGCTGAAATTTTTAGCAAGTAACCAGGTGGAAAAAACATGTTAGCTATAGTTTCCAGTACTTTCTAGAATAATTCGGTATATATAGAGCAAAACAAGAAGAAGGAAGCAAAAGAAAAAAACAAACAGAGGAACTGTAGGAATTCCCACCAAACCAAGAAAGAGCGAGAGATAGAAATCAAAAGACTGCTCAGATCTGCCCAATGTATAGGAAAGAGAAGGCACCACAAGTGAAATGGAAGCTACATAAGTTATATATTTGTAACTTTGTAAAAGAAAAAAGGTTTTGCTCTGAACTCAGATCCAAATGGAGGCAGCTCTCTGTAGTGTAGAATCCTCAGCTTCATGCACACCAACCAGAAAATGCTTAAAAAGAAAAAGAGAGCAGACACGGTAAAACTCCCATAGGTTCATAGCTTACACCAGCAACCACTGTAAATGTGTAACAAATACAATAGTAACACAAAGATATGAAAAAATAAAATCAAATTTAATATGTATTCAGAGTAAAAGCTCTCCATGGTTAGACCATCAGCAAAAAAAAAAAAAAGGTCTATTAAAGTGTACTTGGTTGCTAGTGAGCTATGCTAGCAAACAATATGCATGTATTGCTGGTGCAGTAGTGACTCAATTAAGAAAGACAGGTGCCATAAGGGGAAAAAACACTTCACATTGAAGATTTGTAGTGGCACCATAGCTCTTCACAACGAGGATTAGCGGTAGCGAGCAACAACTCCAGAGGGCATTGCAACACACACAGACCTTGTTACTCAATAAACCCCACAGCAACCCCAGTGAGTCACCCCCACTCATTTTTACCTGTACATACTCTACAGCCGCTAGCAACCTCTCTGGCTCAATTAAATCACACTGGCCTATGATTTCGATGGATGAATCACTATCCCTCTTCCAATCTCCTCGACCAATGATGGGCTACAAACGCGGCAAGAACCTTAGGAACATTCTAATGGTTACAGACTTCAAAAATCACTGAGTCCAGGTCGGATTGGCTATCTAGCAGTAAGAAACCGGGTTGCTACAGATGCCCCGATTGTACGACATCTCGGTGTCTCCTTAGTGGACCAGACTTTCCCCATCCGTATACCGGGCAAAGAATCAAGATCATGCACAGATTGACCTGTACATCCACGTTCGTGGTATATATTATAACTTGTCCGTGCGGATTATACTACATAGGTAAAACAATTACCACACTGAGGGAGTGCATTGGCAACCATCGTTCTGCTATTAGCAGAGCTCTTAAAGACAATGTGGCCACACAGCCAGTGGCTAGACACTTTTTGCAACACAGCCACGGTCTGGCGACTTTCAAATGTATGGCCATTGACCACCAACCACCACTGACCAGAGGCGGCGACAGAAACAATGCCCTACTTCGTAGGGAAACACCCTGGATTCACAAACTGGACACATTGGCCCCCAGAGGCCTTAATGAATCTCTGCCATTGGGCGTTGTATGATTAATACATGAGACTGACTTTATATTTTCCTATATACATGCTTTTTAGCCCATGCCTACTGTACTACCTATAGGTTCTCTGTAACTCTGTCTCCTTGAGTTCTCTGGTCAGATGTATCAGTTTGCTCCAAAGTTCGCTGTTTGCTTTTGTTTTTATTTTTCCCTCACTCAAACCCTTTCCCAACCGGATACACTGGTGCAGGACACATGTAAGTGACTCCTTGTGTTGTAGTAGTTTTAGATACTCCCTATTCCTGCATGGGGCTGGTCACTGGGTCCGGTACACAGATATGTGGACTAAGACATTGGGCAGACTGCATGATTCGGATAAGTTCTTGGTTTGCATATATAATGTATATGGTGCTACCGCTAATCCTCGTTGTGAAGAGCTATGGTGCCACTACAAATCTTCAATGTGAAGTGTTTTTTCCCCTTATGGCACCTGCACCGCAATGTGCATCCAGTATATTTGGACTTACTATCATTTGACCGATTAGGTTCACCCCAATGGATGGTGGACCCATTTACTCTCTGCCATAGTCTGAAGTACACTTTGGTGTCTTGTCCACCTCTACTGTGCGCCATGTGTATATATGTCCATACACACTAAAGAGATGGACAGGTGTCAAATGACCGGCCCATTATCAGTTTTTGGTCCTACGATGGTGGGCACGCACTTGGGAGTGATACTTGATGACACAACATACGGGAGCCCATTGTTAGAACCAGTGTTTCCTTTTTACTTTACCCAGGGGTTTTTGTCTTTACTCCATTACATCACCATGTGGGTGGTTTTCACCACTATGATGTCACTATGTGGGTGGGCTATCTATTAAGCTAGCCTCTTTTTGGGTATCTATTGGGATTTTGCACAATGCACGGTGTTTCCTTGATAAAGGTTCCTGTGTGGGACCGAAACATTGGATCAATAAACCTGCTTTTTTTGTTTTGACAAATTGTGTCACTACTTGTTTAAATCCTGTGAGTGCCATCATCTACACATTGCATCTATTCTCATCGCATGAGCACCCAGGTCTGCAAAGATTCCTTCAAGGGTGTGCGGCTCTCACAAACAGCCTTAAATATATATATATATATATATATATATATATATTTATATTTTTGTTATCTAACATTAAGGAATTAATGTTTGCAAAATATAATTAAATATAATTTAATAAGTGCACTTGGTTGCAAGGGACTTAACCCAGCAACTACAAAATGTGTATTTGCAGGCTTACCTAATTAACACAAAAAATAAACCAAATTTAATTAAAAGCAGCTAAATCAAGACAACGTTTAAAGAGCCATGGGGCAGATTTACTAGTGGTCGTCCCTAATGTGCATGACACATTTGTTTTAGGATCTCTTTTGTCTTAATTTTGCTTCCTGGCCACTTCAAGCATTTATACCAACATCTCTAATAAAATCATATATAAGACCTATATGTTCCCACCCTATATTCATATTGACATAACAACAAACAAAATTTTGCTTGGCAGAAGCTAATGTTAGCGAGTTCACTATAAAATGCTCTCACTGACAAATTACCGCTAGTAAAACTTTGGCAGCGTTAGGCTGCAGAGACCCAACTTCTCATGTTAGTGAATTAGCATGGTGGTAGCTAATTTTTGCCTGACGAAGTAACACAAAGGGGCAAATTTACTATTATTCCCCAAAAAAAATTTGTTTCTATCCAATATTCGATTAGCATTCGATTTTCGAATGTTAATCGAATAGTTCTAGGCTACTTTTTATTCTATATTCGATCATTCGACGAGTTGAATAAATCATTCGATCATTTGAATGATTCGTACGATTCGAACGATCAAACACTTCGATCGTAGGAATCCTATTTGATCAGGACTTAGTCTCAGAAGCCTATGGGAATGCTCCCATAGGCTTCTATTGCAATTTGGTAGGTACAATCTGCCGAAGTAGGCAATCGAAGAATCTTAAAAAATAAAATCCTTCGCTGATCGAATGATTGAATATTCGTCCATTCTACTCTATTCGAATGTATTAGATCGTTTGACCGTTCCCTATTCGATGATCGACTATGCCAAAATTCACATATTCGACCAAACGAAGAAATCCTACGTTCGAAAGTCGATCGAACTTCGAATCCTTCACGTGAATTTAGTACATCGACCCCAAAGTGTGGCGAAGCCTTCTCAGGTGGAAATTCTCCCTTTAGTGAATACCCCATAGTGTTAAATGTTCACAGCGAATATAGGGTGACACAGCTTCATAGGACAGATGTGATAGACAAGGTCTAGTTGCAGACTTTTATTGCACTTTATATACTGCCTCCTTGCTCTTAATTGATCCCTTATGTGCGGCAATAGTCTATACAATATGCAAATGAAGACCTGGTTGGCTATGATCATTGATCAGCAAACCCTGGGCTGCTATACTTTCCAAATGTTTATTGCAGGACACTATATTAAAATTCTAAAACCTTAGGAATATATGGGTGTGGTTTAAAGTTGGTGTGGTTTAAAAAAGGGCCAAAAAAATTTTGGCCCCCGTGCCACAAAACTGATGCACAGAGGGCATGAATTTATTGTAACAATTTAGAACAATTTACGGGGTGCTATAACTATAAAGACAAGAGATGTACCAACATTCTTTCTTTGCATACACTGAGCTTGTAGGTTACATGTGTTTTTATAATTTTCAATTGTAGAACTCATCTGCATTTTTTAGATTCTGTATAGCAAGCTGCTTAACTCACAACTTGACTTACAGTATTTGCAGGTCTGCAACTATCAGATCTGTAACAGAGCTGGGCCATACTGGCCATTAGCCCCAGGCAACCTGGCCGGCCACGGCACCAGCTGAGCATGCACGAGATTATGCCGGCACACATCTGCAAGTTTATGTGCGAGTTGCCTCCAATGTGCAAATTGCCACTGACGCATGTGCAGAAGCGACAAGAAGCGCAAGAACCCGGGAGTAAAGGGACCGGACATGGGATAGGCGACAGAGCGGCTTCATCCTGATGAAGGGTGGATTGTTCCCCCCGAAACGTTGAACTTGTGGTGAATTTTGGTGAAAAATAAAAGGGGAAGCCCCCCAACTGCAAGAAAATTTGTGTGTGCGGACCCGATTCTTCTAACCATGTGCCTGGTGCCCCCCAGCTTTGCGCCATAGGCACGTGCCTACTCTGACCACCCCTAGTTCTGGCCCTGATCAGTTCTAATCCACTTCTTCTTCCATCTACCATTCCATTTATTATCATTTTACCTGGAACCCCATCTCAACAAATCAAAGAGATCTTTCCGTAATTTGGATTTTCATACCTTAAGTCTACTAGAAAATCATGTAAATATTAAATAAACCCCAATAGGCTGGTTTTGCCACCAGTACAGATTAATTATACTGTATCTTAGTTTGGATCAAATACAAGCTGTTTTTTTTTTTATTATAATATAGAAAAAGCAAATCATTTCTAAAAATGTGGGTTATTTGGTTAAAATGGATTCTGGATTAAGGGTTTCCAGATGGATCCCATACCTGTATATGTATTTGCAAGAAGACTTGTAATACAAAGGAGGAATGTAATATTTGGTATAATAAAACATGTTGTGTCTCTGTACCAATTTTAATTAAGTAAAAGTTCTTGGTACTAAGATGTAACACCATAAAAGGCTATAGTGCAAATGTTACCAAAAATCATTACATTAGTAACAAGAAAGCTGGTGCTCTGGTACATTATATATTTGCATTTCTTGCTGAACATTCTATCAATGTAGCAGAGTTAATTAACATTAGGTTTGCATTCAATGAGATATACAGTATTTGTGTATTTATTGCAGGTGACATTTGCATGTCAAGGAGATAATAAGGTAAATGATGATCACTTTTGCTTGTGTAATCATATTTGATATTCTTATATGATGCTACAACACTATTACCCACAGTTTGGCAGAGTAATGCTGGCCATACACAGGCAAATAAAGCTGCCTATATAGGTTGTTTAGACAGCTTATCTGCCTGTGTATGGGGGCTTCCAATGGGTCTTCTCAACCGATATCTGGACACAATATCGATCAGGAAAGTTGGACCAACCGATCCGGCGGAAGTCCATTGTTCTCGTTGTAGTCCAATCGTTCGGCAATGGGGCCGAATGTCCAGATTACCCTGATATAGCTCTGCCAGTTAGTGGCATATCGGGGAAAGAACCACTTATTTGGTGATGTTGCCAAACTAATGGATCATTGCATCTATGGCCAGCTTAAGTGGCAATTTACACAAGATGGAAAAGAAGAGGAGAAGATAAAGCACAACAAACTGCAATTGTGTCCCCCTTTCCAAAATGCTGTGCTAGAAGCAGGTGCCTACCCCATGTTAAAGTTCTGGTTGAGACAGAAGCTATTATGCTGCTGCTGCTGCATGCTATTCACAATAGAATTCTCAAGTTATGTTGCATTGCAGATACAAAGAAAAACTATTACAAATTGTCCAAATATTTACTTAGTAAATGAACGCTTATAAGTGCTATGAACATTCTCATTCATCCAGGTCGTGGTAAATCTAACACAAAGTAACTCAAAACAACTGGACTTGCTGAGAAATTTTAACAAAGACGTTTCACTGCTCATCCGAGCAGCTTCTTCAGTTCAACTGACTGGTGTAGGGGAGTTCTCAGAATATACTCTTCCAACATTAAAGTTTCTCAGCAAGTCCAGTTGTTTTGAGTTACTTGTGTTAGATTTACCATGACCTGGATGAATGAAAATCTTCATAGTCATATTGTTATTCATTTTGGAGAGATTACTCTAAAACTGGTTCAGAAATATGAAAGAAAATCTGGCGGACTATTGAAACCATCTACGATTTAATCTCAGATGCCGACATCAGGGAATCACCCCTTGTAGTCTTCACCTCAACACATCCCAGTAGTTGAACTCATCACAGCCACAGAATCTGCCATCAAGAATAATCACATAAAAAAGGAAGAAGCAGAACAAGTCCTACTAAAAGTGTCTTGTCAAGTACCAGAACACCTCCCTCTAACCTTACTACATCAGATCCAACTCCTACAGGAAAACATAATAATGTTGTATACGCAGTCCAGTGTAGCGATGAGTGCACTGATCTATACATTGGGGACGCAAAAAAACTGCTCACTAAGTGAATGGATCAGCATAGGAGGGCAAACTCTACAGGACAAGACTGTCATTCTACACCTAAAAGACAAGGGTCACTCATTTGAAGATAGCAATGTCCAAATATTGGATCAAGAAGACCATTGGTTTGAAAGAGGTATAAAACAGGCGATTCATGGTGAGGTGGAGAAACCATCCCTTAACAGAGGCGGGGGCCTTCAACACCACCTGTCTGCTACCTATAATGCTGTCCTAACATCTGTACCCCATCGGTTTTCAGAACTCTTCACACATCCATTCATGCAACTCTCGAAAGTAACACCTGTTTCTATGAGTTGCATGACACACTGGTAATCCTATCACAGTATCTACACAGGATCAACACCTATGTGAATTTCAGATGTCACCTCTCTGAAGAGTTACAATGTGCCATTGTGATTGGATTTTATCTACACCAGTCAGTTGAACTGAAGAAGCTGCTCGGCAAGTCTAGTTGTTTTGAGTTACTTTGTGTTAGATTTACCTTATAAATGCTCCTTCATTTTGTTGCAAGTGATTGCAGAATAAATTGATTTTAAATGCTTGCTGTCTTTAAAATTCTATGACATTTTAATGTGTAATATTTAGACTTTTAACAAATATTACGATCTGCAACATTTCCTCTGTAAGAAACTTCCTATTGGCCGTTAAAGTTTCAGCTCAGTTTCTTGCCCATAAACCACTGGCAGAGCAGGGAAATAATATACGATCTGAAAAGATGCCCTTGTGTCTGCTGGATGGATCTACTGTTGAATAAAGCATTAGAAAGTTAATTGTATGAGCCCAGTACATAGTAATCATAACTCCCCTTAAGCACTTCTGTTCTAGTGTAAAATATCTCAACTTGGCCAGTCATTCCTTATAGCTAACAACTTCCATACCCTTTATCAGCTTTTTGGATATTAAAACTGAACTGTTTATTCTAGACAGGGCCTTACTAGTGCAATTGTAAAGGCAAAGAATTGCCTTCTCTTGCCATGATTCTATACACTTTTTATACAGAATTGATTGTATTATTCATATGTAACAATAGTAAAAACTATTTTATTAAATCATTGTGGTTTGGTATGTGTATTTCCTGGGTTAGTTAATTGTTAAGGACATTTTTGGCCCTGCCTTGCTCATTTCTTGTGCAGTGCTTTGTGTTTTGTACTGCTGTGGATTATATATTAGTATTTGCATGCTTGGGAAATATTTAGCTCTCAAGAGCACTTGTATTGCATATATTAAAATATTTTTTTTGTTTCTCTATATTATGAAAATGTTATTTATTTAGTTATTTAGAGTCATATATATTGGGACAAAAGTGTCATTTCAAATTCAGGCATATATTTTAGAAAAAAAACAGCAGCCTATACTTGTCTTCGGTAAAATTCCTGTAAAAGACACAACATTGAAATTACTAAATGTCACTTCCCAATTCAGTTACTTCCACTGTGTGTGACATAAATGTGCATATATATGCATGCAAAATGGGCATATCATTGGCTAGGTGTGATTGTGCTCATAGCATAGTTGGTAGAACATACAGGTCTTGGGATTGGCCAAAGCATTCATGTGTTTTTAAGATTTTACATGATTTGCATGGCTACATCAAGCTAGAGCAGAGGTGTACATCAATTCTATCCATTGATTGAAACTGATGGAGCAAATTATCCCAGGGCTTCAGTTGCCCTTAAATCTTTTGCAGAGAAACCAAATGACAGAAACAATGACAATTTCAATTACTTTTGCCATTCATGAAGATTAAGATCGTTTTAAATGGTTAATATTGGTAGTTGATGTGAGGAAGGACGTTCCTAATGCAAATTGAAACAATATAACTGTTTTGTATTATACATTTATTATATATTAAGGAAACAGCAATGTGATTAAACAACACACATTTTCAAATACAGGAACAATAGTTATTGGGTTAACAAAAGAAACAAAGCTGGAACCGTAGCCTTAGGCAATGTATAGACATTTTCACAGATCACAGGTCTCATAATTATGAATAATGTAGTCATCCAATCCAGTAGGCCACTCCAGGTCAATTGGTTTTCTGGTTAGATAGCTGCTGATTGTAAGGTAAAGAGCTGACTTTTAAGTGATGAGAGACAAACAATCTGGGAGAAAGCTAGAGATGCAGATCCTGATAGTGTTTGACCAGACACAGACTTAAAAATTCATTTTCAGTATTTTGTTTTGCTTTTTTTAAACCCTGCTGAACCTTGCTAGTTATAGTGCATTGAATCACAAAACAAGCACACATATACCATCAACAATCAGTATTTCACGCTGCAGTAATAGGTATATAGAGAGTTCAGCTTGCCATTCAAGCACAGAATTTTTATACAGCTCAGTTGATTTCCAGTTAAATGTAAAGGCATTTGACATTAACAGACACTCCCAATCTGAGCTTTATCAACCTGTGGTGTACTAACACAATGCATAAAACTAGAAATACTGGATGCAAATGGTACTTGTGTCAAATCATATTTATTAAAAAACATGTTATAATTAAAAAAGAAACTAAAACCTGCCAATGCGATGAGAAAAGCATCATCAGCATTTCAGCTATTTGAAAATCAGCTTGCTTGAAAATGCATGGAAAAAAAGTGATTTGTGACTGATATGGCAATTTTTCACCATGACTTCATGAGATTTCGATCTTTCATAAATGTGGCATGTGCAAAAAAATGGCAGAAGATCACAGACACAGTTAACACAGCCAAAGTATGATCAGAATTAAACTCATTCTCTAACATTAAAAAGAATTACAGTATACTGTAGCTAAAAGCATGTGGGCTCCAAATTAAATTTTGTAATGTTTATAATAAATATGATTATGTTTCTATGTGCACAAACTCATCCACCTTGCTTTACTAGTTCAAATCGAAATCATATTTGATATTTGGGGGTTCACCCCACTGCTGTAACCTGTATATGTGTGTTCTAGTAAAAACCTAATTTTGATATTATCAAGTCTCTCCGATATGGATCTGCACTAGTAAAGCAAGGTGGATGAGATTGTGTAGCAGCCGGTACAGAAGGGACCGGGATCTTGCGATAGCAGCGATCACTGGAGGACAGGAAGCCGGGTGAGCTCCGCAACTGCCACGCCAGATTTGTTACATGATATGTTCCTGTGTGACTTGTGTATTTCAGTTGAAAATAAGGTCATTTTGAAATATGTATCAGGTGCAAGGTACAAAATGCAAATATGGTTGGTGGAACTGTCCATCAGAAGAACACAGGCCACCTGTGCTATTTCCACTTTTTTTATGGTATTACAGGTGTAAGTGTGTATTTAGTTGTAGAATGTAGTGCAAATTCAGGAGCAATGTGGAGAGATTATTCTGTGTTTTGGAGAAAGTTGTTGAATGTCAACTGGTGGGTAGAAGGCAGCCCTGTCTACATGTGTTTCGTGGCCTGCCCTTCATGAACACGGCACTGCCTGCATTCTGCAGTGTTGTATTCATGTAGTTCATTTTAGAGCTCAGAGACCTGTAGCAATTTTTCTTTGCAGATGGTAGGGCACAAAAAGCATGTTGAATTGTCCTCTTTTGTTTTACTTTGAACCCTGCCTTTCACATAGTAAATGAACCCTATAGAAAGTCACATACTAAAGAAAACCCTAACCATAGCCAGTTATGTAGAGTATAAGAATGAATAACGGTCACAAACTTTGCTAATGGCATTAATTACTTACACACACCATGATTGGTATCCTTAATAAAAAAGATACAGGAAATAACCTTCATTACCCCTACCTTAATCTCTACCTTAGTTTTAGGATCAAGGATTCCCTGAAAATATAAGTGAAACATATGGATAAATGCTTCTAATACTTCTAATTGTGATTTACATTCAAGCTGTCTATGGTTAAGGTTATAGACACAGACTTAAAAAATAAATGCATTTTCTCAGGGCAGATGTTAAAATTTGCCCTTTTTCTAATTCACTTAATTAATTCATCAGTTAATTCTAGTGGGCACTAAAGGGGTGGTTGACAAGCAGTCTGTCAATGTCAGCTGATTGTATAGAATCTGATGATACCAGGGTATATAGGTATAGTTTATTTGGACACTTTATTTCAGTTTTTCTGACTTAGATAATAGTGATGGAGAAACGTGAGAGAGAGTAATGTTAATACCTGGCTTGAAATGTGAAAATCTGGACTACTGTATTTTTTTTCCAGTCCTGTCACCTATAAGTCAGTGAGCAGTTGTAGAAGCCCTTAAATTAGTGATTATCAGTTTACCCAATGGGATGCTTCTTTTCTCAGTTTTCTCCCCATCAAATTATACCTGTTTGAATGTACAGATCATAATTTCTTCAACACAATTCTTAATTTCAGTCCAGCAATTATGTTTTCCTTAGTGCATGGTATCTTTATGTTGTAAAACTTAGCAGTGCATCTGTAGACACCTTTTGTTCTGTATCAAGACAGAAACAGACTAAGGTCAAAACTAGAAATGTTTTCATTTATCAAATATGAGGACTGCAGGAGCTATTGGTTTCACTAAATGTTTAGCATTTATGTTCTCAGTTAATTAATCATTAATCAATAATCAAGATTTCTAAGCATAATATTTTTAATTTGTGAGCCTACTGACCAATCTTTATTATTCAGGGGATTGGTGCTGTGTGTAGCAGTGGTAAAAGTCAAAATAGCTGAAGATAAATAGGAATTGCACTTATGTTGTCAGGTCAGTTCCATTTAGGGCAGTGCTGCCACTTACAGCACTAACTTTTGAAAATTCTGTGGCACCTGTTTTGAATAAAAGGACCATGCAAGATCCCTATATTCCTTTGTATTTCTACACAATACACTTTGGTAGCAAGAGCATGCTTCTGCTTTATTTTACTCACAGGTTGTTTCCTAAAGTCCTTATTATGGAGCTGAGCTGCCCATAATGCAATAGTCTGCAAATCAGTAGAGGCATGGTAGACTTGCAGCATGGCATGGCATTTGTAGCTTACATTACTTGGAACTGTAGTTATAAAAAATGTATCCTTGATTAGTTATGTGTTAAGAGAGAGATGGAGAGGAATTAGCAGTGGAACATTCCATCTCCCTATCTAAAGCCAAATTGGGATATGTGAAGAGGTGTTGATTTAGGGACTTAGAATTGTGTCAAAGAGTAATTCTTCCTCTATATTTACCATTCCTTTAAAGTGATACTAACACTAACAAAGTAGCTTTCAGCATATTAATGTTAAAGTTGCCTATAGGTCATGTTGATAATGTTATTTTTGATAGGTCTGTTTCTGTAAGTAATTGTTACTTGAAGTTCCTAAACTTGACTGTTTGCCAATCTGAGTTCTACTGCACAAATATGGCAGGCCTCATATATGGGTAATAACGGAAAAGTACCTTTATGGCAAAATTATAAATAGCATGCAAATACAATGTTATGATAGATGTAAAAAAAAAGGCTTAAGGCTTATTCCTTTAACCCCAATAATATTTCTCTGAGGACTGTTATTGAGAGAAGTGCTCTTTTAAAAGAGCATTAACCTTTGTTAAAATACTGGATTTCTTGTTAGAGACAAGTGGTTATTAGATAAAAAAAAGTCTAAGGGGCAGATTTACAAATTCGTGTGAATGATTCGTAATTCGATCGAATTTTTTTGAAAAAAATTGAATTAAAATTTTCGAATAGTTTTTGTGGATACTTCGACCACAGAATTAAAAAAATTCGATTAAATCAAATGATTTGAATAGATCGAATAAAAATCTATTAGATCATTGAACCATTCGATGGTCAAATTACTTGCCCTTTAAATTTTAATTCGACTGCCTAGTTCGCCAGATTAAACCTACGGAATTGCTGTATAACCCTATGGGAAGCTCCCATAGGGTTTTTTCAGCTTTTTCGGTTAAAATCGTTCGATTCTAATGATTTTATCGATCAAATTTTTTAAATTTGATTGTTCGATTAATCCCCTTTCGTTAAAACCTTTCGAATATCGAATTCAAAGGGTTAAAATTCGGTAAAAATTTGATGGTCGAATTTGAGGGTTTTTTGACCCTCGAATTTGACCCTTAGTAAATCTGCCCATTAAAGTGAGTTCACTAATTGTGGCAACCAACCATTGTAAAGTTCAGGTCATATGCATGCCACACATATGAATGGGGTTTTAAGTCTAACATGACAACATGCTGTTTCTTGAACAAATTAGAAAACTACTGTATATTCTTGCCCTCCCTAAATAATACCACCTTCCAGGCTGGTAATTGTATGTCTTTCTGTTGCTGTTTTTTATGTCCTGTTGTGTTCATCTTGACAATCATTGCCTTGCCTAAATATTTCTAAATAGGCATATTCAAGAAAAATAATAAAACAAAAGAACAAGGTATTGCCAGAAATCAATGTCTGCAGTATCACCTACATTTTCTGGGGTATAGTCTTACCTTTCTACTGTATGTTACAGAAACCTTGGTAGTACTGAATAATGGAGAGAGACTACATTTCCCTTACTTATTTTCCCAATGAAGAAAAAATGTTTATTTGCTGTTTGGCATTAACTCACTGTCATATCTCACTTAAACAGGCACAATAGCAGAAAATCTAATTTATTTGCCTACTATATGCTATTTAGTTTCGACCAAGGAAATCTATAATCTTCTATAACCACTTCTATATGTTTTTTGATGATGTCTGAAAAATGCATTATTTATAATGCATTATAATGTGTTCCAGTGTGGTGCTTTTTAGCTACAGCAACGTTGTGTACTAGGGTTTCTTAAAAAAAGGAATAACAATTGATCAAACTAGATGAATACATTGTCACTATGAAATATATATCAATTATAACTATAAAGGAACTGTACCAGAGGTTATTCAAACCCACACAATTCAGTGCTGCCTCAGTTCTTATAGGGCATAATTAAAGAGAAACACGTGTGATTAACTTCTCTTTGTATCTTTTACACTTGGGATTCACCTGTGCTTTTTTTTTGTTTTTTATACTGGTGAATATCACCTATCTAACAATGCTTCATCCATTAACATGAAAACCCCATTTTTGACAATAATCACAGTCATAGCTATGGTGAAGGTTATAGATTTAAAGGCAATTTTCAAAAAAGAGAAAAGAATTACTGTATTACATAATCAAGCCAGTGGACTAAAATACTGCTTATCCATACATTAATCCATGCACAATCTTCTGTTGTAACCATTTTGCATTATAATATCGACAAACATGAGGAAAAGGAGTTTTGTGGAATTTGG
>CM044443.1:69122558-69197710 GCA_024363595.1 Xenopus borealis | reverse complement strand
TATCTAGATCATTTTAGTTTGTAATGCAGGCATTAAGTACTCTTTTAGTTGTTTAAGCATAACTGTGGTTGTGTAGAGGGGGTGGAATTGAGCCTGCTGCTGTAGAATGCAGGAGGGCCAGAAATGCTCATGTATGTGTATATATGTGTATACATTTATATATGGACAATGAGTATGTTTTCTCAGGGCTTTTCAAGTTAATAAGTAAATTTATTGTAAAGCCAACTATAAAGTATACATACTTATTGGAAAAAACCCTTGAGAGCATTTGGTGGGGCTAATTTAGGAAACTGTCTAAAACATGAAGTTAGTTAGCAATTACTTTCAAACAGTATATTATCAGTTTGAAAATGAAAAAGATATGATTAGGTGATATGAATAACACTAATGTTTGTAAATCCGCTCCCATATACACCTTTTGATTTCTCTAATACATTACTTATAGCATATCAATATCATTTTGGTAATGACATTTCCACATATCTATTGTCCAGCCTTTTTTAATAAATCCCTCTGTTATTTGCTATTATTGTATCTCATACTGAATGGGATGCATTAGATGTCTCTCCACTCATTCAGTGCTACTGAAACAGAAATTGAAAAAGAAATTACTTAATAATGAGCTGAGCTAGGTCTCTCTGTCACCTCAGATCATATCTCCTTGTATTGACCCTCATTCCCCTCAATGATTCTCTCTCTCTGACCCATTCATTTCTCTCCTCCCTCCAAGGCATTGCAATGACCTCCCTTATTTGAAGTCAGATTGTATCGACATAAACCTGAAGCTCTGCACATTACTTATTGCTGTCACCGCTATTGTGTGTATTCGGCTTATAGAATGAAATAACAGAATAGAATAGAGTGAAAAGGGACAATTAACAATAGGAAACTTGTTCTTTGTATAAACGTACTAATAGTAATACTGTTGGACCAGCCAGCTGTTTAAAAAGGCTCATAGTTTCTCTGTTTTGCACCAGTGACAATAGAAAATACATTATCTGGTAGTCTGCATTGAAAACATCCTGACACACAGTTTACACAATATCTACACTGCAATTTATTAAATGTAACTTATATCATAGTGTAGACTGAAATAACTAAGGAGTCAGCTGTATATACCAACATTTTTTCCCTGGTGTTAAATGAAAATGAGAATCATGAGGATATACTCACAGATAAACATTAATTATTCATCAGGGGTAATTTACAAATGCTCCGGACAAAAGTTCTAGAGTACCAAGGGATGCAATTGCAATTCCATTCACCCAGAAGTTTCGAAGTTAAAAAACGTTGAAATTCGACCATCAAAATTTATGTATCGTTCAATTCGAACAATTTTCAAAAAAGTCCTTCGGTTTTCCAGGACTCAAATCCTGGTAAAGGTTCAAGGAGTTCCCCATAAGCTAAAATGGCAATTCAGCAGCTTTAAGGTGTTACAAGTTTTTAAAAGAGACAGAATTTTCGTTTCGTTTGGGCTATGAGCTATTTGATGTCATGATCGGCACCCAAACCAGAACAGATGCCAAGTACTCTGGTCTCAGCTCATGGTTCACTAATAGTGTGACCGCCTTTGGCCTTGGGAAGAGCCCTCAGCTACTCAGATGCCACCTGGACTTAACGAGGGGTGCAAGGCGAAAGTTCTGGCCAGCAAGGGGCACGACGGTTAGCAAAGTCTTTGGGCAGGTCACTGGACAGGATGGAGGCAGATAACGTAGTCAGATCAGGCTGGATCAGGACAGGCGGAACACAGACTGAGTCAGACAGGCAGAAACGGAGTCAGACAGCAGGCAAGTGTCAAACCAGGAGAGCAGATCAGAATGATCAGGCAGGCAGGGTCGGATTACAGAAGGTAGAATAGTCAGGTAACAAGCCATGGTCAGGATTACAGAAGTCGGAATAGTCAGCAGCCAGGCAGGGTCACAACAGGAATCAGATCAAATAAGCACACAAGAAACAAGCTCAAGGCACCAGGAACACAGAAACTGAACCTATAACGGGCAATGAGTTTTGCAGCAAAGTCCCTTTAAATACTTTGAATTTGGGGCTATTGCATGATGACGTCATTACATCAGCAAGCATGCACCATTACAAAAACCCAGAAGTTCGCTGCACGCACCTTAGAAGCTGGCACAGGAGGGGAAGATGCGGTGCAATACGATACAGCAGGCATCCCTGCCGTCCCTCCACTATACCACCAGGGTGTCTCTTACATTCAATAGTCGAAGTAGTCAAAATTACTTCAAAGTTCGAATTTTTAAAATTTAAATTTAATTCAAATATTCACTTCGACCCTTAGTAAATCTGCCCCTTAGTCTTCCATCCCATAACCAGTTAAGTTGCACGTCTTTGCACTCTCTCCAGCTCATTTATATCCTTTTTAAGGACTAAAACGGCACTGCATACTCCAGGTGAGGCCTTACCAGGGATATATAAAGAGGCAAAATTATATTTTCATTGCTCGAGTTAATGTCCTTTTTTATGCAAGACAGAACTTTATTTCCTTTAGTGGCCACAGAATGACACTGCCTGGAATTAGACAACGTGTTATCTATAACACCCCCTAGATCCTTCTCAATTAAGGAAACCACTCAACATGCTGCCATTAAGTGTATAACATTTTCCAGTTTGCTGCCCAGTTTTCCAATTTAGTCAAATCACTCTGCAAAGTGGAAGTATCTTGCATGGAACTTATATTGCTGTACAATTTTGTATCAATTTTGAATCATCAGAAAAAAATAGAAATTGCACTTTCAATGCCCACCTTCAGGTCATTAATAAACAAGTTGAAAAGCAAAATACCAAGTAGTAGTGCAGTACTCCACTGACTACACTGGTCCAATCCACTATTTGTAATCTATCCTTCAGTCAGTTCACTATCCAATTACAGATACTATGTTCCAGGTCAACATTCCTTAATTTAACCAGTAAACATCTGTGTATGAATCAAACACTTTAGCAAAGTCCAAGTAGATTACATCCACTGCAATTGCAGAGTTAAGGTTCCTGCTCACCTCACCTTATAAAAGGCAATTCATTTTTTTGGCAAAATCAGTTACCATGCATGATTCACACAAGGGGAAATTTAAAAGAGACTAGAATATGTAAAGATAAAGGACCAGGACCAGATGGGATTCATCCCAGGGTACTAAACAAGCTTAGCACTGTGATTGCCAAACCTCTTTACTTAATTTGGTATGGTGCCGAGAGGCTGGCGAATTGCTGAGGTGGTGTCGCTATTCTATAAGTGATCCCATCCCCAGCCTTAAAACTATAGTCTGACTTCAGTGGTAGGAAATCTTTTCGAGGGGTATTAAGGCATAAAGTAGCTGACTTCATTGCAAATCATCATACTATGGGCAGATTCACTAAAGGGAAAAGTGACTAATGCTAGCAAAAATTTGCCAGTGTGACATAATTTCATACATTTACTAAGGGGTGCAGGTAGCACATAGATAGCGAAGGAGATAGACGCTAGCATTGCTTCACACTCTAACACCAGGCGAAGCTTTACAGATCCATGAGAATCACATGTCTGCAGTTGCAAAATGAATTCACTTTGAATTGAAATTGTTTCTCATCTTGTCTGCTGCATATTTGTGTAATATCACAGAACCACATGGGTAGCATTCAGGGCTGGAACAAGGGGCAGGCAGGAGTGTGTCAAGGGTGCAACAATAAGTCCACAATAGTCCACCATTGAAAGTCTAGGTCAGCTCAGATGGAAATGCCAGATTAAATTCAATTGAGAGCACTGGTCTAAAGGAAGATTACAAATATTACTTTATCTTTCACAACATCCTTTAAACCTAAGGGTTTAATGTGTTTTATAAAAGGCTACATTTCTGCTGTTTTACTTTGCTGTCAGTTTGCCTTGAGATATTAGGCAAATGCCTGTATTAGGATGGTCAAGGGCTCAATTGCAAGGCTGAAGAAACCAGTAGTACTTCTCTGTCATATTCCACTGCAAGTAGGAATAGTGTTGTAATATTATGGTCAAGGCAGACCAGTGTTATTTTACTACACAACATTTAATGTTTTATTAGGTTTATTTTAAGAATGATTTTTCACCATTTACCATATTCATCTTAGTTTATTGATTGTATAACTTCTCAGGCAATAATGTAATGGATACAGATCAGTATTTAATGTATAACTGTGATAGATATCAGTGAGCATTTATAAAAATAAGAAAAGGTGAGACAGAGGACTCCCAAGATTAATGGAAATTACTTATATTTATTCTCTTAGAGCCTATTTGTTATTATTATTGCCATTTACTTGTACTATTTGCAGCACTGTTTAATCTTTCTAGCATTGAATATAGCAACTACACTTATACAGTAATATTTAGCTGCTCGATCTAGTAATTTTTCACAATTGTAGAGCTGACTGAGAACACAAGCATCAATAGGCTATTCAAGGCTTCCAAAATATTAACCTAATTTGTGATATCAGATACACATCCATCTAAATCTTACATGATCAGTCTTGCACCAGTAACTACTAAAGATTTGTTATTAATACTCATAATACAGTATATCCTTGACTTAGTACTGCTTTGAAGAAAAGAACATATTCTTTGTGCTGCACTAGCTCATTGGTTTATTTTTGTCTCTAGCACCGATTGCCAACATCCTGGTTCTTCTTCTAGAAAAGGGCAAAGATCTTGTTGGGGACTGAAACATTGACAAAATAAAGTCTTCTTTAACATCATAAATCTTGCTGACATTTTTTCTTTTATATGTGTGTGTGTGTGTGTGTAGATAGTAACTCCATTTATATTATGCTTAAAAGAGTAAAAACCACATGTTTTTTGTATTTGAGACTACAGTGCCCTTGAATATTTTAACAGTTAGTACTGCTGCAAACAGATTAAAACTAGTAACTGGCAAGTAGAATCCTGCAGGAGTGCAAGCATGTTTCAAGATAGCAAGCAATAACCATGTTTAAACAGTTCAGATAACTGCAGCATAATTCTAACTACTAATTGTTCCAGTGGCTGCCTTTGCCTGATCTGGAACTAATGTGTGATCAATAAAACTGCTATTTGCACAAAAATAGATTCTATAGGAGGCATCAGGGATGCTATAATTTGTTCTAGATGAACTGACATCCTCTCAACAATAGAATAAACTATGAGACATTTAATAACAGAGAGAAACAAGTAATATTCATTAAACTGTGCATGTGTGAAGAGAAAGTTACATTACAGTTAAAACACCCTGCACAAATTAAATGACCTATGCTACGACTGGCAATAGTGGAGGCATTCATTAGAAGCATTTGAAGTTTTACACTCAGATAAGCCTCTAATCAGTAGATATATGCATTCCAAATTAAGCAATGCAATTGAAAGTACATTTAAATTAATTAGTTTTCAAAACACTATTTTAATATACAAAGATATTGATTACAGTGTGAGGGTGTCAGGCTTTGTCTCTTATTTGGTTTTGGATTCATATAAACCATTAGGGAATTGATTCATTTGAAGATTTCAGAGGGGTTATTTCAGAAGTCCCTGGACACAAGTGCTAGGGCTCTAGGGGAGCTAAACCCACCCCTTTCAATAAAGGTAAGGGGGATGGGATAATCCAAGGTATTCCTCAATACAATTTCAGACACAACTCTCACTATATTTTGTCTACTGTAATATAGTGAATAAAGTACCCCCTCTTGTAAATTATAAGGATATTATAAGTTACCGAGGCCAAAAGGCCAAGTGTTTTTATACAGGTCATGGAACTCCGAGGTAACTTCTAATATCCTCATAATTTGCAACAGGGGGTACTTTATTTATTATAATACACAAGTTTCAGTGAGTCATGTGACAGAAATGACATCAGAACTCACTGTTTATAACTGATGACATCAGAACTCACCGTTTATAAGGATATAATTTACAGGATATTCACAGCTTTTGTGTATTATAATGGGATATTGTTTCTTTGGAATGCCACACATGTAAGGAGAAGAGTAGATTAGTATGTAAGTACTTTCTAGGTCAGTCACCAGATGACACTGTAGAGAATTCTCCAGGAAAAGTTATATAAGGTAAAATGAGTGAGCAACACTTTATTTTCTTTGGCTGATGTGAAGGCATAGGACCTGATACCAGATAGCCTGAGGCAGGCCACCTCAAAAAGTTACCAAGAATAGGAAGTTAGGTTAGTTAGTCATATTGTAGATTCCTAGAGTTCACTGAAGGCTGTTAGAATTATAAGTAAACAAGTACAACAGGAGAGCCTTTTCCAATCGTTTAATGTAGTATTTGGAGCACTACATGTTTCGGACCTCACAGGGCCCTTCCTAAGGTGCAGTTAGAATTAGTAGTAGGTTAGATATCCAAGCAGTTAAGGAACCAACAAAGAGCAAGACAGGAACCAGTGTCCTCGCCCTACCTTGCCCAGTTAGGGACCCAGTGAAAGAGGGCTACATTAAGTAGGGTCTAGTGTCTTACAAGGCTGAGCCCCAGTGCTGAAATTTTGTAAAGGTACATCGTCCCTGATTTAAAGAAATAGGCAGGGAATGTAGGCTGCAGCTGCCCAGGGCCCAGAGGTCTGAGAGACCATATGTTGATCCATTTGCATTGTCGGGCACTGGTGTGACAAGCTATAAGCAGTAAACTCTGGTAGCTGATAATAAAGTTTTCCTGAGTTCATCTGTGGTGTTGTGTGGACCTTCACATTATTTACTTAAGACTATTTACTAAAGTGTGTGTGGAAAGTCTCTTATGCTGTGATGGTGGAGTGGATTCTACTCAAGCCAGTATCCCAAGTACTGTAGGCACGGGACACCATATTCCACACAGATTAGAGTGATTAAGGATGTGAATGCTCTCTTAAAACACAAATCATCTCTGTAACTATAGTATCACTCTCACAACCTGCCCCCACGCATGATACCTCTAGAAAAACTATCTTCCCCAAAGTTTTCCCTTTTATGAAGCCCTGCCCTTATGGCTGCAGATGAAGTGAAACTGTGTGTTTAATTAAAGCCTTGAAAATGGTATGAATAAAATCTGACAAAGGCCATTGTAGCACAAATAGAGACAACACACTATAGCTTTTGAGATCATCCCCAAAAGTATCCATCACCTATCCATCCAAAAATTGGGAAATGTAATGTTTGCATCAAGCAATATATATGCAATAAAAAATCTTACGAAGATAGTCAATATATTTGTTTTAAAAATAGTTGACATCTTCAAACATGTATTAAAAATGCACAATGAACAAGTAAAATGTAAATTTGTGTTATTTTTTAAGCTGTTTTTCAATTTACAATTCTATATTAGTATTTCTATTCCCCATTAGTCTCTGGCAGTCAAAAGTTTAAAGACTAATTTTAACTGTCAAAAATGTTTTAACTAGAGGTCGTGCTTGTTTTCTCTCCAACGTATTACAGGTTATTTGAGTTAAAACTCACCGGCAGCAGTGTTATGAAACTTATTTTAAGCTTTCTTTTTAAAAGGGCTAAGCAACAATTCAGTTTTTTATGTCTTAAATCAGGGTCAGATGAAGACACACTGCAGATTATATGTTTAAGTCTTGACATTGGACAGCTGAAGAGGTAAAGCAGGGTACTTTTACTCAGAAACTCTCAAGATGTTGTTGATCATAGCATTATGGGAAAAAGCTTTATACAGTACCTTGTTTTGTTGCTTGCAATACGGAACTTGTTATACAAAAAGTTTAAAAAAATCTTTCTAAATTATATCACTTATGTGTAACACTTTTCTGGCACCCCATATATCACTCTCAGTGAGGGAACCTCTGCTGAAGCAGCAGCTACCCCAACATAGTCCAGCAGAAAGCCATCGGTGGCAGATATCAATCAAACAGGTTTTAAAATCCCGATGACAAGGAGCACATCTGCACACTATTGCAGGCCTCATTTGGTGGGTCTCAATAAGTCCCACTGAATGATCTGCCCAATGATAACATCAGACTAACTGGCTGAATCTTGCTGTGTATGACCAGCTTACGTAAGATTACCTAAAGAGTGTATAAATATCTTAATGTAACTAACTTCTGCATCCATCTCTATGAGATGTGCAATAAAGGATTCCTGTATCCCTAAAAAAGTAGCTAGAAATGTTGTACATTATTATGTTTTGGGTTTCAGTACCAGCCCAAGGGAACCACAGCCCCTTAGCAGTAAAGATTTGTCTCTCGAAATACGCCCCAGTAGCTCCCCGTCTTCTTTGCTGCTGATTCATTGCACATCTTCTGTGCTACTGTCACTTACTGAACCTAGGGACCCACTCACAATTTAGTTAGTTAGTTAGCTGATTAGTACATAATACAGACAATTACTACACAGCAGCACAGAAACCAGTGCAAATACCATCAGAATCTAATAATCTGCCCTGTATCATTAGATAATATTACAGACCAACCTCATTTTCTGCTTGATAATTAGTGATGACCCCTAAGCTTAGATTTCCAACAGCTGCTCAGAGCCCACTGAGCATGTGAGTGTCACACTTTCCAAGATGGTGGCCCCCTGTGACAAGTTTGAAGTTCTGGATCATTGTTGCTATTGACAAGCAGAAACTTTAGGCTGGTGTAATAAGTTTTGGATATAAAACATGGCATTTTTAGTCACATTAATTTTTAGGGTTTAGTTCTCCTTTAAGGAGGTGGGGATTCCCATAAACAGCTCAGAATGCCTATTACTAGTTTTGATGAAAAGGTGAACTGTGTTATTCATAAAACTGAAGTACTGTACATGCCTTTAAAGGGCCTGTTCACCAGTCAAACACTTTTCAGATTGTTCACAAGATACATAGACTTTTTTCAATTATATTGAATATTTTATGCATATTTTATATTAAAAATGGTCACAAATAGAAAATATAAAGTATTTTTAAAAAGTCTTTATTTCTGATAAAATTTTTGAAAACAACAAAAAAAGTGTTGAAAGGTGAACAACCCCATTTAAATTTTCTTTTTTAAACTATATTAAAAAAACAATAGTTTTTTAATATATTTTTCTGAAATCAATACAGTTACTGTATTCAAGCACAAAGCAAATAAAAAGAAATTGGGGGTCATTTAAAAGAACTGGGCTTGATTGCACATTTTTGGTGGAAAAAGTTAATATGCTCAGGTACACATTTTTCTAGTAACATAGTAAGTTAGGTTGAAAAAAGATACACAACACAAGTTCAACCTTTTAAGTCTATATATTGTATATATAGCCTGCCTCACTGCTAGGTGATCCAGAGGAAGGCAAAAAAAAAAAAACAGTTGAAACCGCTCCAATTTTCCTCCGAGGGGGTAAAAATTCCTTCCTGATTGGCAAATTCACTGAAGGCCGAATTTTTGCCTGTGAAGGCTCCACCACACTTCGCCAGGTGCAAATTTGTTACCACTACGCTAAAGCAATAAAAAATAAAGTTGCGTTTCTGCAGCCGAACGCAGGCAGTCTTTCTCTAGTGTCAGTTCGTCATCCAAGCATTACATGGAAAACTTTTGTTAACGTTCGTTTCTGCCTAGAGCAACTTTGTTTATTCAAACAAGCATTTGTTCAAATGTTTGAAGTTGTCACTTATAGTGATGGGCAAATCTGTGCAGTTTCGCTTCACCGGACAATTCACAAATTCACTGCAAAAATCGCAAAACAACAAAAACAATCGCGTATCGCATTGAAGTCAATGGGTGTCAAAATATTTTTGGCACGCGTCAATTTTCATGTGAGAGACAATTTTTATATGTGCGACTATTTGGACCAAATGCATTATAGTCAAATGGCGTCTGAATAATTTCAACACATGTCAATTCTGATGCATGTCAATTTTGACGCAATTCTGACGTGTGACGCAGCGGATTTTTTGCTGGTGAATTGTTACTGCAATTTTTTGAATTAATTTCCTTGATGTGAAAGTTTTCACCCATCACTAGTCACTTATTATTAAAAATGTACAAGGAAGCAAAAAAAAAAGGCAAAAGAGATCCTATAATGCCCTCGACATGAGCTCACCCTAAAACAAATGTGGCATGCCCCTCAAAAACAAAAAATCTTAATAGCTACTGCACTTAAAATAATATTAAAAACTTTGTCTTGTCTTTAATAGTATTTTAATATTTTTTAATGACTATTAGGCATACATGATATGATGTCACTGACATAAGATTGAGGAGGCTGTAGCTTCATCTTATCAATTTGCCAGGTCTAACCTGGCTAAGGAAACTGGCAAAAGAGGTCATGTTCTGTAAAATTTGCACTTTAGTGAATTTGCGGAGTAACGATCATTCGCCTAAGTGAAACTGCGCTAGTGACGGCCTCTTTTGCTAGTAAATTGTCCTCTACGCTGGTTAGTAAATTGCCAATGTCCCTGGGGATGGGATTTCTGTCGAATTTTCGCTAGCGACGGCCACCTTACCCTTTATTAAATTTGCCCCCAAGATGGCCAGTGCCTGCATCAACTTGTATTCTGAGCTATCTTTCATATCTTTTTATAACGCTGTATTTCCTCCCTTGCTAAAAAGTCATCCAACCTCTTTTTAAAGCTATCTAATGTATCAGCCAGCATGACTGATTCAGGGAGAGAATTCCACATCTTCACAGCTCTCACAAAAAACCTCCTTTCTTCTCATCAGAATGGATGCCCTCTTGTCAGCTGGAAGGACCAACTGGTAAATAAAGCATTATCAAGATTATTATATGATCCTCTTATATATTTATATATAGTTATCATATCACCAATTTAGCGCCTCTTCTCCAGTGTGAACATCCCCAATTTGGCCAGTCTTTCCTCATAGCTAAGATTTTCCATACCTTTTACTAATTTAGTTATGCTTCGCTGGACACTGGACCAGTGCTCTGTACAGTGGAAAAATAACCCCCTCTTCTTGTCCCTTTTAATACAGCTCAAGACCTCATTTGCCTTTGATACCGCTGACTGGCATTGCTTGCTACAGCCAAGTTCAGTGACGTAATTAACGGGGGAGCAGGGGGTGCAATTGGACACCCCCACAGGGCCCCCCAGCAGATCATGCCGGCTGCAGCCACAAGGAAATTCAGCACAGAGGAGGGGGGGCGGTCAGGCTGCACGGCCCGCAAGAGGGCCTGCCCCAACCTAGTTCCGTTACTGGCCAAGTTCATTATCTAAAAGGACTCAGGTCCTTTTTCCATTATGGATTTGTCTAGGGTATTAATATATTTACATCCTAGGTGCATGACTAGGTGCCACTGCCCAGAATGCCAGTTTGTCAAGATCCTGTTGCAAGGATGCCACATCCTGGATGGAATTAATTGTGCTGCATAGTTTTATGTCATCTGATACATTATGTATAATACCCAATCCTAAGTCACTAATAAACAAAATAAATAAAAACGGACCTAAAACCGAGCCCTGAGGGACCCCACTAAGAACCTTGCCCCAAGTAGATAATGTACCATTAACAACCACCCTCTGTACCCAGTTATGTAGCCAGTTTCATATACATGTGCAAATGACTTCATTAAGCCCAACAGACCTTAATTTAGAAAGCAGTCTTTTGTGGGACACTGTAGCAGACGCTTTGGTCAAATCCAAATAGATCATATCTACTGCTCCCTTGCTGTCCATGATTACCTCATCATAAAAAGCAATCAAATTTGTCTGACATGATCTATCCTTCATAAAGCCATGCTGATTGCTGCTCATAGTTCCATTCATTAGGACAAAATTTTGCATGTTATCTCTTAACAAGCCTTCAAATAATTTGCCCACCACAGATGTCGAACTTACTGGCCTATAATTGCCAGGTTGAGATCATACTTCCTTTTTTAAATATTGTAATAACATCAGCTTTCCTCCAGTCCATAGGTACCATACAAGACGAAAGCAGACTGGAGGAAATCTGAAATAGTGGCTGAGCTAAGCTGTCTTATTACCTGGAGGTGTTTGCCATCTGGCCCTGGCGCATTGTTCACATGAATTTATATTAAAGCTTTAAGAACCACATCATGAGTCAGCCACTGACTAGATTGAGCTGAGCCAACAGTTCAGCTTTGAAGTGAGCCTGGGAACTCCTCTTTGTATACACTGAAGAAAATAACATATTTTTGCCTTTTTTTTCTGTTACAACCATACTGGTACCATTATTTAAAGGAGCAACTCTCTCAACCCCCACTTTTCTACTATTAATATACTTAAAAAACTTTTTGAGGTTAGTCTTAGTCTCTGCTGCAATGCACCCCTCATTTTCTATCTTTACCTTCAGGATTGCTGTTTTACCACATTTATTATAGTATTTAGATTTGTTAAATGCAGCTTCTGTCCCCACAGGCTTGTAGTTTTTAAATGCTTTTTAAATGTATTTCCCATTAACTTCTTTACTTGCATATAAAGCCACATACTGTCCCTGTACCAACTCCCTCCATTTAAATGTTGCACCTACACTTAGCTAGTGTGCATATTTTGACAGTATGCAACAGCAATGTTTGGTAAACTGTAAAATAGACTAAATATGATTGTTGTGTACAGTGCATTTGAGGAATAGAAATTCAGAATGATTTATAGTAAAGAGTTTTCAAGTTTGCAGAAGTAAGTCAAAAAGGACAAAGGCTGAATGGTTTCTGAAAAATGAAATTATTGATGTAGTAGAGCTAAAGTATTATATGGTAGGAAGTAAAAGTGTCCTGCTGACGCTGTTTTATGTATCTCAAAGCACCACCATACCTTTTGTTTGTACTCAAATCAGTCAACATTGTTTTCCATTAGTTCCTACTTTGTCTGTGGAGACAATAGTTAAAAGTTTACACCTGTAATGATCCTTCAACTGAGCTATGGTGTTGACCCATGTCACAAAAGTCTGATTACTGCTATACTAGAGCTACCAGTGCCTGAGTACTTGCACAGTACTAGAACAGAAAGATTACTGCAAGAATTTCCTTTACAAAATACATTTTCCAAATGTATAATACAATGCTCATCTTTAGGGAACATATAGAATAAGTAATGTGAGAAGTTATTAGTATATAAAACTCACAAGCAAAAATTATCTTAGCGCTCATTAAATAAATATGTTTTCTCATAAATCTGCATCTATTTTTCTTTATGTAAAAAATATAAAGAATTTTGGATTATAAAAGTTAAAAAATGATTTTCTCAGCAAAGAATTTAATTAGGTGTAAATGACTCTTGGAAGAAACAAGGCATATACAGTAAACTGCATAATATGATAATCTTTAAAAC
Organism: Xenopus borealis; assembly: GCA_024363595.1. Classification (NCBI taxonomy): domain Eukaryota; kingdom Metazoa; phylum Chordata; class Amphibia; order Anura; family Pipidae; genus Xenopus; species Xenopus borealis. Next base: position 69,184,524 of record CM044443.1, on the reverse strand, counting down.
CATGACCTCAGAATAGATGTTGTGCATAGGTTTCAATCAGCATCACAATAATATGTTGCACAGTAATGGATATTATCAAAGATTGTAACTCATTGTTTCAGCCTGTTAATGACAGAGACAGAATGGATTATAAAATGCAGTGCGCACTCTGGGTTTTATAAGAGGTACATAGAAGGCAACTTTACACAATATATACCCATGAGGCTTGTGCAGAACGATCCATTTGAGTGCTGGAAGTCTTTGAAACAAATGCAGTTGCTAAATACTTTTAACAGTTACGGTAGATTTGACAGAGAATGACAATGGACTGAAAAGGCTTTGTGTTCTATTTTTTGAGATAGGGTTAACTCAAAAAAGAAATCCTTCTGGCTAGCTGTAAAACACTTTGAATAGAAGGTGGCGGTATGGGCAATACGTTCTTTATTACTACTTACAATATGTCCAGAGGGGGTAAGGTGGGCCAACTCTTTTGTTTTGTGTTGAAGGTTAGAATGACAAAGAGGATGGAGCAGAGTTTATTCAATTAATTACAATAAAACCAAGTAAAGTTGTTCATTGCTTTGGCTGTTATATTGATTATAGTGAAAACCCAAGCCGCAGCCGGTGAGCTGTGAAAAGCAATCCATTTGAGATGGGTAATTGATCGTTAAGAAATCACTGTTCTAGGGCCAATAAAACCTCTTTGCATGTGGTTCGATGCAGTATGGAGCCTGGTGACACTGATGGAAATCAAGTGGGTTTCCAGTTAGATGGATGCTGAAATATTTAACCCTTCCTTATGACTATGGATGCAAAAACATCTGCACTGCAGTTGGACCAAAAGTAAATATGTTGGCCTCACACTGTCAAACTATATTTCTTTTAGGGTTGTGACAGAAAGCTCTTAATAACAAGTCTGGACGAAGTTTTTATGTTGATTTATATATATAGAAAGCATGTTTATTTCTGTGTAAAATGTACAGTTTCCTTCCACTTGCTGATACAGATAAACCTCTGAAATCCTAATTTACACATTTTTTTGGCTAACCGGTTTTCTCCAGAGATTTCATAACACATGGAACATAAATTTTACAGTGGCCTCGTGTGTAGAGCATTATATTAACTCTCTTGTCTTTATTAAGGTTCCCTGGACACTAACTTAAGCCATTTGCACCAATCATTTATAATTTATAAATAAAGACGTCCATGCAACTTTAAATTTCCCACCCTATGTAAATTGACCCTAAGAGCAATAGCGAATTTTCACTAGGTACAAACGAACACTAGCACATCTTCTCTATGAAATGTTTGCACAACCGAAGTAACAAAGCTTGCCTGAATTTGTGAAACCTTTAGTATACCAGCATCATTTTAAGTACAATCTGTACAGAGACTGTACAAAAATGGGCAAATAACTCTTAAAAGTAAACTTGGCCTGCATGAAATAGTAAAAATCACCAGCTTCTCCACAACTTGCCACACATATTACTAATTTACATTTGACTGACAACACTTTTGTTTTTGTGGGAACTATTGGAAGGCATTTAAATGTTTTATAGCCTTCTGTTTATATATCTAATCTGTCTTGCTTGGAGAACTAGAGAATCACTGCAATGCCAATCACCCTGGATTCCAGGATTTTATCTATATACTGTATATGAAAGAATATCCCCCCTTATAATGGTCATGTTAATGCATGATAATGCTGTCCATATAAATGGTTGTCATCATGATGTACTTTTAACAAGAGAACCTGATATCAAAGATCTATCAACCACTAGTGACACCTACAATATTTGTCTTGCTAAGAAAGCAAATACTGGTATCTCCATCTAAAATAATAATTGTTCACATGTTACTGCTTTGTATACACAAGTAGACACTTTTCATAACAATGCTCTTGCTAGAGTAGAATTTTAGTCAAAAAGATCAAATAATGTTGGGAAGTTAATGATTAAAACATGATATTCAAAAAGAGGCATGGATATTAATTTGTGAATGAAGACCATCTTGGGGATAAAGAGATAGACCAAAGTAACAATGGACAGCAGTCTAATTGGTTACAAAAAAAATGCAGTATCTAAATATGTCTGATTGATTGAGTGTAGTGCAAGATAGTTGCTTCTGTTTCCTACCTGTACACATCTATAACTGCTTAACACACATCAGCCATCAAGAAACTCCTTGATGTGGAAGGAAGGTAGAGATCTGTGCAATACAAAGCTTCCACAAACAAGGTTAAGGGAATGTGGGTTTTTTAAGTAACCATTTTATGTCTTTTCCATCTTTTAAAGTCAGCCCAGAGAGTGGCATCGCAGTGGTCAATCCTATTTAAATGGTCAGCTGCCATTGGGGTGCACAATGGAGAATTAATCAAGTAACTTTTACAACTAAGAACAATTGAAGTGCAAAGTTACTGAATATACAATTTATGAGTATATAATCAGCTTTTTTTAAATAGAATGTAATAGGACATTGAACTGACTTTTATTGAAGAATAGCTTTACAACCATAGGGGATTTATGAAATTTCATTGAGCTTCAATTATAATTATTTTTAATAGGGCAAGTTGTAAGTAATAAATTATAAACCTGCTGTTTAAACCATTTTTCAGACCTCTGAATGGTCGATAACAAAAGGTATTTAAAGAGGTGTTCTTTATAAGTTTTAGATTTATAATTTGATTCCCTCAAATAATTTAGTATTTTTCTTTGTAATAAAATAACTTTACCTGAATACCTTCTGGTAGCCACCTTATTTCCCATGAGGACCTTTTAGTTTACTTACTATTTAAAAATCTACCCAGTAATAGAAAATGTTGCGTAATGCACCAATTATAACTTTACCTGAATACCTTCTGGTAGCTACCTTATTTCCCATGAGGTACTTTTAGTTTACTTACTATTTAAAAAACTACCTAGTAATAGAAAATGTTGAGTAATGCACCAACCAATAGAAAGACTAATAACAATGACTTATGGCCTGAACTGCTTGCATAGCAACTAGTATACAGAATTAATCATAGAGACTATTCAAAGTAACACTCATAGGACAGAATCTGAAGGTTCCAGTAGGTTATGTGGTATTCTACAAGGTAGAGGTGGTGATTTTATATTTTACCTAAACTACCAATCATTAAATTTTTTAGCAAGGGGACTGGGAAATGTAGATTGGGGTATTAGATGTACAAAGCAGTAGATTGTTCAATATGCTACAAGAATGCAGTTGGTAATTAATGTTTTGCAAGGACTTTTTTAGTTTTAAAATGTACTGTAAATTCTGATAAAGCTTTCAAAGGTATTCCAGAATCAGAGGTGTTTATCTACCAAAAATGTATCTAACATATGTTTTCTTTTTATTGGTGTAGCCACAAGTAGATGGACAATAACATTTTCATATACAAAACAATATTTTGGTGTAATGTTGGTAGAAACAACATACATGCTAGAAGAGAAAATAGTATGGGGCAGAAAGTATGTGAAGCAAATGATATGTCACAAGCCCTTGGGTGAGACTTTGAGTATCAATTCAACACAGTCTCAAAGGATACGAAGCAGCCATCTCTGGTCTCCAGAAGAAACAATCAATTTTCCTTGGAGCCTTAGGCCTTCTCAATAAGCAGCTAGACAACTTTTTCCATGTTCCCTTTTATGCTAGCATTCATAGTTCTTTTATAGGTGCTGGTTCCTAAGGTGGGATGATTAGGTCAGCCTCTCTTCAGCCCTTCTCTCTGTAGCCCTCTCTAATGGAGCAGAATATCTGTTGGCCACTCCCTATAGTCACTTTTCTGCAGAAAACTGATTTAACAGCAAGTGCAGCAGTTAGAATTCCACCCTCCCTCCACCCTTTGCTGTCCAGCTCTATTTTTATACAGTAGTAAGATTGACCATCTTAAAACTTAAAACATAGACTATTCAATACAATAAGAGCCAAGTGCATAATATGAGTGTTGCGATTCCAGTGATGTCTTATTGGGTCATCTCAATATCAAACCAGTGTGCAAATTCTGTTTTTTTACATATGTATGTTATTGCTGTGCAAAAGAGAAGAAGAATTGGGGAATGAGAAAGGGACAGGTGTAACACCTTGGCTCAGGTACAGAGAGCTATGTTTCAGGGGGTAAAAGGGGGGGATGTATGCATAACCTGTGTAGGGAAAGTAAACTGTAGGGGGCCCATTTATTAAAATTAGATTTTTTCTGGTAGAGGTTTTACCTGTCCCCTAACTTGCTAATCATTCAGACCTATGGGAGGTGGCAGGTTTGGACTGGGGGGCCCGGGGCCCACCAGGACTGCTTCTTCAGGGGCCCCCTCTGCCCCACCACCTGCTGCACATGCGCACATTGTGCCCACTGGGTTTTTGCAGGGATTGGCTGGTCAAGGTAGAAGAGAAGAAAAATATCAGGCTGCAGATCTGGGCCAGTGGGGCCCACAAGAGACAGAGAGGCCCTCAGTTTTTTCCGGTGTCCCACTGGCCCAGTAAGACCCTTGGAGGTTCTAAGCACAGGGCTAGCTTGAATGCAACAACACTGCATCAACACTGCATCTCACACTTGATTTTATTATTTGCTGCGAGATGCAAAGTTCAGCCAGACCAGATACAGGAATGATCCTAATAAAATCTACAATGTTTGCAGTGGGTTAAAAATTAAGACATTTACTATAAAAATTAATCAATTGTTTATATAAAGTTTGCTTAACTAGGAGACAGAAACACAAACTAATTTTTTTAAAAGAAAAAATTAGCACTTTTCTCTTCATCTTGTATAGCTCATTTTTGTTAAAATAAATAAATATGTTTGTATAAAAATTTACTCATAAAGTTCCAACAATGAATGCAGCTTTACAAATCTATATTAAAGGAAAATCTTAATGCATAATGCATGAGCTTGCAAACAAAATAAAAACAAAGAATAATAGAAGAGTGTACAATCGGCCCAGACAGGGTTTGAGGTGCAGTTGTATTAATCTAGATTCACTAAATAAAGATCTGTGATGAATTATAGGCTCTTAATGTAATGAGCATACAGGTAGTTATATAGTTGGTGAAGGATGACAATAAATAGTAGTCCATCGAGATGTACAGAGAAAAAATAGCTTAATTCCACAACTAAGTTCTCAGAACAGATGGATCCGTCCTGGTTCCTACTCTCATAATACATTTCAGATCAATTTCACCGATTTTCTATATCCGTTGTCTATAGATATCTTTCATATTTGCAATCACCATAGAAACCTGACTTCCCTAAAAGTTACAGTCAAAGGTCCACCTTCTTTTTTCAGGTAATTGACCTAAAGGTTAGAGATAAAATGCAGCTTGAGTGACAGTGATACTAAAATAAGACACAGAAGGCAGAATGAACAATTACCTGGTACAATAACATTGAGCAAACTGTCATCTAGTGAGATTATGTAGGGTTTGATAACGTTCCTGCTGGACTTAAAATAGCTTCAGAGTTGGGTTAGACAAACAGCAGTCTGAAACACGTTAGTGGATTTTGTCTTTTAATAGTTCTGAATGAAGCAATAGTTTTAGGCTTGGATTCATAAATACTACAGGTCTAGGATGCAAGCTTGGTCCTCCATATTTACATCTATTACTGGGTAAAACTACCAAATAGAAACCACTAAAATACAGCCATAAGGATGTCAAAGAATACTTCAGTGGTAAACTTTCTGGCATGCATGAAACATAATTTGGCTAAATACAACAGAAGTAAATCAATGGATAAATAATATGACAGGATAATCTCAGCAAATATTAAAGGATACAGGAACGGTCACATGCGCTGTTTAATCAATGCTTCTCATCATGAAGGCAATAAATTGCACAAACTGTAGGGCCTTGCTGGTTCTAAACCAAGTCCCATTTGATGGTATCCAAGAAGCTTTTTCTCTGCTGATTCTGGCAGATTTTCAATATGAGATGAATTACTCATCAAAATAAGCGATTGTTCAAGTAATTATAGTATCTGCTTTTTGTTTGCATTTACTGTGTTGGACAGAGAAGATATGGCAAGTACAAGTTAAAAGGGATGTGGATGATCAATTGTAGTGTTCATCTTTGTTTCTAGATTGCTTACATTTAGTCTTATAACAAAATGAAAAGCCAAAGCCCATTTTCAGGTTTTATGTATCTTAACTGATGTCATTTCTCTGACAACCAATACTTCATTTCCCATGTACTTAACATTTTTTAGGTTTGCCCTTGTTTATGCAAAATTGAAAAAGTGCTTTTCTAGCAAGGGGAGGCTGCCCTGAGCCTTCTCCTCCACCCACTTACCCCCATACACAAAATCATACCTGTCAAGCTGGCATCAGCCTTACAAATATAGTGTATTGGTATTATTCAGATACAAAGGGAACTATTGCCTTTTATAACCATTACTGAAAAAAGAGATTCCACCCCCAGAAAGCAAAATGAGAATAACATAATTCATGGCATATTTCCTGGACGGTTGCAATTCACCACACTGTGGTCGGAGGAGGCTAAAGGACCATTTATGACATTCATATGTTTATATGTTAAATCAGGTAGGGATGCACTGAAGCTACTATTTTGGGATTCAGCTGAATCCCAAATTCTTCATGAAAGATTCGGCCAGACACTGAAACAAATTGGAACTATTATTTGCATGTGCAAATTAAGGCAAGGAAGGGGTAATGTGCGCAGTAAAATTTTGAACTTACTTGTTTGTTAAAATTCGGTTTAGCAAGACACTTGGATTTGGCCAAATTCTACAGAAGGCCAAATCCTGGCCGAATCCCAAATTTAATCCTGGATTCGGTGCATCCCTTAAATTAGGAACAAAGGGGCATGTTTACCAAGATTGAAGATAAATATGTGGAGAGATTTCTGGAGATGTTGCCCATAGCAACCAATCAGCAATTAGATTTAAACAGTGTCACGATCGGCACCCAAACCAGAACAGATGCCAAGCACCCTGGTCTAGGCCCGTGCTTCACCAGTAGTGTGACCGCCTTTGGCTTCGGGAGGAGCCCTCAGCTACTCAGATGCCACCTGGACTTAAACGAGAGGTGCAAGGCAGGAGTTCTGGCCAGCAAAGGGGCACGACTTTAGTCAGAGTCTTTAAAGGCCGAAAGTCATGGTACAGGCTGGGTTAGACCGTTTCGTGGTCAGGCAGGCTGGGTTGAGGCAGGCAGATAACAAGGATCGTCAGGCAAGCCAGGGTCAAAACCGGGAAACAATCAGACGAGGATGAGGCAGAATCGATAGTCAAATAACAGGCACAGGTCAGGATACAGAATAATCAGAGTAGTCAAATCCAGGCAGGGTCAAACACAAGAATCAAACAGTTTGGAAGCTCTTTAAGCAATAAAACAAGGCACAGGAACAAAACCTATCATGGGCAGTGAATTGCAGCCAAAAGTCCCTTTAAATATTTGAATTTGGCTCCATTGCGCGCTGATGTCATCACATCAGCGCACTTGCGCCTTTCAATAAACACGGAAGTGCGCTACCGGCGCGGGGAGGAGAAGGATGCGGTGGGCATCCCCGCCGAGGGGGCGGCAGGCGTCCCTGCCGTCCCCCCACTAGACCACCAGGGTAAGTTCCTTACAAACAGCCACCTATAAGTTAGCAAAGATCTGATTGGTTGCTATTGGCCACATCTCCAAAAATTTCTCCAGATATTTATCTCTGATCTTAGTAAACATGCCCCAAAGTCTTGTATTTGTATATTCTAAATAGGAGATATTTATACTTTGACATTATGCTAATTATTTGGTGATCTTTTTTTTTTTTAACATTTACTCTGTTTGCTGTTATTTACAATATTTCCCAAATCTTAAGTAAGTCACTTAGTAATTTTTTGAAAACATGGGGCAGATTTGATCAAATTCAGACTGGTAATTCCTAAGAGATTCCAGCAGTTTACATTTTTTACACCTATTACCATTTTCTGGAATGTTAGGAAAGTGTTTAAACAAGTTGCCACATTTGTCAAAAAGAATCAAGATGAAAACATACAATAATGAAATAATTGACTGAAGAGATGAGAAGGGCTATCCCTTAAAAACAAAGGAGAAATTAGTCAGCCACTAATATACATATTGTATAGAAAGAACAGAGGTGCCAAAAGGATAAAAGGATATGAACAAATTTAAAAGCCAAAACTTGGTAATCAGAGGAGGCAGTGGAGGACTTACCTCCTCCGAGCAGACACAAACGACTGTAATTAGGCAGTCAAAATGTATTAACGAACTCCAATCAGTACAACGCGTTTCACGGGCTCAGACCTGCTTCTTCAGGCAATAAACATAGGAGTTACAGCATCTGGCAGTAGTATACACACTCAGCGCCTCTGTGATACATATATATGGTGTCGCAGCTAGCAGCTCTCGACACAGTCACAATTCACAAGATTGGGTAACTTTTATTCCTTGATTCTTAATGGGTTATTACCGAAACACACTTCAGTCATCCTGGCTAACCAGGAGCAAGCCTACTGCTGATCTCCCAAACAAAGTATATAAAACAAAAATTCCACCTTGTTTTATTTCAAAGTCTTTGGCTCCATTAACACAGGCAGTTCTTCTGTGTCTTTTTTCCCTAAACAGAAGCCCTTCTTACTAGGTTGAGCTGCCTTTTAATCATCCACTTGAGGTGTCTCAGGTAGACATAAAACATCTGGGCTGGAAGATATTCAGACTCCATCCTGGACTTTCACAGGTACTCTAACCTCACCATAATGGATAGGCATTCCATTGAGAAATGCTCATATTTAAATGATTAAATGACATGTAAACCCCCCCCCACACACACACACACACACAAATGTAATCATTTAACAGCCTCTTTGTTGTTAAAAGGTTAACAGTAAGGTTGCAGCATCCCCTTAATTACTTAGAATTCCTTCTCCTCCTCTAACCCACTCTGCTCCCTCCTTCAGGAATTTACTTTGGTTTATGAGCTTATGAGATTACTAAACACACCCTCCAGTCTTACAGCCAATGAAGACATAACATTGCTGGTTCCCATAGAAACTCTAGTTCCTATTATTTTCTCCTAACCACTTATCTATGAATTTTGTGCCTGTGTAAACCTGCATTCTGCATTGCATGAACTCTACAGCATACATGTCCCGTTTGCAGATGATCTCAGAGGGAAAATGGTTGCTGGGTGAAAGCTGATATTTGTTTCAGGAAAATATAATGGAGCTGGCAAATGGAGGTATGCTGTGTAAATGATGTGGCTTGGGTGGGGAAGATATGCCCAACTTATATACATGGTAGGAAAATATAGGCTTTACATGTTGTTTTATTTTTACCTCTATGACCTCGTATATAAAGCAAAACCAAGAGATAAGGCACTTACAAATACAGGAGGTAGTTTATTGAGTCTAAATATAGACAATAGGTTTTGCCTGGGAAAAACAGTCAGTGTATCACCTAGATGCTACACGAGTGTCTCTCCAAAGTTCTCTCCCAGGACACAAGTTTATCTACCCCTTTTGACATCATACATGGAGTGATAACAAAGAGTTATACATTCTAACATATATAGTCAGACTCCTTCTTGTACGCCTATGTCTAGAATATTTGCTTAGCATTATATTGTGCAGAATATATTGCAACATAAATTTCCTAGTTCCAACGGTCCGCAACCTCGTAGACATCTGTTGGCTATACATAGCCACTGGTGGCAAAGTAAGTTATTGAGCAATATTCCTACACAGGGCCCCAGGAGACCTGCTGATACAATGGTTTTATAGTTATAGAGTGAGCTATTTAGCACTATGACCTTCAATCATTCCAATGGATAACCACTGTCAAACAGATGACCATATGCCTTATAGTCTATCCTGTCTTAGGCCTTTGGCATTGTGGCGCCAGAGCGTATGGGGGACTCAGATGATAGATATAAATCCTAGATTGTTATGATTCTCTGATTACACTCTGACACTAGCCATTCACCCGTCAAAGGACATAGACCGTTCCCATAGAAATATCAACAATGCCCTTTAAAATAAAATTACACTTACAGGGATATAAATGGGAAAAAATGCATAAATATGAACAATAATTATCATGTTGTAATGTAATATTCTGCCTTACACAGTTATTACATTGTGAATTACATTGTGAATTGTAATTGCAAATTTTATATCTTTAATGTCTTTTTTACAATTATATACACTACTCTATAAACTATAAAATACCATACATAACTATATAAATATAAGGTGAAATTTATTAGAAACAAAAAACTGAAATTTCAGCTAAACCTATAGCCTTTCTCAAAGTTTCAGAAAGGCTATAGGTTTAGCCGAAACATCAGTTTTTTGTTTCTAATAAATTTCACCGTTTGATTGAACTTTAAGAACTGAGAGTGCTCGTCTATCTCAACTTATATCTACTCTCTCTGCTGGAAGCACCCAGGCATCGAACACTCATTATACGAGCAGTGCCGGCCTAACCAACACTATAAAAAAATATATATATATTTATATACATAAACATTACACTACACTTATTTTTATACGTTGCTAGTGCAACCTTGTTCACAGCTCATCTCCACTTTGAAGTGTGAACCCCCCTTAATGCTTGTGCACCTCATGGAGTATCTACCTACCAAGTCTGCTACAGAATCAGCTGAGTGAGGTGGAAAGTCTATAAAAATGTTTTACACTTAGGAAAAAAGTACAGAAAACTGATTTTTTGTCATTGATAATAAAATGTGCTTACAAATTTTTGCTATTATACAAGTCTGCCCCTTAATATAGAAATTCAAACCTCAAATTTTTTGGGGGGGGGTCATTTTTGATCAAATGAAAATCATTCAAATCGTTCAATCGAATGATTCAAATGATTTTCACCAAAATCCTTCGAATTCTCAGAACTGGGAAAAATTGTCTGGCCAAATTCTGTGAGGTATCCCATAGGCTAAAATGGCAATTCAGCAGCTTTAAGCTGGGGAATAGTCGAATTTGAAGGATTTTTTAAGGGCCAGTACCTCAAAATGCAAAAATTAGAATTTTTGAATTTTAACAATTCAAATTGAATTTTCGGGTATTCTATAGTCGAAGTATCCCAAAATTACTTCGAAATTCTAATTTTTGAAATTCGAATTTTCACTTCCACCCTATTCAACCCTTAGTAAATCAGCCCCCATGTGTTGCCCTGTTCTTTCTGCCAATGAGCTGGAGCTCTATTTTACTTCTCAATCAGGTAGCGGATGCCATTCTGTAATTGAGGTTGACAGCCCAATGAGCAATATGAAAAAGAGAACTTAAGTGATAAACAGACAAATCTACAGTAGTTCGTTTGCTTTTACACATACTGTAATTAGCTGAACTTACTGTCTGCTTCTTTCTGCTTATTTGTAAACTGTATCTAATGACTAAATTATGGTCACCATTACCTAGTACCTCTTCACTTAGTGAACCCTAGAAAAATTATGGAAGGTAGGCAGTATTAAAGGGGTTGTCCACCTTTGTGTTGACTTTTAGCATGATGTAGAGTGATGTTCGGAGACAATTTGCAGTTGTTTTTTTTATTTTTTCATTCTTTATGATTAGTGTTTTTTTTCATTCAGCTTCAGTAATCTAGTTACTGGGATCTAAATTAACCTAGCAACCAAGCATTGATTTGAAAAAGAGACTGTTTGGGGTTATGATTATAAAGATGAGTAATAAAAAGTAGCAATAACAATAAGGAGCAGATTTACTAATTGTTGAATTTCGAACCAAAAATCCTTCGAATTCCTAGAACTTTTTTCAGGACAGGTTCCAGGAGGTCCCCCATAGGCTTCAATGGCAATTTGGCAGCTTTAAGGTGGAGAATAGTTGATGTTGAAGGATTTTAAAAATTCAATGTTTTACTATTCAAATCAAATGTTGGGCTACTTCAACCATCGAATGGAATAGAAAAAAAATTGAAAATTACGTTGAAATTCAAATTTTTTTAATTCACATTTTATTCTAATTGTCACTTCAACCCTTAGTAAATCTGCCCCTAAATGTGTAGCTTTACAGAGCAATAGTTTGTAGATAGGTCAGGGCCCTCCATTTTAAAGCTGGCAAAAGCCAGAAGAACAATGAAAACAATTAATAAACTATAACAAATTAATAATGAAGACCAATTGCAAAGTTTCTGACTGTTTACAAACTTTCTGACTATTACAAACTTAAAAACTTAAAGGTGAACCATACAGTACATTTACAGCATTTAGTACATACGGTCATTCAAATGTGCTGCATGTTCTGGATAAGTTAATAAAATGAATTCCACCTATATACAGAGCTACTTTTAGGTCACTGGTAGGCCCACAGCATAGATTGCATTGGTGGGAGCCCACAGCTCTCCACTCCAACACATAGCAGTGAAATCCTTTCCCTACCTATCAAACACACATTTGTGTTACAAAAAAATCTCTTCTGCTAGAAATACTATTTTTAAAGTTTTTTCCATATTTAAAGTTTTATTTTCAATAATAACTGTAAATGACTTCTACAAGGTAGACGTTTTCCCGCTGCACATAAGGAGGTGGGTTGGCCATATATGGTAATTCAAAAGTTATTGCAGATGCACATTTTGATGGTTTTAGTTTCAATTTATAGCAACAGCCAGTTCTCATCAACCTTTCGTATTTTGAAGACTTTGCGTTCTTCTATCATCTCAGCCTGGCTGCTGGTGCATTCTGACATCTTCACTCCTGACTTTGCTGTGTCTTTTATGTCAATGGGCATTCTTTATACAATACAGGAGCATAGTTACTGGGAAGAAAATAAAGTTACTGCAAAATAATATATCTTTAATGGAACTTTTATTTTCATGATACGAGTTACCCATGTGAAGTCTGTATAGCTAGAGATGGTGAAAGGAGTACAGCTGCCTCACAAACCACAAATCCAAAAAAAGCAAGGCTTGGCAGGTCCTTTTAGGACAAACGGTGTAAAGTTATACAACCAGGAACTTCTGTGTTGGTATTTTCCATCATCCAGCAGTGACAGATCTCATCATGATGTTTGCTCCACTGAATGTCTGCATGTAATGTAGTACTCATCTAGAATCCAATCACTGTATCGACACCTACATTATATTGCAATTTGCAATGAGGGAAAACAAAGACTCACAGGAGAAGAATTAGCCAGACTTACAGCAGCAAAACCTGAGAGAAAGTCATGTCTGGCTATTCAGAACACCCTGTTTTTTTTATTTATTTGACTGTTCATAAAAACAATGAATGTTATGAAAGACATCTCATTAAATGTTTTTACAACAACAAAAAGTAGAAATCTTATACTCAGAATGGAAGCTCAAAACATTTTGGGGCAGACTCATAACGGGCAAATTTTTGTCAGCGTCACCTCTGCACCACTTGCCAGGCGCAAATGCGCTACAAATACACTAATTCACTAAAATGTGGTTTCATTCTGGTCGAACGAATTTTTGCCAGCGTTACTTCGGCTGTATGAGTATTTCATAGCGAAGATGCTCCTAGCAAAAATTTTCTAGTGATCTTGCTCTTAGGTAATTTTGCATAGGGTGAGAAATTTAAAGTTGAATGGAGGTCTTTATTATAAATGTTGGTGAAAATGGTTTAAGTTACCAGTTTTTACTACACATGTCCAGGGAACCTTAATAAAGACAAGAGAGTTCATATAATGCCCTACACATGAGCCCACTGTAAAATTAATGTTCCATATGTTATAAAAATTTCTGGAGAAAACCGGTTAGCCAAAAAAAGTGTACGTTTTGAAGCCAATCCCGCTTAAAAAAAGGAAAAGTCGGCAGCGTTTATTCAACTTGAATGCATTTTCGGCAGACAGGATATGATGAGATATCATGAGGATAATATTGAGATCTAGCTTCTTTTTAGCACTTTGACTGGTTTGAGGTGGCAAAGTTAACACTAGCGAAAGAGGTAATGTTCAGTAAGATCCACACTTTAGTGAATTTTTGGAGTAACAATTGTTCGCCAGTGTGAATGAATGCTAGCGATGGTCATTGTTGTATTTGAGGGGTGACTGCAGATCTTTGCTTCCCTATTTTGAGCACAAGCACCTAAGGTAATTTTTAAACAGGCAAGGCACAAAGTAGTATTTATATACTCCATATATATCATGTTAGGCAAGGTTATTACCATGTATAGGACAACCCTGCCTGATATATCTTTACATAGGCACCCAGGACATTGCATTATGATATTGCACACACTAGAATACAGTGTCCTGTTAACAATTGCTTTTATTGTATCCCATACATTGAAATAAGTGCTTATGCAGTTAGGGTTACACCATCAGTGCAATTCCCCAATTATTATTCAAGTAATCAGGCTGAGTTCTGCATGGCTAGTAAGGCAGGTGCTCCCCCTGCTGTTCATAAGCATGATTGTTTCCCTGCCAGAAGTTAGGGACCGTCTGACAATTCCTATCCACAGCACTAAATGAAGGAAGAATTTCACTGCATACAGTCATGTTTCTTATAAAAACGGTACACATTTTTAAATTAAAGTATATTGGAGATAGATTTCTTTTTCATTAAAGAAAGTAAAAATGGGGTTTTATTTATTTGCTTTTCCTTGCCCTTTAAGGCCAGAACTTAAAGTGATTCTGACACTAAAAAATGTATTTTAACATACGAATGTACATTACATGTTACCTATAGGTCATGGTGATCATTTTTTGCTGAGAGCTTTGTTTTTGTATATAATTGTTAGTTGGATTTCCTAAGCCTGACTCTCTGACACTGACTTTGCCAACCTAACAGTCCCATTTCAGTCTGTTAGTTACAGTTTCTAATGATAACAGATGCCTGCTGCACAAATATGGCAGCCCCCTCATACAGGAACATGGGGGATCAGACAGGTAATGTAAAAGCATCATGCAAATACTTTATGGCAAGTTACTGGCTTTTAAAGCCAGTTATTATAATAGATGTAAAAAAGAGTTTAATTTCAGGTGTCAGTAGCTCTTTAAATAAAAATTGTGTTACATGCAAAATCATGATTGGTTTGATTACCATTAGACTTAAAATCTGTTCTAAAGTATTAAATATCCAATCACTGAATGTGAGATGTGGGTATTTTGCTATGAGTATTTTTAGCAGCCAATAAGCTACTTGAATGCAGTAAGTTGTTTGTACTGTAATAATGGATCCAAGAAACAATTGGATTGGCATTTTGTGATTATAAAGTACTTTTTTCTTTGGCAGAGTTGAATAGGAAAAATGTAATAAAATAGGGGCTTCTAAAATGTTGCTTGGTTTAAATAATAAAATAGATCAAGAAATATTTTAAGGTCAACATATGTAAAATAGAGAACATACGAAGTGTTCAGTAGGAAGGAATCTGCATATGTTCTGCATATTTGTAATGTCAATGTATAAATTTAAAATAAAACCCACTTTAATATGCTGGTAATTTGCAGTATAAAAGTTAAGATTACTTTGGTCAGCTTTGGAATGTAAAATCAGTTTTTAATATGGTTCTTGATGTAGCACCCAACAACATTAAAGGAATTGTTCAGTATAAAAGTAAAAACTGGGTAAATAGATAGGCTGTGCAAAATAAAACATGTTTTCAATATAGTTAGTTAGGCAAAAATGTAATGTATAACAGCTGGAGTGACTGCAAGTCTAACCTAATAGAACAGAACACTACTTCTTGCTTTTCAGCTCTCTTTTGTTTACACTGACTGGTTACCCTGGTTACCAGGCAGTAACCAATCAATGACTTGAGGGAGGGCCACATGGGTCATAACTGTTGCTTTTGAATCTGAGATGAATGCTGAGGATCAATTGCAAACTCACTGAACAGTTATGTCCCATGTGGCCCCCCCCCTCAAGTCGCTGACTTACTCAGATTTAGAGAGCTGAAAAGCAGGATGTTGTGTTCCACTCACTCCAGCCTTTATACATTACATTTTTGGCTAACTAACTATATTAGAAACATTTTTTATTTTGCACAGTCTATCTACCCAGTTTTTATTTTTACCCTGAACTGTTCCTTTAAGGAAGCATCATGTGCAATAACCCTCTAAATGCCTGGCAGGGCACCAACCATTATAGAAAAAGAAACCAGACACAAACAAGGATAACATTTTTATGGAGAATCAGATCCTCATTAAAAGAGTGCTCCTCTCTTTCTGGGTACTTACTAGACTTTCAGGGAAACTGTGGTGCTCCAGGCTTGAGCTTGGTGCAGAAAAAAAATCACAGTGAATGGAAGATGTTCATTTTACATTATAAGGGTAGACTGTCAAGGTTGGGGTTGCCTTCTCTAGAACAAAGATGCTTGTGGGGGGGGGACATGATTGCTCTTTACATTACATTAGAAGACCTTATTTTCTATAAAAAAAGGATCAATGCACCAGAGGCCATCCCTTTAGACTAGAGGAAAAGAACTTACATTTTAATCAGTGTAGGTTGTTCTTCACAGTGATGTTGTGGAATGCACTGCCAGCTGATGCTGTGCTGGCTGCTTCTGTTCATGCTTTTAAGAGGGGGCTTTGATGATTTCTCGAACAAGCATAATATCATTGGCTATTGTGATACTAAAATCTACAATTAATATAGATATTGGTATATTTAGTTTATGTGAGTGTATGGAGGGGTCAGTGTTTCTTAACTTATACTAGGAAAATAATGAGTTGCCTTTATATTAACATTTCACAAATGCCACATAGGAATCTGCCATTAACAGTTAACTAGCCTTTTTGGTGCATTTACTGAAAAAAAAAATGATCATTTAATCATGCTAAATGCCTTTTAGTCATTTTTGAGTGAGAACCAAAATCATTTTTGTAATTCTCTTACCATATAAATGCATGAGAGTGAAAATGTAATTGAGGTTTGAAATCCCAATTGCATATTTAATAGGAATTGATTAAATTTAGACATGCATTTGTTTAAAGCAGCCACTACATCTGCTTGTTTTGTGTGGTAATCAATCACAATAAATGACTTCTGTTTTCATGGCTATGAGTTTCTTCACATACCCATGAGATACTAAAAATAATGCCTGTTTTTATTAAGTTTTAGAAATAAATGCAAAGCTCCACAGAGAGAATTTAAAGCACCTTGTTATACAAAAATGGTTAAGCCTCTATAAATGTCCCCTAAAAATGTTGTAGAGAAGGATGTGAAGTCCCCTTTCTTTGCACGCACAAAATATTTATAATTCACTAATGCAAGTCTAGCCCACAAGCTGGGGAAAAGTTAAGACAGGGCCAAAGAAGAGCACTTTTCTTTGAAGAAAGATTACGTGATCCCATCATAAAGTGGAGCATGAACAGCTATTCTGCAAGTTAAGAGACTCTCTGATCTGCTGAGCCGAGTCAACTTCAGGGTTTGTCAGTTTCTAAGAGCATAATGAAAGTAACTTCCGGCATCACCAAATACAGCATCTATGAAAATGTTTCTCTTGCATTTTCTGAACATTACTTTTAACTACACAGGAATTGTTTTTCTCTACAGTACTTTTTTTTTTTTATCATGATTAACTACCTGAGCATTAATTTGCAAAGAACAGATAGACAGATGCAGTGATTGCATGCCCCCAAACCTGTTGGGTGAATGCAATACAAGTCCTTTACAGAAAAAAAGGCAATGCAGAAAATTAATGCAGTAGGCATTGCAAGGCAGTGGAAGAAAGATTAAAAATTCTTATTGTGCACCAATATACAATGAATGTATTAAAACTTACAGAAAAAGGTCATTAAAATGCTCAGAATGTTATAATTATGAATGAATGGATATAAAAATGCAAAATGTAAATCGTTTCTTATTTATGTAATTTTTATTTCAGTAACGACTCTTCTCACATTTCCCTTGTAGTAGCTTCCAAAATAGGGGAAAATATTTTCCCACTGTAACCTCCTCATCAATTGAACTGGTAACAAACCTTTCATTTTCAAATAAGTATAATGATCATGATCACTATGTATAGCAGCAAAAGGTCACATAATATCGCACACAGAGTCTGGCAATAGGCTGCGAGATTCCACCCATCTTCCTTCAAGTATCTTTTCACCAGTCCATGTAATAACCACTGATTTGCAACTTAATTGAGCTTACAGTCCCAATGTTCTAACCCAACAGTATGCTTATAATAACTTATATTTTGTTTTAACTAGAATGGGATTTCTAGAACAAGTGGTGTAGGGTTCTGAACAAACCTAATAATAGGTGTCCCTATCAGCCCTTTCTTTATAAAACACAGTTGAATGGGGACACACAGGTGGCTGGGTGGCATGCAGCCCCCAATTCTCTGCTGCCATAGTACTTGGCCTTTGTGGCCCCACCACAAATCTGGGCCTGACCATCCTAATTTTGGTGTTTATACAAATGGCCTGCTATTGTCACTGTGCACATATCTTGTACTATGCAGATACAGAGAACTTTCTGTACAGCTTGAGAGTGATAGAGTTCAAGTTACAGCTGTTGTGTAATAGCTGCATGAACCTGCTAATAAAGCACTGTTATACCCTGCTCATCCTCGGCTTCCAAAACACAACAGACTGGCAACAGGATGCCCCTTCTACCTCTGCAGCAGCCAGCACCATTTCTTCCAAACCCTGGTGAGCCTACAATACCTTTTACTGCTTGGATCCGTATCTTTGATAATTACATTATTGCTGCTGACCAAGGGGAGATTTCTGCTGCTAGAAAGCGTGCTTTACTTATTCACTGCCTGGGAGCAGAGGGACAGCATGTATTCTATACAGTACATTAACATTACCTGATGAGACTTGTAGAACTGCTCTTACTGCTATATAGAACTTTTTTTGTGCCAAGAGTAAATGTGGTTGCTGAAAGATATAAATTCCGCCAATGTGGACAGCATAATGGCGAATCCACAGAACATTTTGTAGCAGCTTTGAGAGAGCTGGTTGTTACGTGTGAGTTTGGGACGTTAACAGAGGGAAATGCTAAGACACCAAATAGTGGAAAAAAACAAACTCACATCACATTAGAGAGAGACTGCTCCTAGAGCAGGATTTAACCCTTGCTAAGGCTATTACAGTTGCTAGCCAAATTGAAACAGCAGTGGCAGAGGCTAAAACTCTCAGTCAGGGAACTGCTGGGAATGTACAGACTGTGAATCCAGTACTGTGGCCTAATAATGCACAGTCACAGGCACAATACAGTGCTAAGGAAAGGGATTCACAGCAAAACTGTGCAGCAAATACAAATAAAATATACTGCTTTCGCTGTGGTTTAACACAACACATTGCAAATTATGCTACATGTCCTGCAAAAGTGTTGCAAATGCTAAAAGGTAGGTCATTTGGCTAAAACCTGCCGTAGTTCTGCTAAAGCTGTTCATGAAGTCACTACTCCACATGTTACAGTATTAAGTGTGGATAAAGCTGGTACTTTTATTCCAGACAAGTTTATATGCACTGTCAATGTCAATACTGCTTCTGCTGACAAGGGACGCTCCATTAACCTGATGCTTGATACAGGTGGTTCAGCTGTTTCTATACTACCAAATGATATTTGCTTGAAATAATTTGCAAAAAATATGCTTGCTGCACCTGCCCTGAGACTTTTCAGTTACTTAAAGGATCCAATCCCTGTGCTTGGCTGCTTGCCAGTGACTTTACAATTTGAATCAAATACTGCAAAATGTGACTTTTACATTGTGAATAAGTACTGCTATACTTGGAAGGGATCTCTCTGCTGCATTAAACCTACAATTAGTTGATGGTCTCATTACTACAGCACCAGTGCCTGCCACATAGCCTGTGTCTAGAATTTCACCACAAAGCAACACTTCAGTGGGCTATGCAAAGAACTTTGCGCACAAAGTTAAGTTGAGATCAGGTGTCAAACCAGTACACCAGAAATTGAGACGATTGCCCTACTCTATAAGGGAGACTGTCTCACAGGAACTACGTAACTAAGGAGCAATGTGCCATGCAAAAACCCAAGCATTTCCAGCTGAATTATTACATGGCAGACAGATGCGCACTAAATTACATGTTGCAGACATCAAACTTCCACCAAATACTGTTCCTACAAACTCATCTACTGCTGACATTGTCAAACGTCAACAAGCCAAATGCAAGACTTATACTGACAGAAAACGTTCAGCCTGGATCTTTAGTCAGAATTAAGAAACCAGGAATACTGAAACAAGGACAATCTAAATTTACTACACCACTTGAAGTGAGACGCCAGCGAGGACCATACACATATGTGTATATGTGTATCTGATGGATGCATATGGAATGCAAGTCGTGTTGCTCCTGCTGGATATGACTTTGGAGAAGCTCCATTCGATGAAGGACATTTTCCTACTCCTGATGCCAACTACAGTAGACCTGAAGAAAGTGAACCTATAAGGCATACTGAGAGAATCAGAAAACTACCTGCATGGACCAAGGACTATGTGATATTAAGAATATATATAATTGCTTTCAGATACATACTGTTTATTATATGTGTCAAAATGCTTTCCTACTATAGGGGGAATGTGGTGTTTATACAAATGGCCTGCAGGTGTCACTATGAACATTACTACGCAGATACAGAAGTATTTTCTGTACAGCTTGAGAGTGATATAGTTCAAGTTACAGCTGTTGTATAATGGCAGCATGAACCTGTTAATAAAGCACTGTTATACCCTGCTCATCCCCAGCTACCAAAACACAACACTAATTATGGTTCATGATGTGCAATGCCATGTAATGATTTAAAGAGAACTTTACAAGCCTTAAAAAATATATTTATTTATGTAGATACTTTATTGACACATTGATCTAACTGTGAATCTACGTATTTGGTCTCGTTTTTGCTGGAGATGTGGGCCTAGCCGGTAAGATGGGTTTTAAGGCAATTGTAGAATTGTATTTATTGTAGTAGTATTTTTTAATTGTTGCTCATTGACATTTCATTGGGAATAAAAGGGATGTTAAAAACTTTCGTAAATTCTTATTGCGTTTATATCCAAAGCTTAAGTCCTTACACCAGTTTTGTCATGTCAGGATCAGTATGCACCAAGGGCCAATACTGTAAAAGAGATTTTTTAATAAGAGGTGTACAGTATTGGCCCTTGGTGCATACTGATCCTGACATTACAAAACTGGTGTGTAAGGACTTAAGCTTTGAAAACAAAAGCTCTGGTAAGCAAATATGCACGTACTACAGTCACGGGCCTATCTAAATGTGGAGTATATAAATGTGGCAATTGTGTGATGTGCAACACTCTGATGCTTGGGGCAGCATTGGACCCTGATTATGATACGAACAAGGTAAAGCAGGACATATCAAAACAGCCAGTAGCACAACATTGGATGCAGGTTAAATATCCTATCTCCTTCTTTAAGTGCAAGGGCGCTCCGCCAGTGAGGTGAGCCCTCACTAGGTACTAGGGGCAGCAAAAATTATGCTCCTGGTACTTTAAGAGCCTAATTTCCAGTTTTCAAACTTCTAGCACAGAGAGCTCATTTATGCTGTGCACTAGCGTCCTAGCTTTCTCTGCCACGCTCGTAGACCCCCCCCCGGACCCCTCTGGCGCAAAAAGGTGAAAACAAGGGGGAGGGGGGCAGCAACAGCAAGCTGCCTCAGGCATTTAAGTGCATGCCCCATGAAGATGTAGGGTTGCCACCTGGCCGGTATTTTACTGGCCTGGCCAGTAAAAATTATGGTTCACCCCAATGTTATTAATAGGGAAAAAGATAAATATATACAGTAGGAAGGCCAGTGGCATCCCTACGTAGAGGAGGCATCATTAATCGTTTGTTGCTGCAAAATGAAGCCTTCTGTACACATGTGTGGCCCCCAGGGGATTTTATGCTGCACTCCACTTAAACTGTTTTATTACAATAGATAATCTTTGGAACATTATGATTTGTCTCTGGTAGAATTGGTTCTATTATTCTTTTATGTGTGGAAAGGACCCATCCATGATTGACTGTATACTTTAATCTGTAAATATATGCCATAATATTGTCCCTAGATATTCTTGAATTTATGCATTAACATGACTATTAGGAATGGGTAATATTTTATGTATCCCATAAGGAAAATGTAAGGCTGAAATTTTTTTTAAAGTAATATTTTTTAGCACTTTAATAACATATTTAGCACTTTATTTCTTTATAACCTAATGTATTTTATATACAGGTGAAAAATTATATTGTGCAATATCACATGCTAAACACTGAATATGCTGGTCAGTGGCCAGTCATACAGGGGTTAATTACATTGGTGATGTCAGTGTCATGTTACAAACCAGGTAGGTAGAGACTATTTAAGTGGTGATTTACTATGTATGTGTACTCTGAGAAAGGTCCCAAATGGGGACCGAAATGTCGTTTGTGCATACCATGCCATTTTTTTGCAAAGACCCAGCTCTGCACTGAACAGTACAAATGAAAAAAATCCCTGCTAAAGATGACAGCATTTATATTAAGCATTCCTTAAGAAATCTTTTTCAATAGAATGTTTAACAGTGAAAATAAAAATAAAGTCATTGACAGCATTTTTCCAGCTAATTAAAAGATCTGACAGTTCTGTGGGAAGCTTCGTTTGTAAGTCACTGAAGATATAATAGGTATTGGTGGCTCCCCTCTCCTAGTGGGCCCAGAGCAAATACCTTTTTTCCTTTTTACATCTATGATAACATTGTCTTTGATGCTATTCATTTTTTCCCCAGTCCTTTTACATTACCCCTGAGATCCCCTATGTTCCTCTATGAGAGGACTGCTATATTTGTGCAGTAGTGGTCTGCTAGAATTAGAAACAGGTTGAGAAGGGACAGTCAGGTTGGCAAAAGTCAGATTTAAGCACTTCAAGTTTATCAGTATGCCTGCTAAATTGCTTGGGGTTCTCTGTACTGAGATAAATCAAAGAAATAATCTGATGAGAGTGATGTGGATAATTTTATGCCGCAAGGGAAAAATATTCTCAGTGAAGCATTATTACAATTGAGGCAGTTAATGATGGAGAAAACAACAGTCCAATTAAGAAAGGTTGAATCAGAATCAAAGAGAATTAAGAGCACAGAAGAAACACAATAGAACACAACACCAGAGAAGGATCGAGTGATTGGTATAATTATGAACTAAAAAGAGAATGTTCATATAGGTCTAAAGAGATTTACTTTACCATTTACTGTTCTTTCCCAAATGAAAATATGCACACAACAAAATAAGTAGGTAAAGTTGCAAGATGGACAAGAAACAATCTGTATTTTTGGCTATGAGAGAAAAGAACCTCAGTTGGTGGATATTTTTTTTAAGTTATTGATATAAATTGTGAACCACACTGAAATGTTGTGGTTACAATTACTCATTTGCTAAGTAATGGTCTGAGTTTCTTTAATTAAGTTCCATTTAATTAAATGATCTCTGTAAAGAATGCTCAAAGATTTCTCTTAAAATCAGTTCAAAGAACATTTCCCTTGATACAGGACTTTAGGCAAGAAAATATTTGGACATCTGCAGGAATATTCTCGGCAACACCTTTCCACGTCCCCATAGAATTGTAATGGTGAGCTAGCACCATTAAACGATGATGTGTGGGATCATAGCACGGAGGATGTGGCATAGAAGATACTAAAATGTCTACTGTATTTTTATAATAGTTATTTGTCAACCTGGAACTGGCCAAATTACTTCTGGCAAAAAAAATGCATTGGCACTACTGACTGTTTTTTTAAATTTTTGCAGTGGAATAATTACTCCTGGCTAACTGAAGCAAATGTTCAGCAATGTGAAATGAATAAGCATGATTGTGCTTTCAGAAATTGCTGATATTGTGGCAATTTTTTTGGCAATGTTCACAATCATTCAATTTCGGCAGCGCGCACCAGTAACCTGAGGCTTCAGCTAGAATTAAAACAGTTTAAAATCTTTATTAATATATTCATAAAAACCATCTGGTGCTGATGCAACACTGCATTTGTACCTATTGGTAATTACCATAAAATGTACGTTTTACAGTTAACCCTTCACAAGCCTCTTACAGAATACTTGAATACATAATATTACGTCTTAAGTTTCAACAATTCATGATCATAATTGAATCAATAAATAAATAAGTTCCAATAAATGTACCAGTTATAAATACATATTCAAGATTAATTTAAATATGATTAAAAATGATTGGAAATGTTTAAAAACACTCCCAGCTGCTAAGGTAATGTTTAAACAATGTTGCAACTAACAATGTTCCCACAAACAAAATACATAGTTACCATCCCTAATTCAAAATTTACAAGTTCGTTCAAATACAGAGTTTAAAACCAAAGACCGTCTAGTATACAACTTATAGATCCATTTAGCTTTCACCTGCAACAATTTGACTCACACATCTCCACATCTCCACCTCTAGGACCCAATGGTAATTTTTATATGCCCTGTGCTCTCAGCAAACTTTATATTCCTTAAAATGCTTAGAAATTGGGGTTGTTTCATTCCCTGCTTTTATTGAGTTGAGATGCACCCTAATTTTAACTTTCTTTATGGTGCAATCAACATATTGCTTGATTAAGAAATAAACCACTAATTTTGTGTTACAATTAATATAGACTCTTTTGTTAAAAGCTTAGCCTCCACACCATCCCTAGGCCCCCAGCCCAGTCATAATCACGCCAGGCTCCCCTCCACCTCTATACCTTATTTCCTCTTCTCAATGCCACAGTTAGGGCCAGGCGGGAGGTATGGGGCAGTGCACAAGGTTCTAGGAGGGTAAAGGGCCTGGATCTTTGAGCCCACTAGATTTTCTTCTGGTGTATTACTGGCCCAGTCTGACCCTGGGTCACTCCCTGGTATAAATGAAGGCAGATGATGGCAAGTGGAAAAAAAATAATCAAAGTGACAGACTTAGTGGCAGAGGCATAGTTATATGTCATTGAGCCACACAAAAAGCAAGTTTGAGAGCCTTCCTAACTGCTTATCAGTCAGTGTCTCGATTGGCCATAATATCGCAAAACAGCAGTCACAGGGTCTACAAAAGAGGCAGACTTATAGGGGCAGATTTACTAAATTCACATGAATGATTCGAAATTCGATTGAATTTTCAAAAAGATTAGAATGTTCAAATATTTTGGTGGGCACTTCGACCATCGAATTTTGAAAATTCGATCAAATTGAATGATTCGAATAATTTGATTAAAAGTCTATTCGAATATTCGACAGTCGAATTACTTGCCCTTTAAATTTTAATTTGATTGCCTATTTCACCAGATTAAACCTACTGAATTGCTATTAAACCCTATGGGAAGCTCCCATAGGGTTTTTTTTAAGTTTTTTAGATTGAATAAAAATTATTTTATTGAATGGTTAAAATCGATCGAATTGCGGTAAAACCCTTCAACCCCTATTTGATTTTAAAGGGTTAAAATTTGACCACAATTCGATTGGTCAAATTCAGGGGTTACTTCTCCCTCGAATTAAACCAGTAGTAAATCTGCCCCATAGACCTATAGAGGCAGATTTCGTAATTTTTGTATTCCAGTTTGTTTTTGTTCAATATCTGAAAAAAATTAAAAGACACTTCTTCACTGAACAGTGCAAAAAAAAAATTATAATAATAAATACCCTCTAAAGATGACAACATTTATATTAAGCATTCCTTAAGACATCTTATTCAATATAAAGTTTAACAGTAAAAATAAAAATAAAGGCATTGACAGCATTTTTCCAGCTAATTAAAAGGAATGGTCTGCCAGTTCTGTAGGATGCTCCTTTGTAAGTCACTGCAGATATAAAAGCTATGGGTGTTAATTTGCAAAAAAAAAACAAGATTGCAACAAGTCTTTCTAATTTCGACTGTAAAGAAAAATAAAATAGCTTGAATGTAGAATCTACACAGCCATTTGCCTTCTATAGAGGTTCACCAAGTGTTATCTGCCAAATTCTCAGTTGGTAAATCTTTAAAATGGTTCAGAAAATGCAAATTTGAATAAAATATTCTCAAACCATTGGCTTTAAAGGTAAACTGTCATGGGAAAACATGTTTTTTTCAAAACACATCAGTTAATAGTGCTGCTCCAGCAGAATTCTGCACTGAAATCCATTTCTCAAAAGAGCAAACAGATTTTTTTATATTCAGTTTTGAAATCTGACATGGGGATAGCCATTTTGTCAATTTCCCAGCTGCCCCTGGTCATGTGACTTGTGTCAGCACTTTAGGAGGGAACTGCTTTCTGGCAGGTTGTTGTTTTTCCTTCTCAATGTAACTGAATAGTACGCAGTGGGACATGGGTTTTACTATTGAGTTCTGTTCTTAGATCTACCAGGTAGCTGTTATCTTGTGTTAGGGAGCTGTTATCTGGTTACCTTCCTATTGTTCTTTTGTTAGGCTGCTGGGTGGTGGAAAGGGAATGGGTGATGTCACTCCAACTTGCAGTACAGCAGTAAAGAGTGATTGAAGTTTATCAGAGCATAAGTCACATGACTTGGGGCAGCTGGGAAATTGACAATATGTCTAGCCCTATGTAAGATTTCAAAATAAAATATAAAAAACATCTGTTTGCTCTTTTGAGAAATGGATTTCAATGCAGATTTTTTCTGGAACAGCTCTATTAACTGATGCAGTTTGAAAAAAAATTTTTTTCCCATGACAGGATCCCTTTAAGTTAAATGCTTGTGTTCAATGAAATACACAAGAATAATACCAGGCTTAATGTTTTCTTACATTAAAGTTAAAACTTTGCATTTGATAGAATGGATACATCTAAGTAACTTTTCAACTGACCTTCATTTTTTTCTTTTTTTTCGATTTTGAAATTTGTCATCTTTATCCGACTCCAGCTTTCAAATGGGGGTCACTGATCCCTCTAAAAAAGAAAAGCTCTGTGAGGTACATCTTTTTATTACTCATCTTTTTATCTAGGCCCTCTTCTATTTCCATGCATTCTTACCAGTCTCTTATGCAAACAAATGCATGGTTACTGGGGTAATTTGGACCAAAGCAACCAGACTGCTGAAATTGCAAACTGGAGAGCTGGTAAATAACTCAAAAACGGCAAATAATAAAAAACAAAGCAATTGCAAAATGTCTCAGAATATCACTCTCTATGTCATAGTAAAAGTTAACTAAAACAACAATAATAATTAAAAAGAGTCAAAGATGTGAGAGGAAGAGGTGAACACTCTAAAAAGGAGATGGGCATAGCACAGATGAAGACAGTATTTAGTTTTCGTAGGACACATCGTGCAAACAAAAGGGTTAATTTGGTTACAAAAGAGTTTAGGCATCCTGTGCTTGTTGTCTTTTTTGTCTGTGCTGTAATTTTTTCATCTTCAGTGAAAGAGGAATATACTTGGATGGGAATGGTGGGCTGATAAATGAACAAGCTTTCCCCAAATTAATATATGTGTGACCTGGCAGAGCATTTTCTTACCTTACATGATTAGCCATACATAAAAAAAGGAAGATGATGGCTTCCCATTGCCCCTGAAGACTACAGATCCTCCTCTCCTGCTGTCTCACCACCTGCTGGACCATTACCTGAGATCTGCAAATACCGGGCAAGCCCACTACATTTAACTCATATAATTTCCATATTTGTGTTGTTATTTTTAAATAAAGCATTTACTGCTGAATTTATGAATATATATGAATTTATAGCATAAACGTGTTAGAAAGAATAACAAAAAGAGTGTGTCCTCCTGTGATAATTTCCCATATAATATAATTCCAGTATGGAAAAGTGTGACACTGTGGAATAATGGTGTTCTGGAAAAAATGTTACTGCAATTCAGAGTGGACACAATCATGAAAATATGAATGCTACTTGTTTGGATAATAATGAAATTCATACAACTCCACAAGAACGGCTATAGCAATGATTCAAAAATCTGTTTACTGCTTTTGAATAATAAAGCAACATAAAGCAATACAATGTGCCATTCTATTCCTCTTTTTTCACACACCATATATAATGATTGATTGAATACAATGTTTAATGTACTAATAGTGGAGTTTGGGACTTTGGTGACTTCAGGGCAAAGATTCAACATATACTGTAGTGAACTCCTAGAAAAGCATATTTATAGTGTGATGAACACAAACACCTCTTTTTTGTGAAAACAAAAGGAATTTTTCAACATTTGTACTCAACACTTTTATTGTGATAAATCTGCCCTTAAATGTTTTTTTTTTTTTCTTTTATTCCCAGCAATGAGAAAGATAGAAAAGAGTTAGTTTACGTGTCTGTGATAGGTTCAGGGAAATGATCAAGGCCTCCAACCCAAATCTACCCTGGTTAACATATAGGGGCAAATTTACTATTATTCCCCAAAATTAGCTTGATCATATTCAAAATCGATAAGCATTCGACCATCGAATGCTTATCGAATTGTTTTAGGCTATCATTTTGCTCGATATTCGATTTCTCGATGAATTCGTATGATCGGATACCAAAATCGTAAAATTTCCTTCGAGCATCCGAAAAATTTATACGATTCTAATTATCGAACGCTTCGATCTTACGAGCAGGAATATAGTCTCAGAAGCCTATGGGGGGGGGGGGGTTTCCCATAGGCTTCTATTACAATTCGGTAGGTTCAATCAGGCGAAGTAGGCAGTCGAATAATTTTAAAATTTTGATTCCTTCGATCATCGAATTATCGAATTATCGAATATCCAATCATTCGATCTATTTGATAATTCTCTATTCGCTGATTGAAGAGGCCAAATTAGAATATCTGATTTTCTGGAAAATTTGTACGATCGTTATTCAATCAAATTCGATCGAACTTTGATCATTTCACGTGAAATTCGTAAATCGGACCCATAAAGAACATGCAAGAAACATGTCCCCAAATGCAAGTATTGGTTCTTCCCTAGGTATGGTTTTACCAATTGAGGGCAGATGTGTATTCTTTCTCACAAGGAAATTCCCTATGGCTTTCCAGCCCCCAACTAACCCCCCAGCCAAATCAACCCACAGTCCCACTTCTCCAATCCTTTTTTCTCTTTCCCTAGAAAGGGGACTACCTCAACTTCCGTAAGTGCCAACAAAGCTCACCTGAAAACTCACCAGAGGCTACACCATCCAACTCATAAACATTATGCATACAGCCAAACGGCGGCACAAACCCTTATTATTGCTCTCCACCAATGCAAAGAAAGCGTTCGACAGAGTAAATCTGACATATATGTTTGTCTGCATCAAATTCTATGGATTAGGCTCTCCTGGATACAATCCTTATATACCTAACCCACAGCAAAAGTAAAAGTGATGGGGTCTGTTCTCACTTCTAGCAATCAGAAACGCTTTGCGACAAGGTTGTAATCCCTCCCCTGCCCTCTTCATACTAACCGCCAGACTATTCTTAAATAAAATGAGATCACACACAAACATCAATAGACTCACACTGGCAAACAGACATCATAAAGTGCTAGCCTATGTACATGATCTATTATTTGATATAACAGATGTCATTAATTCTATTCTGACCCATTTAGATGAAGCATACATACATAAAACATACAAGTTATTTTATGCAATATAGTTTTAAAGGGGAATGTTGGGTCCCCAGCTGGATTCTGTATCAAATGCTTTTCCATAACTAAGGAACTTACATTCGTGGAATAGTTATTATTTTATCAATTTTGTATTGCAGACATTTTCCTCTTGTCAGCTAGCATTGCCTCAAGCACAAAACCTTCCTGCTATTTATAGGGTTAAATGTGCAATAAAAACAGCTGCACAATATTGGAGCTGAAGTGAAGTGAGATAAAAGAAAAATATTCACTAAAAGTCATCTCAAAATTAGATCTCCCAGTTCAGAGACAGTCTGACATTCTACCATAGGAGAAAGAAAAAAGATAGCAAAGAGAAAACAAAATGTTAGAGGTGAAGTGATATTACAGCTCTAGTCCTAAACTGTTTTATAATTGGTATTTGCACTTGGAACAACAGATAAGCAAACCATCTGCTAGGCCCATAAGCCACTGAAGGTTTTAGAAATGTGTATGTCACACTTGTATATATTAATATCCTCTTAGAGGTCAAGGTGATAAAATCTAGTTTTCCTTAAATGTGTGTTCAGCATCAACAATAAATTAGCATTTTCTGTATGCCAAAAATTAATAACTTAAACATGTATTGTAATGTCTGTAATACGATTATGGTAAAACTGTTTATAATTTTTTTGGACATAAAGGAGCATATTTTTTTAATATTTGATATACTCAATTTGAGAAAAACAGGGAAAAACTTGTACATATATTCAAGAATATTCTTTTTAACTGGCAAAAAAATTGCAAACATTTGCATGAAAATCTCATACTGTATAAGACCAGTAAAGGCTGCCGAGTTGCTATAGAAATTAATCGGAGTTTTTAGAGATTTCAAGCAACTCTCTTTTATTTATTTATTTTTTCCCAGTCAGGATTTTCATTGTACAAAATACAAAAATGACTATTCTGTGGAGTAGGTTTCATTCTCTTTTTCACAGTTGTGTGTTTAATTGCATGAATTGTACCTACTCTGTATTTTTTTTCCCCCAAATTAAAAAAAAAAAAAAAACAGGTCACTGCATTTTTGTGACATTTTCAAACACAACATGCAGAATTTTTACATATTTGCTTGTGGGTACAAAAATAAAAAAAAAATAAAATCATGCTTTTAGGCATGCTCAATTGCATGTGAAAAAACAACATGGATGTAAGGGCCCACATTCAAATTAGAACTGGGAAAACTATTGTAGTGGGTTACACTTTTCAAGAAACACCATGATTTTATAGTCTAGGGATGGACACAAAGCATCACCATATTCCTTGGTTCCGTCTGTTATTGCAGACATAAAACTTTAATATGTACTTTATATGAAGCATCACCTTTTCCTCCTTCATGATACTACAGTAAAGGAAGAAAGTGAAGCCATATTTCATGTGCATCATTTGATTACATCTATATTTGGTTTAATTTAAGTTGGAAGTATGTCAGTGTTATGGTGTAGGACATTAAGTGCTGAATTCCATTGGCTGTGCCTGTAATACCGGCACAGAATGGGGGACTCTAGACACTCAAGGTGCTTATTAGAATGCTATTCCCACAACAGTCCCAGAAGTTATATTAACCAGCCCTAACTCCTGGCTTGCAAGTATAGCTGGATGCAGAGCCATAAATCACAACAGTACCAGGAATTATATTAAACAGCCACAAGTCCTTGCTTGTGATTATGGCTGGATGCAGAACTATTACTCACAATAGAGCCAGGAATTGTATTAGCAAGACCCAGCTCCTTGCTTGCA
This sequence comes from Xenopus borealis, assembly GCA_024363595.1. Taxonomy (NCBI): domain Eukaryota; kingdom Metazoa; phylum Chordata; class Amphibia; order Anura; family Pipidae; genus Xenopus; species Xenopus borealis. Next base: position 69,153,361 of record CM044443.1, on the reverse strand, counting down.
AGTATAGCTGGGTGCAGAACTATAGCTCTCAATACTGCTTGAGGTAAGCAGTGAGAGGCGTCGATGAGCATCCATGAAGTAAAGTAATGGTCAGACAAGCTTCATACACAAGGGAGGAGGCACAGTACTAAGGGGTGAGACAGAATAGTAGTCGGGATCATACACTAGGTGGGAACTAATAGTGCAGTACCTGGGATTAAAGAGAGGCAGAAACGTGAAAACAGCCAGGTCATAACCAACAATGTGGTGTCCAGGGGATCAACACAAAATCAAAGTCAGACAGGCCAAGGTCCAGTACTAACAGATAACTGAAACAAACTTGCCACAACACCCCGGTTCAATATACAAAACCTGTTTGCTCAGGCAACGAACAGCCAGAGGCAATGTCTCTAAAAAGCCTCTCCCAGCAGTTGATTGGTGGAAGGCTTCAGGTAGGTTTAACCCCTCTCATTGCCAGAGCGCTCCTGACAGTGGGATCATTTTAAGTATTTGTGTGTGCCCAATTAAAATAGTTTATACAAGTATCTTATACAAGTATCTTATATAAGTATCTTCTATTCCTATACTCTTGGATCAAATAATGTTTGGTGTTTATTTTTTTATTTAAAGCAGTGCTCCCCAACCAGTGGCTTGCGAGCAACATGTTGCACACCAACCACTCGTATGTTGGCAACACAGCTGGTGCTTATTTTTCAATTCCTGGTTTGGAGGCAACTTTTGGTTGTATAAAAATTATATGTACTGCCAAATTGAGTCTCCTGTAGGCTGCCGGTCCACACAGAGGCTATCAATCACAGCCCTTTTTTGGCATCTGCACGGATTTTTTTCATGCTTATGTTGCTCCCCAACTATTTTTACATTTGAATATGGCTCATGGGTAAAAAAAGGTTGTGGATCCCTGATTTAGAGGTTTCAGCATAACACCAGCATTACTTAAGGCCATCCACTTATTTATCATTTACATGATAAATATGATTCTCTGGGATGATTATTGAGAGTAGAACATTGTCATTCTCCAGGTTAAAAGATATATATATATCTGGATCAGATTAGTACTGCACTGTATTTTAAAAATGTAACACTAAGCCATACCCTCCTGACCAGAAGTTGAGGTACAGATTTACCCATTCCCTAACCTGCAAAGGGAATGCCTCACTTTTATATTCCATGAGAAGTCAAGTGGGTCACACACAGTACCAAACTGTGGCTCAGTGCTAGTTCTTTAAGCCTACTACTTGTTAGAACTTTCCATCAACAATAGCAGGGATAGGGAATCCCACTGGGGTTCACTCCATTTGACATATAACATTGACATTGCAGTGCAGTACTATATACTAGTACAGATAGAAAATGTGTGTCCTTATTCAGTTATCAACAGAAAATGTTTTTTTTTACAAAATTAAGAATGTTACAGGTGTGCCCTGTTATTAGGAAGCCTACAGTGACATTATACTGTGCCTCTGTGTTAACCTGCAGAGTCATAGCACCATCTATATACAGGGATGTCAATATTGCCATGTATGGTTTTAATTTGGGGTGTTCAGAAGTAAGTTATTAGATCCTTAATAACTCACAATAATCCACAATATGCTTGAATTTATAATTCAGAAACAGAGGCTGTGGGAGCAAGCCTGGATTTGTGGAGAAGCCACCAAGGCCCGGGCCTAGGGGGGCAGGGTTTTAGAGGGTGGCATGCTGCCATACACCCACATTGGTTCATACGCTGGGGATGCACAGGAGATATGATCTTTTTTTTAATTTCCTGTACACTAATACCCATTTCCCCAATGATGAAAATTTGAGAGAATAAAAGGAAGGGGATGGGGCGGCAGACCTTGGGACACCTGCTAAGTAAATCCGGCCCTGTGTGGGAGACTGGTCATGGGGTCCTCAGGTAAGCTACAAAAGCAAGAAAAGCAAAAGCCTACTCACATATTTCTGGCTAACTTTGTTGAGGAGCACCAGTCTAACCAGCTAATACACTGGTGTAACTTAAGAGACAACTATTTTATAGTAACCTCAAAATGATGTATTTATAAACCAGTCTTGGGGGCAGATATACTAAATTCATGCGAATATTTGCTCGAATAGTCTTTATTCGATTGTGCGACTATTCGAATATGCAAATTAAGTATTTTTGACTAACGAATATAGAGTATTCGGTCTCATCGAATACATCGAATAAATGAATAAATATATATTCGATCGTTCGACTATTGGCCAGTCGAAGAACTTGCCCTTGAAATTTTTATTCAACTGTCTACTTCGCCAGATTGAACCTACCAAATTGCAATAGAAATAAAAAGTATTTTGCCAAATTTCAATCGTATGATCGAACACTTCGAACGTTCGATTCGTAAGATTTTGGCAAATATTCGAACGTTTTTTCTGCGACTTTTCGTAGAATCCTTTGATCGTATGATTCTGGTGAATAGTGGAAAATGCACTCAAAATCGGCAAATATTTATTAGCCAAATATTCACCAGTCGAATTCGAGGGCTAAAAGCCCTTGACAATTCGACCCTTAGTAAATCTGCCCCTTGAAGTAATGAAATAACTACAAAACCTCCCTAAACCTTTACATTGACTAACACCATTTGCTCATTTGCTGTTATAATTATGAAAAGGACTCATCAAAGTTTTAATAATCAAGCAATACCAGCTAATGAACAATAATAATGAAGGGAAACACTTCTCAAATGATTAACAGTCAACATTATTCTGATTGAACCATTCTTTTCAGCAAGCTCATAGATTAACAACAGTAAGGAACGTTAATTTAATCTTTGTGTGCTGGAATTGTGCCAAAATATGGAAACTAGGATTCACAGACTATACTGTATGGTTTAATCATAAAAACATTTAATGCAAATTTATTATAGATAAAACTATAATGTATCCAATTCAGTATACAGTATCACTATGAAGATTTTCATTCATCCAGGTCATGGTATACCTAATATAAGTAACTTTAAAACAACTGGACTTGCCGAGTAATCATTGAAGACGTTTCACTACTAGTGATGGGCAAATTTATTCGGCAGTCGCGAATTTGCAGCAAATTCGCCTGGCGAAAATTCGCTGGCGTAAAAAAAAAACGAGACATGCACCGAAAATTACGCGACACCCCGAAAACGACGCGACTCGTTTTGCAAATTTTTCGCCAATTCACGAATTTCGAGAATTTTTCGCCAAAACGGGATTGATTTGCCCATCACTATTCACTACTCATCCAAGCAGCTTCTTCAGTTCAGCTGACTGGTGTGGGAAGTTCTTGGCATATAAACTCTTCCACTAAGCCAATCACAATGACACATTGTAACTCTTCAAAGAGGTGACATCTGAAATTTACAGAGGTGTTGATTTTGTGTAGTTACTGTGATAGGATAACCAATGTGTCATGCAACTCCTAGAAGCAGGTGTTACTTGTGAGAGTTGCATGAATGGATGTATGAAGTGTTCTGAAATCACCGGGGTACAGATATGAGAACATCATTGTATGTAGCAGACAGGTGGTGTCGAAGGCTGAGTCTTGCCCTCAGCACAGAGCGAACTCTACAGGGCAAGACTCTGTCTTTCTACACCTAAAAGACAAGGGACTCTCATTTGAAGATAGCAAGGTCCAAATCTTGGATACAACAGACCGCTGGTTTGAACGAGGCATGAAAAAGTCGATTCATGTCAAGGTGGAGAAACCATTCATGAACAGAGGCAAGGGCCTTCGACACCACCTGTCTGCTACATACAATGCTGTTCTAACAGCTGTACCCTGGCAGTTTCAAAACACTTCACACATCCATTCAGGCAACTCTCACAAGTAAAACTTGTTTCTAGCAGTTTCATGAAACATTCAGGGGTGAGGTGAGACACTCACCTCAGGCGGCAGCACTCCCCTGGTTGCCAGGGGCGGCAAAAATTACTAAGAGCCAAATTTCGATTTCTGAACCCAGAAATTCAGCTCTTCTAGTGCAGAGTATGCAATTGCACTCTCTGCACTAGTGACATGGACTGCCCCTGACCCCCTCCAGCGCTGAGAATGGTGAGTGCTGTGGCGAGGGGCATCAGAAGAAAAGTTGCTATAGAATGACATATTCTATAGTACACAGTATCATTTCTCTGCTTTTCCTTTACCCGTCTTCTCTTTCACAATTTCTTTTTTTTATTCTTTAGTTTGCTCGCATTTAGCCTCAACTGCCTGTCTATAGTTTTTACTGATAAAAGTATATTTCGATAATAGTTTGAATTTGTGAATATTAGCTTTTTTTTAATTGCATACACTATAGAACTTGTCAACCTCAAATGTGTGTGTAAAACATAGGAAACTATATTGTATACAAATGTGGGGAAAAAAACTTGAATGCACTGGATTTTTATACTACTCAACTGTTAGGGCCGAAGGCTCAGGTGAGGTCGCGGACCAAGGAGGAAACAACAGTCCAAGCACCAGTCCAAAGTACACAGTTCAGGCAAGGTATAGGAGCAAGACGAGGTCGTAATCCAGGCAGTGGGTCGGTTCAGGCAGCGAAGAGTCGTAGTCCAAGGGTCATACACGAGCAGAGTCCGTAGAGAATTCAGGAAAAGCGCACCCAGGAACAGCAAAGTGAACCTATAATCGGGCAACAAACCAGAGTCCAGTGCTGCCTAAAGTAGGGCTCAATTGGAGCCAAACACACGCCAGCGTGATGACACAGGCGCGTCCGCTCAGACGCACGCTGACGCAATCGCGCCCGCGACGCGCGCCGGCGCGAACACGCCCGCACCCAGCCCGGCACTGATGAAAGTTAGCAGGAACCCTTACATCAACATTTTCAATGGATCTAAAAAACTCTGAAAAAAATTAAAAACCCCAATTTTAAAAAATGCTTAAATTTGCCATTGACGCAAGTGCTCGTGCATGCACATGCACAGACAAGAACTTTGTATTGTGGCTTCTGAGACGTACTAGTAATTCAGTGTTGAATCTTATTCGATATTCATGCATGTGTTATAGCTGTCAATGGAGGTTCTGAGAGCAATTATCTGAATGTGCTGAATATGATCACACATGCATGAGGCTTTTTTGCTGCCACATCCCCAGCATGCCAGTCACATGTTCCAGCTTTTAACACTAATGCACCCACATGTTATTGCAAGCACAAAGAGTTAATAAGACAGATGTAGGCACACAACTTTGGAAGACTTGAGTGGTCATTTATGTCTTGGAACACTCTTCTGTTTTTTTTCTGCACTTGGCACATTGACTTCCTTGAATGACCTCCATGCACCCTAATGAATACATTGCTGCCTGCATTCAGCAGTACTGTATTCATGAGGGACAGGAGGCCCGTAGGTATCCCTCCTACAATCCCATATGACATAAGCATTATGGACAGGGCTTGGCCTGCATCTGTTATTGCTGAATGCTGTACTTCATGGCAAATAAAAATACAGTAAATAACCAATCTGTTCACATTGATAATGTATACATATATAATTACAATGTTTTGTAGTTGGGGCAGATTTTACATAGATTCTATTTATTGTCTGCAACTTAAACAGATTGTTGCCGCACCCTGACTGAAATGAACGCTGTGGGATGTTGTGTCATGGCAGAAATATTCTACATATAAGTTTAGAAAAAAAAGGCAATAGTCTGTTTTATCTCACTTCTTTGCAAGTGCCATTATACACCCTATGTTATAGCTTTTCCATTCACTTATATGACTTTGTTTTTTCACTACTTCATCAACCGCTATGTCCATGTAACTTTAACATAAATGTTTGTAAAGGTCCTGTCAGAGATTTCTGTTTACAAATTGTTGAGAAATTGAGTAGAACATGAACAAGAACAAGTTGGTACTGAAAATGAATTATAAGTACTGTATTTAGCCACAGATTTAACTGGCTTCCACTTATTTTGTGTAGTTACTCAGAGGTACAGTAGAAAGACCACTGAATTGCTTTGAGATCTGTAGCCTTTGTCTCTCCTTGTTTTTACTCTGTCATTAGATTTCCAGGGCTTGGCAGATGTTAAAGGAAATATGAGAAGGAGTCTGCCATAGATAAGACAGTAAAGTTTTGATGAATTATCAGACATTCTTTTGCTTAGCTTGGAATAAAGCGATGTTGGAGTAATAGTGCAGAATCTCGTAGTGGAGATATTCTGAAAAGCATTTGTGGAAATTATCCAGGGTGTAGGATTTTCACACTGACTTTTTCAAGTTGATTTTTTTGATAAATTTGTTAAATTTGTGGATGGGAGTTAGGTGGATGTTGTTTTAATTAAAAAATTTGATAAATGTGAGTTTTAGTAAATACCCTCTATACGTTTGTTAAAACATATGATTTTAACCAGCTAAAAGCAAGCATGAAATGTCATAATTTAAATAAGTACACATACTGTATTGTATATAAAGCTTGTAATTACAATACAGTGATCTCCCTAGAGCCCATTATAAGTAGAGATGTGCAAAATCCACTTTTTTTGGAATTCAGCTGAATCTAGATCCTTCATGAAATATTCGGCCTTATCCTGAACTGAATCCAAACCCTAATTTGGATATGCACATTAGGGTGAGGAAGTGGTTAAAGAGATCCTTCCTTGTTTGTGTGATGCAAAGTCATGTGATTATAAGGATTCTGATTAAGCCAGGCACTTGGTACTTGACCCTAACTAAGATGCATGAATCCATATTGGTGGCAACCAAATTTGCCAAAATGACCAATTTACTAAAAGGTGAAGCAAATTGGAAAAAGCTTACTGTTTCACTGGTGTTTTTTCATATTTTAATGTGGGATTACGTTTACGTAACTTTTAAATATATGTTATTTACACTTGTTTATCAATTTGAAGCTTATTTTAGGGTGAGATCATGGCTAGGTCAATAGAAGATCTCTTTTGTCTTTAGTTTGCTTCCTTGAACATTTAACATGAATTGGCTACTTCCAGCAATTTCACCAACAAGCACTTATAAAGGCATATATGTGACCTGTATGTACCCACCTTATTTAAAATTACATAAGCGTTAAGTATGTTAATGAAGGTTCACTAGGAAGAGAGTAACACTAGAAAAAATTTGCTTAGAAACGTTTGTGCTGTCAAAGTTTCTCTGGCCATTTGCCGTGATGAAACCGCATTTTGATAAATAACGCGTGTTCGCTTCTAAATCTGCGCAAAGTATGACAACGTTTTCCTAAGCAAAAATGCTCCATTTAGTAAATTTGTCCATTAATGTTTAAATGTTTGTTAGATGACTTACAAGGACAAGGAAAGTTGAACTAAAGAAGTAATTAGAAATGTTGCACATTATGTTTTGTGCTTCTGTACCAGCCCAAGGCAACCACAGTCCTTTAGCAGTAAAGATCTGTGTCTCCAAAGATGCCCCAGTAGCTCCCTATCTTGTTTTCTACTGCATCACTGCACATGCTCTGTGCTGCTGTCACTTATTAAGCTTAAGGACCTATTCACAATAAACAGTTTACATAGAATAGAAATGTCATAGTATAAGGCTGATAGTTATTAATATGGATAATTACTACATGGCAGCACAGAAACCAGTGCAGCTAGCATCAGAATTTAATAATCATCCCTGCAGCATCCGCTTATATTACAGAACAACCTAATTTTCTGCTGAATAACTAAGCCCTAAGCTTAGCTTTTAAACAGCTGCTCAGAGCCTACTGAGTGACACTTTCCAAGATGGTGACACTTTCCAAGACTGTGACAAGTTTGAAGTCCTGGATCATTGCTGCTATTGACAAGCTGAAACTTTAGGCTGGTGCAATAAGTTCAGTATATAAAAAAGGCCTTTTTAGCCCTAGTCATTTTTAGGGTTTAGTTCTCATTTAAGGTTTGGTGCTCCAGGTATGAAAACATCCCTTATCCAGGAAACCCCATGTTCCTAGCGTTTCTCGATAATAGATTCTACCTAGTGTGTGGATTGTCAAGGCAAGGGCTCTGTATAAAACGTTTCCTATTGGGTGACACTTTATCAGCAAAATCAAATTTTTTTAGGTAATCTCCCTCCCAAAATAATAAATGAGGTTGGTTATTTTGAGTGAGTAATAAAAATGATTATTCAAGAGTGAGTTCACATCATGATTCCTAATTTGCCCAGATTTTTTTAATCTCTGTGGCTCTCATTGTTTTCATTTCAGATAGGAAGAAAGGACTGTAGGATAACTTTATTCAGGACTTAGTGACTTAGTAAATAGCAGAGACCTGTAACTTCAGAAAATATTGATCGTAATTTGGACATTGCTCTATTAGCATTATAGTGCAGAAGTCACATTTACTGATTTGTAAAATAAAATGCAGCGTGTTTCATTGACATCTAGGGCAGGACTTAATTGTACTGCAGCATGTTGTTTCTTCTTCAGCTTATATTACTCTTAGCAATTTTAAAAAAAATAGTCTATTAACCATTTATATACTAAATGCCCATGGAAATGTTTGCTTTTCTAATATATCTGTTGAATGGTTGCATGCAGTACTCAGTGGGTCTGTTACTCTGCTTAAAAAGAGCAACAAGATGTAAGAACAAGGTCAGCTCTCATTAGAGACTAATGGAGCCATGTGGTAAGTCTCTCCAAGCTGCTGTTCTAGGCCCCTCACTGTGAGCCACAGGGATCCAATAACAGAATCTGTGTCTACTTCTTCTTATTTGTAAGTCGGATAAGAACACCCAAGAATTATACATGAGAAACACTGAATAATGCATAAACCCAGGCAAAGCAAATGTATGGGATTTGTTTCAGTGACTTTTGGCTCCTTCCATCATTCTCTGACTATCTTCCAACCTTTCCTTTATTCTTTCTACTCTCCATCTGATCTTCTTTCAAATGTATCTTGTTTGCAATGTTTCACTTGCTGTCAGAAATTAAAAACAAGCAAGAAAAGGAATAAGATGCTAAAACAAGGCTTCTCTGGGTGTCTGGAGTATGAGATTAAAGGAAAATTAGCTTCAAAAAAATGCATGTTGTGTCTGAAAGCAATGAGTAAAGTTTAATAAAGTAGGATACAGATGGAAAATGCTGAATTAATTAGAGTTTGAAAAAGTTAAAGTCAATTTGTGGTTGCACTGGAGAGCATAATCACATGCCTGTTTCTTATTTCTTAAAAGAACTAGTCCTTTGCTGGCTCAGAGTCCATCTGCTTGTTTTGTCTCATTGCAGTGTGCATGTTTATGCTGAACCTAATGTAAAAACTACCCAAGCCTTATTGAACATTTTTACTGGATCTATTTGACCTTATTGACATTTGTTATGCCAGTCTTGGCTTCTGTTGACCTCCATCCTGTTCCTCAACCTTAATACCTCAGATGCCAACCTTGGACTATCTGGCTACAATTCCTACCTAATCCCTTAATACAACTCTATCTAAATGTAATTTAATTTTCCCCTATGCCTGTTAATCTTCTGGAGTTTTCTACATTATTTGTGGTGCCAGAAGCAGTACTGTAGAGACTATAAACAGATATTGTTTTCAATAATAATAATATTGCTTTACAAACACCAAAATCTATAAAATCATGAAACATATTTAATGAATGTATGTTGAAAATTATCTTAGATTTCTGTTTTATTTCGTTATGCAAAATTGATGCTTAGTTGATGATTCCCCTTTAAATGGTGTTATGGTATTTCAACAGCAAGTAAAACTATTATACCTTTTGAAATAACTGAGGACCCTGAATATGGATGTGAGGTTAAAGGGATGCTGTAATGGGAAAACATGTTATTAGTGCTGCTGCGCTGAGACACATTCAGTTACATTAAGTAGGAGACGTAACAGCCTACCAAAAAGCAGTTCCATCCTAAAGTGCTGGCACAAGTCACATGACTGGGGGGCACATGGGAAACTGACAATATGTCTAGCCCCATGTCAGATTTCAAAATATAAAATTAAATATAAAAAATGTATTTGCTCTTTTGAGCAATGAATTTCAGTGCAGAATTCTATTAACTATTAACTGATGCATTATGAAAAAAACATGTTTTCCCATGACAGTATCCCTTTTATGAAGCCCCTTTTTCATGGCCCGAGCAATAGTGCAATTTCTGTTTGTTTCAATGTGCATATATTTGGTAGTAAAGAGGTTGTTCACCTTTAGATGAACTTTTTGTATGATGTAGAGAGTGATATACCGAGACAACTCTCTACTTTGCAATTCCAGCAATCTGGTTGCTAGGGTTCAAATTACCCTATCAACCATGTATTGAATGGAATAAGAGACTGGAAGATGAATTGAACAGGGCCTGAATTAAAAGATGAGTAATAAAAAGTAGCAATGACAATAAATTTGTAGCTATACACGGTATTTGTTTTTAGATGGGGTCAGTGAGCCACACTAGAAAGAGTCAGAAGAAGAATTAAATAATTAAAAAATTAAGAAAAAAAGAAAACATTAAAAAAATGCTTTGAATTAGCCATTCTATAACATCCTAAAAACTGATTGTTTTTTTAAGTAAGGTAAATGCTAGTAGGGAAAATCCTTTGTTTCTGTATTTGTCTTCATTCTGTAGGGAACAACTGACAGCGACTTGTAACAAATTAGCTTTCTATTTTAAACACGTTTAATGTTAGGTGACTTTTTCTAATGGTTTTACAACTTTCATCTAACCGCTCTATGTTGTGTACTAGTCTTTGAGATTCCAGTGACAATTTTGAAATATGGAACTTAAATTGATCTTGTAATTGGTGTGGTCAAATAGGCTTGATTTACTGGAAGTGAATGCTTTGCTACATGTCACTTGAACTTCAGTTCTTATAGGCAAAGTCACCTGCTGTCTCTTATTTTCCAATTTGTTGTGCTGAGATCACAGACTTACACATTCAGTGTGTTGTATTTTCTCATCTGGTCATCCAGCTCATGTGGAACACACAACAAACCATTAAATGAAATAGAAAAATGAGCGTGGCAGTGTATTTCAGAAATAAAAATGTACTGGATTCAGTTTAAGCCTCAAATAAGAGACTGATTTCATGAGATGTACAGAGTTGTGAGCTTGCAGTTGACTGCATCATTCTCCTGAATCGACTGAACCTGATGTGATCAGCTTGCTTTATTTCTTGTTCTGTCAACTGAGTAACGCTTATAAACCTGACTGCCATTATCCTAGCCAATCTGTAACAATCTGTTGCAATACTTTCAGGCAGTTATACTTTATCTACAGGGCTTTGCTATGGTGCCTTAACAGATAGATCCAGTAATCATTCTTATACTGGTCTCCTGGTGCCACTGTATTGTTTATACTCTCTCACAATGCATTGCTTCGTAATGTAGAATGAAGCTTTGGTTCAACAGATCTGTTGGGCACAGGAGTTCCTCGTCTCTATAAAGTAAATATTTTTTTGGAATAGATAACCACATTGCATCCAGTTGCTCCTTTTGCTTACTGTAGCTGGTTTTATGCATTGCAGTTAACACAAACAAGCAATAAATTCAGATTTATTGCTTTGCAATCAAGAGAACCATAAAGGAGATACTATTATCTCTTACAGGGAAAAAGTGATTGCATTACTTTGAAGTAAATCAGAGCCAGTGACCAGCAAGGGAATGGATTTGCAGTTCTGTCAAACCCCCCCCCCCCCCCCCCCCCCCCCAACAGTAATGGAAAATATTTGTAATCAATGCCATGTCTGGAGTAGTCTAGCTCTAGTTTTTCCCTGTACTTGATTTGAATGGCATTGGGAAAGGTACTAAAGCAAGGACAGCATGTTAGAGACAGATACTGTGCTGCTCTTCGGTCCCAGACTTATAGTCAGAGAATGCAGTTACTCTTTTTGTTACTCTGATAGCAGATGGGTTACCACTGTAGTTGCAAGTGTGCAACCAAAGCAGTATGTTTATTGAATGTGATAATGTGCCTGAAACTTTTGTTTTGTAAACAGGCAATGATATATTCTTGTTGGCACCCTTTATGTCAGGGGTGTCCAACCTGCAGGCCGAGGGCCACATGCGGCCCAGGATGGATATGAATGCGGCCCAGCTTGAAACGCTTGGTTCCAGAGGAAGTATCATGTTACAAAGGATATACTAGTAGGCAGGAGGGGGAACTCTTCCCATTGCCCAGTTAATAGTAAAAATAATATAATAATAAGTCTATTTAATACCCAGGAGTCCTATATTCCAGTGTATAACTCCATCAGGTTATCCAACTGGAATTGTACACTGTAGTTATTTTCTTTACTTTTACAAATCAAAGGTGTTTGTGTATTTCACGTGTGGCCCCAGACAATTTTTCTTTTTCCAATGTGGCTCAGGGAAGCCAAAAGGTTGGACACCCCTGCTTTATGTGAGAGTCCAGTTTTCCCAGATTTCTGCAGTTCTAACCCTACCAGGCCAAAGAAACCTGTTCTCCTCCAGATTTGTACCAATCTTCAAAAGGAAAAGCCAGGGCTTAAATAGCTTCAAAGGAGACAAAATGCTATATTTTTTATACAGATATTGTATATCCATTTGAAATTCAAAAGACCACAGTTTACACTATAGGCATTAACTTTTTCTCTTTAACTGCGGTTTTTCCTATAAATAAAGAACCTTTGTGAGATCTGGATTTTTTAACAGAAGCTTTAACTGAACGTGAATTTCCATTTTCTTTCTAATGAATTTGCTGAGGTTATTTACCCATAACCTAACCATATTTAGATGCAAGCTGATCCAGATATTACTTGGATATATCTAGCACTGCAGGCAACTTGGCTTCATGTTAAACTTCAGAGTTCCAAAGAGAATCCAATTTTATTTGTAGTTTTTCATTTCCATTGTTTCTCTAATGTGAGCTCAAGCCTCAGTAACTTTTGAGAAAGCTTTTTATGAGCCACAGTAAACTGCTTTGCTGCCATTCCTGTATCCCATTTACAAGGCACGTTCAGCTCACTTAATCTCTTTTTCTGCAGCTTTTAATGTGAGTAATGTTTAGCTGCCACTTTAGGGCATTTATTTCACCATTGGGGACCTTTTTAATGTTGTTATGTACTTCAACAATTCTTTAATTTCATAACAGGATTTTGAATACATTGCAGTTACTTTGCATGGTCTCCAGCCAATTCTTGGACTGGCTGTTTAAAGTATCCTTTCTCAGCATTACATAACTTGAAAGTATTTGCTCTGATAAATAGCCTCTTACTTCTGGCTTTTAGGTCTTCTGCTTCTGCATAAAAATAGCACAGTATATTGGCAGCACAAGCAATGAAACCTGTACATCCCTTGGAGCGGCCACTCTACTCTCTGCACCAGTTAAATGTGAATTTAGCAGAAGCTTTGACTTTTACTCACACTTTGGGGCAGATTTATCAAGGGTTGAAGTGAAAATTCTAATTTAAAAAAGATGAATTTTTTGGGTACTTCGACTATCGAATAGGCCAAAATTTGATTTGAATTGCAAAAATTCAACTATTCAAATATTGACATACTGTCTCTTTAAAAACTTCGATTTTGACAATTTGCCAACGTAAACCTGCCAAATTGCTGTTTTAGCCTATGGGGGACCTCCTATAACCATGGAGTCTAAAGTTTGAGAAGTCAAAGTTTTTTTCGGTGAAATCGTTTGAATCATTCATATCGAACGTTTTAGTTGTACGATTCGAACAATTCGAATTAGAACAAAAACGGGCCTATTGTTCGAAAAAAAACTTAAATTCTGCCCCATTCAGTGAAACACATTTCACTAAACACAACATTTCATATGCAAAGATAATTTCAAATACTGTATAATACTTTCCAGTAGTAACCTCATTTATCTGTATAGCTGTATCATTATTTTAAACTTCAGTTGTCTCCATTAATTGGCTGATACATTTATAGAGCAATAGTAGGCTTGTTGTTATGTAGAATACTTCTCAAACAATACATTCTGCATTACGGGAAATATATACCACCTTTTTGAGTTCAATCAGTGGAACCAGGGGCGCTCTGCCAATGAGGCGAGATGAGGCTCTCACCTTAGGCGGCTGCTCCTGGTAACCAAGAGCCGAATTTCTTGGTAACCAACAGCCGAAACCAACTGCCCCCTCTGCACTAGCGCTGTGGACCCCCACCCCCCTCCGGCGATGAAAAACTGAGTGCTGTGGGGAAGGGGGGCGCCACATTGAAGGCTGGATCGCCCCTGAGTGGGACATAAGTATAAATGTGCATAAACAATATCTAAAATTTCAAAAATGAATATTAATTAAACTACAGTCTTTCTTAGTTGTAGTGACCTGTTCCCCACCCTTCTTCTGCTCACAGTGTACTGCACCCCCTTCCCTCACCTTCCATTGTGAAGTGGTCAGTTTTTGGGACCTCTGCTTTCCAGAGACTTTTTGCACCACCCACTATGCAAAATCAATAGAGAATCAAATGCAAAGGCAGATTAATACTGTGAATGGATGGCTCTAGAATGTAAATACATCTCAAATATCTCAAATATAAGATTAATAAAGTAATATTAATGCTATGGCGAATAACATATCACATAGCTACATGTCTAGCAGCTTATTTAAAAGACTACTGTACGTACAGTACCACCTTCTCTTTCATAATCCATTTTAACTATACTCCTGAATCTAATCTCTTTGTGTTGCCTCAACACTCCACAACAAATTTTCAAAAATGATAAAAAAAAAAAAAGAAAACATTCACCATTCCTGGATTTGAGAAAATTACAATAAAACACCTGTTTTTTGTATGATCATCAACAATACAACAATCTAAAAAAAACAGCTGCAAATCTATTTTAATTGCAATGAGCAAAATCCTGAGGTTCTTTTGGCTGTAATGACTTAGGTTCATCCTAAACCATGACAATACTCTTGGTATTTCAGTGCACATTCCCAGAACCTGAAGAACACTGCAAAACAAATGTGCAGAGGTTGTGCATTACATAAATATGTACTGACTACAAGCTGCGTTATTAATATTTATAAATGATTTATATCGCTCAGTTATCCATTTCACTGTGCCTTGTCTAATGAAAATAAAAACCTAGCTTATTATCCATATGGCTCATGCTAACTCTAATCACAAATGAGTGAGATGTAATATGCAGCAAAGATTGTGTACTAAAAATATTCATTTGAAAGATTTTGTGTATGTATGTATACAGATGTGAATGTGTGTAGCATATAAATGATTATTATAAGAAACTAAATATGTGATAATAATGAATTATAAATTAATAAACAACTGTATTAAACTGTTCAATATTACATGCCTTATTTATAATGTCTGTAACACCTTATATCTATTGATTGCTCAGCCTTTATTGAACACTTTATTTAATACACAGCATAATACAGTTGTGTATAATTAAATCTAAAACATTAAATTTATTTTATTTAATAATCAATTTCAATCCCATCAATTTCATTTTATAATCTCTACACTATATACAAAACAGTTGTTTATAATTGATTATTGATTGCATGCATTTCATTTTCTCAATAGTTTATCATTCATTTTAATCACACGTGTTTAGATTTTTATATTAATTTATCTTATACATAACTCTATACAACTGGTTTTAATCTGTCTATCAAGTTGCACAAAATAGAGCAGTGCCAGAGTAAGAATGCAACACAACCGTGACATGAAATGAAAATTGAGAACAACACAAAAACAGAACACAGACCACCACTTTGGGTAGTTAAAGGGGTTGTTCACCTTTGAGTTAACTTTTAGAATAATGTAGAGAGTGGTATTCTGAGACAATTTGCAATTGGTTTTCATTTTTTATTGTTTTTGGTTTTATAGATATTTAGCTTTTTATTCAGCAGCTCTCTATTTTGCAGTGTCAGCAATTTGGTTTCTAGGGTACAAATTACCCTAGCAACTCTGCATTGATTTGAATAAGAGACAGGAATATGAATAGGGGATGGACTGAATAGAATGATAAGTAATAAAAAGTGGCAATAGCAATACATTTGTAGCCTTACAGAGCATTTGTTTTTAGATGGTGTCAGTGACCCCATTTGAAAGCTGCAAAGAAACAGAAGAAAATTGCAAATCATTAAAAAACTATGAAAAATAAATAATGAAGACCAATTGAAAAGTTTCTTAGAATTGGCCCTTCTACAATACACCAAAAGTTAACTTGACCTTGAACCACCCCTTTAAGGATCTCTTCAGTCACAGTATTTCAGTCTCCTGAGCAGAAGAAGCATATTTCCTTCATACTTACCAAGATTTCCCTGGTAAATACAATTAGTGCAAAAAAACAGGGATTTGTAGATTGTCAAAAACCCATGTGCAAGTACAAATAATTTGGTAAACCACCTTTGAATGGAATAATATTAGTTAGTTAGTTTAAAAGCATGTTGTTGATTCTGTGAAAACAGTTTTGCATGAGGAAGAGGTAAGGTAAATTGAAAAAATTCTACACCAGAAATGCATACCCCTTAGTGCTCACTTGCATCTTTGGTCTGAATGAATTGTTTTTTAACAAATCTGCTAGTGTTAATGTACTGCCCTACTGAAATATGTTTCTTTCCTTAGATCTAGGGAGAGGTACAAGCAGGATTGCCCCTGTCTCCGTACCTCTTTGCCTTGGTCATGGAGCCCCTGGAAGTTCTGATGGGGGATGTATCCATCAGGGTCTTTGAAATAGACACCACCAAAAAAATTAATTCCTTTGATTTGCAACTAATTAGCCTCCCTAAATATCACATCTCCCCACTAGTGATTCACAGGTTTCACAGCAAAAAAACACCTAAAGCAATGTAAAAAAAACTGCACTGTTGAAATCTTTATAACGGCTGCCAATCAAACAAAGTTTAACATTAACAAATTTCTTATTGAGACTATCAAGACTTCCTTCTCGTATGTCTCCATACATTCCTAGCTTACACAAAGGGTTGAGTTTTAGAAGTAAAAAAACTTCTAAATTCGACCCTCTAAGTATTTTTACAGTGTTTTTTCTATTGAAAATGGACCTATTTCAATTGAATATCCTTCAAATTCTTGGAAGTTATAAAATTTTTCAGGACAGGTTCTATGAGGTCCCCCATAGGCTACAATGTCGAAGGATTTTTAAAGTACTTTGAAATTCGATTTTCAAATGTTTTCAATTCAAATAGAATTTTGGGCTATTCGATAGTCAGATAAGCCTGAAATTACTTTGAAATTTGAATTTTTAAAATTTGATTATTTTTTTTAAATTTTCACTTCGACTCATACTCACTTCTGCCCCATACAGTATGTTTTTCTCCTGGTGACACCAACCACATCCCCTGCTGTATCATGCCTGAAATACCTCTCTTGCTGCTCCTTAACTGTGATATGCAATGCCTCCATAGAGAATGTGTAAAGAATGTCTGTAAGTTACCCACCCACTCTATGGTGACAGGGACCTTCTTCCTCTTGTCATATTTTGTAACATTTAGTTAACCTGTAACATTTAGGGGCGGATTTACTAAGGGTCGAATTTTGATTGAAAAAAAATTCGAAATTTGACCAGGGAATAGTGGGCAATTAAAAAAATTCAAATTCGAATTAGAATTTTTTTAGCGCAATTCGATCGATCGATCAAATATTCGAATCGAATTCGAATCGAATATTCGAACGATTTTTAGCGTTCGATCGCATTTTTCAAATTCGATCTTAGGGAATGATCCCCATTTCGGAAAGTTTATTCTGGCGAAGTAGGTGATCGAATTTAAATTTAATGGGGAAGTATTCGACCATCGAATTTTCAAATATTTGAATAAAATTAATTAGGTCGAATTTGCCTAATTTGCATATTAGAAATTCGAATTCAAATCTTTTTGAAAATTAGATTGAATATTCGAATCCCTCATGTGAATATATGTGAATTTAGTAAATCTGCCCCTTAGTTAACTTAAATGTAGATGCAATTATGTACAATGTAAATGTATATTCTGTGATTGTTTTGATTGCTATTTTTCTCTAGGTTTAGTGTAAAGAAGATAAAAATAGTGCTATATAATTATGAAAAGGTAATTATTAACTATATCAGTAAATGTATGTAGAACAAAAAAATATACCGTTAAACATTACACATTTTTTTCAAAACACTACCTACATTGCATCCAAGGGTGTGGGACCAGAGGTTATATAAGAATATGTGGTAAGAAACCATCATGTCAAAAATCATTGAAATATGCAGCAGTAAACCTTTTCCAAAGATAGCAGTAATAAACTTTATACTTATAGCCAAGGGTGTCCCCACTCCCCAGTGCTTTATGTCCTGGTAATTGAACCTCTGGATATTCATATCAGGGCAAATGAGGGGATAGAGGGCTTACAAGTATGAAATATAACTAAAAAAATATCACTCTATGCAACTCCGGTCCTACTTTAGACTATGCTATCTACAGCTGCTCAACTATGATAAGAAAGCAACCAAATGCACTGGAAGTCTCTGGATCCCTCTCTCCTACAATTTGGCAAAAATTGGTGAGCGATTCACTTCCAAGTTAAAATCTTCCTAGCAAGAGTAGTTATGTGCATGGATCTGCACACACACACACACACAATTTATCTGCAGTCAGGGAAGTATCTCTTTCTTAATTTTAGTACACCACTAGTATCAACGTTTGGGTGGGGGGGGATTAAACCTCCCTTCATCCTGAACATCTATAAACATAACTACTGTTGCTGTGGGACCTTGCCGGGTCAACAGATGACCAGTACCACCATTGCAGTGAGGTGAATAGCAGGAGTGCGGTGGACTAAAAATATTACCTAGCAAGAGGAATTGAGAAATTTGAATCCATATGGGATACCTGGCTGGACTTGCAAAATTATAGAACACCTCAAAGTTTGTATTTTAAGAATCAACAGCTGTTATTGCATACTGCCACAGACATGCATTTTTTTTTTCAAAATGCATCTGTTAACAATGCTCCTTAAACAGAAAATGGGTAAATAGGCAAAACCTTGGTGGTCCATTCTAGCAGGGCCAGAAGCAGAACTACTGTAGCAGCATATAGATTATGCAGTTACATAGGGCACATCTGCTGTTGGACACAATAAGGGGGAAAAGATTGCTGGACATGAAGGGTTACAGCCAGGGCGCCCTTGGGGATCTTGGGCTTTCTGCATAATGGATCTTCATACCTTAAGTTTACTAGAAAGTCATGTAAAAATGCTTCCAATAAGGATTAATTGTATCTAAGTTGGGATCAAGTACAAGGTAATGTTTTATTATTACAGAAAAAAGGGAAATCATTTAAAAATTTTTTAATTATTTCGATAAAATGGAACCTATGGGAGACAACCTTTCTCTTATTCTAAGCTTTTTTGGATAACGGGTTTCTGGATAACGGATCTCATACTTGTATATGCTAATGCCTAACTAAAAAAGAGAAGGTCACAGACAAAACAATATGATTTCATTTCAATTTTTTTTTTACTTAACCAAAATTTTAAATGCTAGCTAATGTCTATTGGGGGAAATTGCAAAAAATAAATGTAACACTTGTGGTTACTTAAATAAATCCTTAACTTAAATATCCAGCCATCACAGAGAAGAGTGTGTAGGTCATCTGGATTATCATATTCTTGTTTTGGGGCTTTTCTAGTGTCTGTTTATGAGAGGCAAAAAAGTGAATCTGACACCTTATTTTAGTGCTGGATTGCCGTAGACCTCAGGGCATGTAGCCCAAAAGAATCAGTAAATGAGAGAAGAAGGTGTTATCTTTGAGCTGCTCTATACAGAGAGGTACATTTCTTCCCGTAGTCTTATACACCATCTGCACTGTGTTACTGCATTATATTCCAGGATCTCCCACGCAGCTAAACATGGAGCCAGAACATCTCATTACATTTCTAACATACACACACTGCTTAGTGAGTGGCCCCTGGTAAAACACCAAAGGGCAGATTAATCATGTTCTATTAATTTCTATGGGATTTTTCAAATTGTGTTTATCAATGGGTGACAGTTACAAGTCCCCATTTGATAAATACGGTTCTAAAAATCCCATAGGAATGAATAGAACATGGGTGAGTTTTTAGTTACGGAGCTCTAAACTCACGTTTTGATAAATCTGCCCCTAAATGACAGGTAATAACAGAAATTCTGAGAGCTAAACTTTTAAAACGGTGACAGCAAAAAGCAATGCAGTAGCCATTATGTGCCTCCGTTTGAAAACCCTGGTGAGTACAATAAGGTATTTATGGTAAACATCCACTATCCCACAGATGAAATCTAAGCATTTGATTAAGATATTTGATGAAAAAGGGATTGAGAGTGATTTACATTGCATCTGAGCTTATCTTGGTGTGAGGTATTTTAAACACTGTTTTGTGCTATATCTATATTGTAATTAGCATTTGAGTCTGTGGTTTCTGCTGTATTAATGATGTTTATCACTACTAATTAATTAAATTCATGCTATTAATGTAATTCAGACTGGAACATTCATGGTACACAAAACATGGTGTAATTAGTCATATATTTCTCCTTTAACTTTATCAGCGGAGCTGTATGAGTTTAGTGACAACCAAGGGTCTATGTGTGGAAAGGTTGCTGTGACAGAGAGGAGTGGAGCGTGCTTTACTTGCTCTGCCCGTCAGACAGGCATCACCCTGAAAATCTAATTACTGCTGGGGTAGCTAGGGAGAAAGAGAGAGATCATAATGCTCAAAGATCAGAAAGATGTTTCATAAAGTGCTGCCAGGACCAAGGGATCAGACAGTGATATTAATAAAATGCTAAGCAAAGACATTGGGTGTGAGGCAGATAAAAAGACAACAGAGACCTGATGTGACTAAATAAAAATTTAAGGTCTGCAGGGCAGGATTTAATAGCGTTGGCAGATGCCTGAATGTGTTAAAAAGAACTGTTGACATTAGGGCATTGCTAGGCACAGTGAAGATATAATAGTAAGGATAGAAAGAGTTGGGTTAAATAACTGCAGCGGAACATAGTACTGCATGAGTCATAATGTAGAGAGCAGGATTAGTGAGAGTGTGTGAGACAGAGAGTACTAGAAATTAGGAAGACTTTTCTGCATATGTTCTTGGAAAACATGGGATGACGGTTCAGTGCTTTCCAAAAATTAGTTTTCTCTGTCTAGTTGTATGAATACTAATACACCATCATCTGCTTAATGGGTCACTTAAAGGCCACATTTGTAAGGGGCAAGGTGCAAGAACAAAGCTTGTTTGCCTAAAATGCTGTTTCTTATTTGTGCCCACCTCATGAATTCTCACCTCAAGAATTTGAGGAAAAGATTTGTGCCTAGCAGTGTATGGTGCAGAAGTGGGCACAACATATACAGTGAATGGCACACAAGTGGGTGTAACTCGTAAACTAGTGCTTGCAAGATGTTGCACTGTGTTTATTGCCTTCCTAAGGTACTATCAAAGGTACAACTAGTGGAAAAGAACATAGTGCAGCTTCTTTGCAGAGTCCACACAGTGTTAAAATTCCTAAATTTGGGATGCACCGAATCCACTATTTTGGATTTGGCCGAACCCCGAATCCTTCAAGAAAGATTCGTCCGCATACCGAACCGAATCCAAACCCTAATTTGCATATGCAAATTAGGGGTGGGAAGGGGGAAAACATTTTTTACTACCTTGTTTTGTGACAAAAAGTCATGCAATTTCCCTCCCCATATGCAAATTAGGGGTTGGATTCAGTTCGGCTGGGCAGAAGGATTCGGCCAAATCCGAATCCTGCTGAAAAAGGCCGAATCCTGGCAGAATCATGAACCAAATCGGTGCATCCCTATCCTAAATTTGGGCTAGGCATGATTGCATCAGCAATACATTAATACATTAACATCACAGTCAGCGCTTAGAGTGAAAAGATAAAATAAATACTAGTACAGAGGTTCTAGCGGATTCTATCCTGGGATATGGTGGAATAGATGAGCCATCTAAACCAAATATCTAAATGAAGTATGTGATGCTACAGTATGTTTAAGTAATCTTTCAGATTACTTTATAGTCTTGTAACTAATGAGGAGCAATTATGAAATTACATACAGTCTGTTGCATTTTAGCTCTGCATTAGCACATACCCTGTGCTCCCCTTACTCTGTACAGCAATAATAAAATAATAATAATTATGAAATAAATATGTTTTCGCCAATAGATTTCTGTATGCCCAAAGCTTGCAATTAATTTTGTGAAATAAATGTGGAAATGCTTTGATACGTGAGTCAGAGTAACAGTTTTTTTTCTTTACCCTTGCAAATTCATTGTGGAAAAAAATGATTACTTTATGGCTAACATGGAAGAATTCTTAACCAATTGCCATGTATAAAACATTTGATGTGTCAAATTATACTACTCAATTGAACAGATGTTAAAAAAAATTTAAAAAAATGTTACTCTGATGAGAATAGGGGGAAACTAACTTGCTAAATATGCCCAAAGTGTTTGTAAAGCTTCAGTGCTAATTTTAGTACTGGGACAGAAGTTGTTTTTTTTGTACATAAGGATAATAATGTATTCAGCACTACTAATGTTATACTTAAATTATGTTGATGGGTTAAGATTGTTTTGTTTTATATTATATTTTATGTTTGTGAAGATTTTCATTCATCCAGGTCATGGTACAGTATATCTGTAGAAATAAGTCAAATCAACTGGGCTTGCTGTGTTTTTTCCTTGAAGATGTTTCACCAGACATCAAACTGACTTTCTGAATTCAGTATAACTTAAATAGGATCTTTCTTTGGGAATATATCCTCTGGAATGTTGCTCCAATCAGCATAATCTGTTTATCATAATCAGCGAGGATGTCATGAAGTTAGTTGTTGATAGCATTAGCAAGATTGAAGCTTAGAGGTGTTACTAAACCTGCCAGGAAGAGGTGCCAAAACACCATTGCATGTAGCAGACAATAGGGGGCACATTTACTAAGGGTCAAAGTAACAAAACTTGAATTGCAACGTAATTCGTTCGATTCGAATGATGTGTTTGAACAATTCAAAAGATTTTTATTCAATCCAAAACAAACTTATTCGAATTTTTTTTATTCGAAATTCGACCCTTAGTAAATCTGCCCCTAGATGTTGCACCCCCCATATAGCTAAATATGTCAAAACTGAAAAACCAAGTATGAATAGAGGTGTGGTGGTGAGACATCTAAGGGGTTATTTATCAAAGTCTGAATTTATATTTTCTGCTACAAACGCTGATCAAATCCGCTCAGGTTTTTAACGTTTATTTATTATTACATTCTCCAGAAAATTTGCTTTGCAGGAAAAAATCTAATTTTCATGATTTTTTTCATCCGATTTTCCAGACTTTTTCGTAATTTCATTTTCACCTGAAAGCTCTGAATACTTCTGGTTATTGCACAAAACCCAGCTCACATCAAAAAATTATTGGGACTTCTCCCATTGACTTATATGCAACCATGACAGGTCTGAGTTGCCAGATTTTCAAATTCAGACTTTTCCATCCTCTGGGTTTAATAAATTCCAAAACAATTGTGATTTTTTTATGTGTCTGATTTTTTTTTTTTTAAATCACAAATTTTTTATGATTTTAGCATTCGGAATTTAGTAAATAACCCCTCTTTTATCTGCCACATACAATGCTGTTTTGACACCTCTCCCAAGAAGGTTTAATAACACTTCAAACTCCAAACTCTATGACATCCTTGCAGATTATGATAAACAGATTATGCTGATTAGAGCAACATTTCAGAGGACATATTCCCAAAGAAAGATCCTATGTACAAGTTATTCTGCATTGAGGAAGCCATTTGGATGGATGGTGAAACATCTTCAAGGTAAAAACACAGCAAGTCCAGTTGATCTGACTTATTTCTACAGATATATTACATTATAATTTTCTAGCTCAGCTGCTCTGTAGCCACTGAAGTTGAATTACAACACACACACAATTCTTCTTCTTCTGTGTGAACTAAATTTCTTTTCCGTTGTGGTGTCCAACTTAAAATGAATGGAAAAATGTCATTGTGATCAATTTATTTCCTCAAATTAATATGATAAAGTCTTCCTGTTTTGGGCTTTTTGTAAAAATTGCTACAGAAAATTCTAAATGTTATAAATTGGTCTCTATTCCACTGTCTTTTTTTTTTAGAGACATATTATTATTTTTACCATTTACCAATGGTTAAAAGTTCCCCATTTCATAACTATGCTTCTTAAAGTGATTTTTTTCACAGGAAAACATGTTCTTTTACAAAATGAATCAGTAAATAACACTTCTCCAGCAGAATCCTGCACTGAAATCCTATTGAAATCAATTGAAATCCATTTTTCAAAATAGCTAAAAGATTTACTTACTTACGTTTACTATATATTAACCGTATACTCTGTATCCCATATTGTAAATATCAATATATTGCAAAAAATCAATATGTGTCTCACTGCATTATGCTGCAAAAGAAATTCATATGTACTCCTGGTACAAATGGCAATAAATAACTACTTGACTTGATTTATATTTAATTTTGAAATACATGGGGCTAGACATCTCAGTTTCTCAGGTGCCCTCAGCCATGTGACTGATAAACTTCAGTCTCTTTACTATTGATCATTTGGTTGATCATTTGGCAAACAGTTTTTACAAATTATATCAGTCTGTTACTGTGTGTGTCTTAGATTAATTTAAAAAAAACTTTACTATACACTACTGGGATGAAAATAAAAACATTAAAAATAATTAGTGGCCAAATTATGTGCAACATGAACAAATTTTCCTCTTAAATGAACAGTTGCTCCTTTGCTCAATTTTTGTAAACCTATAGCACATCACCCATCAACAGAAAAAATTACTTTTGTGAAACGCATCAATGCACAGTGTAAGTTATAAAATGTCTTTTAAAAAATGCTACATTCAGGCAAGTACAATGTCTAGTGAACAATATGACTGTAATGTGATTTTTTTTTCATTCTATTTATTACATTTTATTAAATGTGTGACTATTACTATACGCCTCTTTATGTATATATGATCTTTTGTTTAACTGGCATTATCGAAACACTATACTAATGTCATCACAAAATTGGTATATGTTGCTACTCAATAAGAAGCAGTGGGAACAATCATGTTAGTCCTTTTTTTTTTGAAAATGTTCATGACAAGAAATGGGTTATTGCCTAGGACTTTCAAGCTGTGTATTATTAGTCACATTTTAACAGCTTGGCTATGTTTAATCTGAGCCCTCTGCTCTGTTCCATCTTAGTTTCAACTAAGACAGGCAACAGGACGGCAGCCAAAGGTTGTAAGCGGTTTGTTGCCATTTTATGCTTGTCACTTCTGTTTGGCAATTGTACTATAAAGCTTAAACAGTCCTTAACTTTGTCCCAGTTCCACTTGACTTTCTTACTGTTCCAAAACTTTCTTTCACAAACATTTCTGCTAATCTTTTATCCCGAATACAGTTCTTTTATAAAGGGCATTCTGATATTACAATAACTTTTATGTTTAGTTATCTTTCAAGGTCACTCTAACCAGCTGGTTTTCTTTTCAGAATTTATGTCTATTTATTTAGGGTAGTGCTGTGAGACATAATATCATTCTGGTCTGTTATGTTCTAAAATGTATCCTTCCATAGTATGTATTTATTATTAAGCATATGCTTCTCATCAGTAACTACACGATCAACTAGACTGTATATGTTTCATACTATAATAATACAGTAGACCTTTGGCATTTTGCTTCACCGAATATATCGAGAAATTCTAGAGAATTTTGCAAAACAACAAAAAAAAATGTGCGAAATGTCGCTGCGTCTCATTTGGACAAGGGCATCTGTTTTTGGATGTGGGCATCCAAAACGAGACACTAGCAAATTTTCGCCAGGTGAAATTCTACTGCCATTTGGCGAATCGCAGGACTTCACCGCAAATTCGCCCCATCACTAGTGATATGCCCCATTCATTATGGTAATGTCCAACCTCGTATACATTGTTTCAGTTTTTCAGTTTTTACTGTGAAATCCTTATTTCACACATATCCACATCAAACTTTGTTTCAGGCATTTGTATGACAAGATAGATGACCACAGGAAGAATTTTTGAAAATTGCTTTAAAAATATCTTTTTTAAGAACTTTTAAAGTGTTTTTTTTATGTTGACTCGCTACAGTATTATTTTTTTACTGATCTTTTATTTGGAAGATATACATTTATCAGAATTATAGGAGAAGGACCCAGACAGAATTAAATAATGTTCGAATGGGTCAGCTATATGTGTAGTGTATGTGCACTGGCTATTTTTATGGATAAAAGTGGCAGCTCCAGCTTTTTTTAGTGAGTCCCAAAGCCTGGAAGCAGGTTGGAAAGTCTGTATAAGGGATCTGAGTTTTTATGATGGGTCTTGTATGAAGAGAATGGAGGGACTTAGGAATTTTAGATCTCTGTAAAGTAATGCCCCTTTGAGCTGGGAGTTCAGTTCATTAATGTCTCATGTTAAGATCTTAGCCATTTTTAGATGTGGGTAATCTATGCAACATTTAAAGCAAAAGATCCATTCCCCATGCTTCCAGAGGCAAATCTGGATTAATGGATGAGAAAAGCCTCCTGTGATAAGGACGTAAATTTAGGGGTTAGAATGGTGTTTCGAATATCTCTTATATGTAGATTATTTCTCCTTTCCCTGTTTTAATGATCCTCCTGTAGCATTTTCAGATGCTCTATCACCTCTCTGAGCAAGGCATTTTCATCCTCTAGAAATGCTTGTTGCTGAAGGAGGTGTTCTGTGGTCACTTGCAATTTATCCGTACATTTGCCAATTAAAGTTATATCTACTTTTAATGCTAAGATACCAGTCTTAATTGTTTGGAGGGAGATGCATTGTGGGGTATGTAGCTGTGATCCTTTTATTCATTCTGACTGGAGAAAGAGAGACCCACTGGGTTCCAAACTTCAGGGGCTACTTGTGCACTGCACATCAGGTTTTTTGGGGCTCGGCAGATTAGGGCAATGGGTCTGGCCTATTCTGACCCTGGACCCATTTTGGTTGATGCCCCTGTTGTCTCTGGTGTAGCCTGGCTGTGGAAAAGTAGCTTTGCTGGCTGTTACCAGGCCTTATAGCAGGTATTGGGATGGTGCTTGCTTAATTTGCTGCCATCCTGCTTGTGTGCCAGACTACACACCCCCAAGTACTGTACAATAATTTTACTCCTACTATACGAAGAATTGCATTACATGGTGTCTTTTTTTAAATATATATACTAAGCATAATGCAGTTTTATAGGCTGCTCTACACGCTACTCAGGGTTAGAAAACATGACTTCTTTAAATATCTGCTTATTGTGGTACCACATGATACCTACTAACATGGTGTATTCCAATGTAACACAAATAATAGTAATGCAGATCAATGTTTGATTGCTTCATGAAGGCAATGACTGATGCACTGAAGTAAGATTAGACAAGGATGTTACTTCATCTGTGTTCTGTATTTATGTCTGTCATGTCTACAGCATAAGTGTATAGATCACAGTGGGGAACTGCTGTGATGGAGGGGAGCTACTCCATGGGGAGTGGATATGGTGGAAGCCCCTGGGTGTAGCCACAGACAAGGGGAGCAGGCATGAAGAAGTAACAGGTTTAATGAAAACTGAAAATCATACAGGAAATGTTCAAAATAAAGTCTTTACCAGGAAGATGAAACAAATCAGGAAAAGAAACTTGGAATCTGGAACAAAACAGGAAAAGAAACTTGGAATCTGGAACAAAACACTGGAACAAGGAATACTTGGAAACAAGAATCAAGGTCAGCAGGTCATCCAAGAAAACAGGATACGATACAATGACTCAGCCCTGAGCAAAGCTGGAGGGCATGGTTTATAAAGGCATCTGATTAGAAAACAGGGAACACATGAGGGTAATGAGGAGGGAGGAGAACAGGGGGGAAAACACACTTTAAAAAAGACAGATATGCAAAATAACAAAACAATAAGCTTTAGTTGAATGTGTTATTTCCATTATGGTTTTCTCCCTCTGCTGACCATTTGGTGTATCCACAAAACTACCGTTCAGTTCATATTTGTTATATGTCTGACACAGCACAATGCATATTGGGAGTACCATTTTGTGGAATTAGAACACCATATTCCCCTCTGGATTATTTTATGTATTTTTACGCCCAGCAACTTCTACAGCAGCCAGTTCCACTGGGACATTGCTACACATACAAAATATTTCATTGCAAGAAGCTATATGTCTCAGTTATTCAGTTTATGTATATGGTTACCATAAGCTATTACTTATTGCATATATTATGCTACGTATTCATTGTTTTTTTTCTTTTGTTGCACCTCATCCTAATGCTCAGAACTTTTTTAAAGGCATAGCAGGGTTAGAGGTGAAATATTAATTCGTGTTATTAATTAAGTTCACAGTTATAACAATATGTACACTTTCTTAAAAAAATTGTGTGAAAACCTGAATCACTTTTTTTTGCTTTTTCTAGAATAACTCAAATTTTTTGGGTTTTTGTCTGAAAACGTAAAAAAAGTTGAATTTTGGGGCTAAACCTAGCGCAGACCATGAAAACAACAAACTGAGATTGGTTCCTCTCCCATTGACTTATACAGGGAGAGGAAATGTTTCTTCTTGCTGTCCCTGTGAATTTGCTGCTGATGTAAAAGTAAGCATGGACTGAGTATATTCTACTACTTTCTGTGTCAACCATGTCTGGGTGTGTTGTTTATTTGGTAAGGCAGAACAGCTGAGCACTCCACAGGACAGATGGAGGCTTGACAGAGTTCAGCATCATAGATGGAACAGCCACCTGGTATGAAAAAGTAAAAGTAGGTGTGTGGCCGAGGCACAAAGTGATTGATTGCAACTTTCTTTTATTAACATTGTTTAGCGAAATGTTAAGAATATTTTTACATTGAGTCAACCTCATGAAGAGCTACTATCATAAGTGAATGTCAAATCATATTGCAACCTAATTATAATATATTAATGGACTCATTCATTACATTAACAATTGATTAGTTAAATGTAACCACCTTTCAAGGTGGCCATAGACGCAGAGATCTGCTCATTTGGCGATGTTGCCAAACAAGCAGATCTCTCCCCGATATGTCCACATTGAAGTGGGCGATATCGTGCTGATCCGATCGTGGGCCCTAGGGCCCAACGAGTGGATCAAAATGCATCCGAAATGGGCGGTCGGATCGCAGCACCTCATACACTTGCAGATGCGGCTGTGATCCAACCTGCCCGATCGAGATCTGGCCAAATTTCGTCCAGATCTCGATCGGGGAAGCCCATCGGATTTCCCCACACACACGGCCGATAAGCTGCCGACTCGGTTACTCTCATTACATTTAATTACCGTTCAGAATAACTGAAACGATCCAGGTGGGCAAACTAATAGATGTATTTGGATACAACTCTGTACCTAGTTATGATCTTCTGGTCAACAGCTGAATCTATTGGGTAATTCTCTTGAAGCAACTTTTCGTACAATGACAAACTATAAAAGCAAAATATATTGAGACTTTCAAGTATATAAAAATGGAAATTGTTGTTGTGAATCCATGTACTACCTCTATAAATTCATTTGCCTACAGAAAGCAGATCATACAGATTTTGAATTGACATTTGACCAAGGGAATATTTTTGACAATTTTTTTACATTACCAACTGATTAGTTAAAACCTACCTCTTATTTTCTATGAACAGTAATAGATTGAAATAAAAAATTAAATACCAAGGTTGATTCTATTTGCTGTTCAATCAATTGTTTTGGGCTTTCTACTGGAGGGGGGGTCTCTCTACTGTTATACAGGTATGGAACCTATTATCCAGAATGCTTGGATTGTTTTGTTTCCAATAAGGATTATTAGAAAGTAAGAAAGTCTACAAACAGAAATATGTCGTTTTATCTCATTACTGTTTCAATTAACTAAATAAAAAGGGAAAATAAAAAGGAAAATTCGGTTGGACGATACGATCATTATATGGTACTTCAACATCAATTATAGAGAAATGCTTCCAGGCTTGTCATGTTTCTGCTGTCTAACATAATCAGGAAGAAAGAAGCTGGATAAGTGAAATACATATTTAATGCTGCCAATATTTAAAAATGTATTTATCTGTAGGTTTCACATTTTTACTTATAAAATGGAAAAGGAGAACCATCTGTTATGCCAATACTTGTGCTTCTGAGAAAAAGTATACACTATTTTTTTTTTATCAATACCATATTGCTCAGTGACATTTGTCTGATCAGTAAACACATACAGTAGAGGTTGTTGGTTTATTGTTTCGATAAGCAAAATTACACTAATTAAAACATAAACAAACAGGCTTAGCTCTTGTGTCTGTCTGTCTAGTGCTATGTGTCAGTTTGCATGTTGTATTGGTTGATGAAGGAGCAATGTATAAGGGACAGCGCACTGGATCATGGGAGCTCTGTACTAACTAGATACTCAATGCAGGTGATAAGTCAAGAATTCCATCTTTGCCTATGTGCTCCCCTTTACATGCAATTTACTACCTACTGCTAATCTCTGTTTATCTGGTGCAACACTTTGAGCCTAGTTATGGCGAGAACAAGTATGCTGGAATCATGGAAAGGAATGTTGGATTGTGGATAAAACATACATTGTATAGATCATTGCACTTTATATTCTATAGTATACAAATATACTTTGAATATACAGTATATGAATACATGATGAATATTCTTTATAGCATATGAATCCTAAGTTGTTTGCTGTTGGTTAATTTTCACTGACAACAGTGAGCAGTGACTATGTTTGTTGAATAGTATTTGCTGTCTTAATGACAGTAAACTATAAAGGAGAAGCAAACAAGGTGATACTCTCAGGGCAATAGAACATAGGGCACTTATGCAAGAGCTGATCAGGCAATTGAAACTCAGAATGACACATTTTCAGGCCAGTGTCCAGGGCCACCATCAG
>CM044443.1:69108957-69119662 GCA_024363595.1 Xenopus borealis | reverse complement strand
GGGGGGAGGGCAGGTACCAATGAAATTTTCTTTTTTTTTTGTAAAGAAAATTTTTGGAAATACCTCCCCAGCTGCTGCCAGAGATTATCTTCATAGATCCAGCTGTGGAGTTGGGGAGTTAGGGGTCAGTTGGTGAGCTATGACATCACAAGTAGCAGAAATAACATCAAACACAGAAGTGTGTATGTGCTGTAACTTCCGCAAACTGGGGGTAAGATGGTTCCTTAAAGGTAACACATCACAGGCTATTAATGACCCAGATGAAAGTGTTAGAGCGCTACATGTGCATTCTGCACCTCATGCTTCATCATTGCAAAGCATATAACTGATGTAGGAAGCATCAGAGGGATGGCTCTTAGAGGGACGGCTCTGTGACATCAGAGGGCAAGCAATGACATTTAGGGCATGCCTATTGATGTTAGGGGCATCCATAGTGCAGTTGGGGGGTGCCTAGTGATGTTAGGAGCATAGCTATGATGTCACTTCTATGCCGATCATGAAATTTTGCCCTTTAAAAACCAGGCAGGATGTTTTGAACCGGACAGCCTCCTAAAAAACCAGGCAGATGACAACCCTAATATTCAGATCTATCTAACATATATATTTCCATACTGTATATGCACATACATATATTAGCCTTGGATATGTTCGGAGAAATACTGCACAAAATCCTGCACATAAACAGCTCATATTATTTTTAGATGTTATAGTAACCTTTAGACTATACAGTTCTGAATATAATTTGCTAAAAGTGTGTGTGCAGGTTTTCAGCTCATATTTGTTATGTGGATATATTTCTGGTTCAGGAATTCCAATTATTTTATCCTAAAAGTATGTTTACCAACTTTCTGCCCATGGTTCTATTTGGCATGGAGCTTCTTTAAAGGAAAACTATACCCCCCAAACAATGTAGGTCTCTATAAACAGATATTGCATAGAACAACTCATATGTAAAGCCCTGCTTCATGTAAATAAACCATTTTCATAATAATACACTTTTTAGTAGCATGTGCCATTGGGTAATCATAAATAGAAAATAGCCATTTTAAAAAATAAGGACGGCCTCCTGGGATCCTAGGATCCAACGGTGCACACAAACATTTCAAAAAAACTATAAAGTTAGGTCACATGAGCCAATTATCAGACAGAGTTGTGTCTTTTGCTTCAACACTTCTTCCCTTTACAGTTAGAGTTTAAATATTTCTGGTCAGGTTATCTCTGAGGCAGCACACAGACCATCATGGAATGGTGGTTCAAGGCAAGAGATGTAAAAGGGCAATATTTACTTAAATATATATACCAGGTAGGGAAGATTCTTTAATATGTCACTTGATTTGATATAAACCACCTGTTGCTCAAAAATTAATTTTTGGGGTATAGTTTTCCTTTAATAAAGTAGCTGTTGATTACAGCCTTTCAAAATAGAACAGGGATCCCCAACCTTTTGAACTTGTGAGCAACATACAGAAGCAACACTAGTGTGACACATTTTCTTGGGGTGCCAAATAAGTGCTGTGATTGGCCATTTAGTAGCCCCTATGTGGATTGTCAACCTACATTGAGGCTTTGTTTGGCAGTACACCTGGTTTTTATACAACCAAAACTTGCCTCCAAGCCTGGAATTAAAAAATAAGCACCTGCTTTGAGGCAACTGAGAGCAACATCCAAGGGGTTGGAGAGCAACATGTCCTATTTAACTTTTAGAGGTTTTCAGATTTTTTTTTTACAATAGAGCTAGAAGAGCTAAATTTTTTGAGGTTTTTAGAGGTATTCATATTTTTTAGCACATTGTTATAGCGTTATTTTCCTTCATACTTTTTTTTTTGATTCTGATAAATTTCATGACATTCATGGTTTTAGAGAAAATGAGTTTCATCATGGTTTTGAAAACCTCTAAAACCACTAAAATCTGACCTTTGATAAATAGGGGGAAAGTAATTATGGTGTTTTAGCACTGCTCACAAAAATCATTTTCGCTAAGCAAAGGTTTAGCACTAAGACCTGGAGTTTTGTTAAATATTTTGTCAAAAAAAAAACAGTTTGATTTCAAAATTTTATCACATACACTGCAAATGTTCACAAAAGTCCTTTCGTGATGAAGACATTGAGGTCTGTAATCAGTCAAAAAGGACACAAACATGTTAGTGTTTTTTTCACTAACGAAACATATTACACTACCCCATAAGTGTACTGTCAATCAATGCATACTTATACCGCTGCTTTATATCAGGGACTTATTATCTATTATGGACTATTATGTCTATTAAAATATAAAACAATAATTCATATGCACAGTATTCACTAAAAACAAGATTTCCCATGCTGTTTCTTGGTCTGAGTTTCTAGGCTGTTCCCTTTGGAGCAGTCCTCATAGAGAAGGCTTAGGTCAGTTAATTCCTGCATTCCAATGTGGTGGAACACACAAAAAGACGTTGTATAAAGACTCAGATTAAAATGTCCTTGTGTAGGAGCCATACATGTGTAGTGTTCAACATCCATTAGTCTTACTTAGTAATAAAAACATGTAGAGTATAGTGATCAGTTCTAAATAAAATCTATGTTACATAATTTCATCCACTACAGTAGAGTGTGGGTTACAGAGAACTCCTTCACTCTCATATACTCACTGTATTGAATAAGCCATATTCATACAATAATAGGATAGTGGTTCTTAAATGGATTCTGTTATTGTTTCTATAATGGTGTATATCTATGGTGTAGTTTTTGTCAGTAAATTACACTGTGTACATTCCAAGTAATGCATTCCACCATTTAAAATTGTATTCTGGAACTAATAAGTATATTTTTTATTATATTTTTGTGACATATTTGTTATATTTTAGTTATAATATTGGTGTGTACACAACCATCTCTGATAATTTCTTTCAAAAAAAGCTTCCTAATCAAACTGCTTTCAGATAAACCTTTGTTTCTCCTATTCAATGTAACTGAAGAAGTCAAGGTCAGTCTTGGGTGTTTTACTATTGAGTGTTATTCTCATATCTACCATTGGTGGTGCATGGCAGAATATTTAGCAATGTAGGTGTCAGGGTGCTGTCAGCTGGTCACCTTTCCATTAGGCTGCTGGGAGGGGATGATATCACTTCAACTTGCAGTTCAGCATTAAAAAGTTTATCAGAACAAAAGTCACATGTCTGGGGGTATATGGGAAACTAAAAACATAGCTAACCTAACATCAAACATAGAAATAAAATTTTAAAAAATAATTTTGCTCTTTTGACATTTAAATGCAGGATTTTGCTGAAGGAGCAATATTAACTGATACATTTAGTAAAAAACATGTTTTCCCATGAAAGAATCCCTTTAAACATGTTGTTGACTAGGACATTCTTAGTACAGATTTAGGGGCAAATTTACTATTATTCCCCATAATTTGCTAGACCAAATTTGATATTCGATTAGCATTCGATCGTCGAATGAATTGAATTTAGTACATCGGCCCATTACAGTGTTATTTTGCGTAAGTTCTTATAATGCCAGTAGAACTATAAGTTGTTAGTGCCAAACTAAAGGCCATTTCTTTTCTATTTTTGTATAAATTAGTACCCACTCTCAGTAAAACATTTTCTGATTACACTGGCTGAAATAATGTAGCGTATATGCGTGGCAACACACAGTGTGGCCACCTTCCTATTGTTCTGATTATTTGGTCAGAATGCTCAAATAATTGGGAGAGAGGAACTGTGGTTACTCTTAACTTTGCAGATGCACCATGCAATTCTGAAACTAACTAATATGCATAGTGCATTAGTCGGGTGCAGCCAGGAACCATTTTTGTAACAACAATTGTATGCACCTTGGTTTTGTATGTTATTATTGGTAAGGGTATGGCCATCTTAACTCTCTACACTCCTCAGTAGCGCTCCAAACTACTCTACTCTACTATTATCCTCCTTCAGGTGGCCCTCTCTTCTAGCGGTATTCAAGCTTTCTCAGATATTTTGGGATACTAATTAAGATTTGTAGCAACCAAAAAAATATTGGTCTTACACTATTTTACTATTTTGCTGTTTCAACTTTTATCTAGTAAATAAATGCTGCCATTTATGGAACATAAACCAGAAAAATGTTTATTGCAGTTGTATATCATTTCAGTACAGCATTTCTTCCTTTACCGCTTGACTGCTTTTTATTCCCGTCTTTGCTGCATCTGAGTCTCTCTGTCCCTTAACCAAATTTGACCTGTCTATTACTGTCTATCTTGCAGAACTTCAGGAGAATCTAAATTCTGCTAAATGCAAACTAATCCCAAAATGTCATTCAAGTGCCAAGTAGGGACTCGTTGGCTGTTCACTCACATTAGATGTGACATGACTGAAAATAACTAGATTGCTTTTTTGTTTTGCCTTTTTTAATTCTAAAACAAAAATCCTGTTTTATTTTGTACAGCTGTGGGACCGGTTATGCAGAATGCTCTGGATTTGAGGTTTCTAGATAAGGGGCCTATCCGTAAGTGGGTTCTACATTTCTTATGGGGCCGATTTATTAAGGTTCACATTTTTTTTATAATTCAAACTTTTTATTGTAATTTGGATTTGTTCTTGCTTATTATAGTCAGATTTTTAATAAATAAGTAGACATTCTTTTTTTCTTTTTTTTTTTTAAATATGAGTTTAGACACGGTTGAAATAGCTTATAAATCTACACAAATTAAAATTTTGATAAATAGGTTTCAATGTGTTATAAAACCATTTTAACTTTAATTAAACCCAGTGTGATTGTTTTGCAGTACTATGCACTGTTTTATTATTACAGAGAAATAGAAAATAATTTCTAAATATTTTAAATATTTAATTAAAATGGCGTCTATGGGGTATGGCTTGCCATATTTGTATTAGAAATAGAGAATGGCCACACCACAAATTATTATTATTTTGAAACAAGCCCTCAGATGATAAGCTGCCAGCTGGTCATATATTGCAACGTTACCAGACTGGGCCAGCGGGACTCCAGGAAGAATCCTGGTGGGCCCCACCGGCCCAGACCCGCTACACAGAGCTGGTGCTCCTGACTAGTGATGGGCGAATCTCACCCGTTTTGCTTCGCCGCAAAATTTGCGAATTTCCGGCGAAATTTGCGAATTGGCGAAAAAATTCACGAAACGAGTCGTTTCCGTCGCGGCACGTCATTTTCGGCGCGTCGCGTCAAAAACGAATTTTGTCGAATTTTCGCTGGCGTTTTGCGAATTTATTCCCCAGCGGCGAATCACGGGAATACGCCGCAAATTCGCCCCTGGCGAATAAATTCGCCCATCACTACTCCTGACCTCCCCTCTCTATATGTAATGCTTAAACCGGCCCAATGTTTTTGGAATGTTTGGGGAAACATATACAGATTACACATCACTATATAGGACAAATACTATATCACTTTCAGGTTTTCACACTGTTGTGAGAGAGACAAGAAGTTGCGCAGTGAAAGGTATAATCAATCATAAAATGAGCAGTAGCAAAATACATGTGTGAGTTATTAGTAAATGCATGCCTTAAAGTGCAGATTTATAGTTAGAAATTGAAAAAAACAACCTTAACAACAGATTTCATTTCTGTACTGTAAGTCAGGCTGGCAGCTGTTAACTGCAAGAGAAAGAAATCTTACTGGTATGATTATAAAAGTGTAAGTAGCTGCCAATCTGTCCTCCTTCTCAAGTGACAAGCGACCTCGGGTGGTAGAGCAAATTATTAGAACCACTAGTGCTAAGGAACAATCGCCCAAAGCCACCTATGCTAGCTTATTGAACATCATTAGCATATGTTTTAAAATAGTGTCCAATGCTTAAAATAGTGAAGGCTGCTATTAAACATCCTAGGCAATTTCTGCAGCAAATGTTAAAATGTGGCACCTGGAAAATACAATTATTTAATAATTATACGTCTTTCTCGTTCACTTTGCAAGTACTTATCTGTGACAAGTCAGTGACCCAGAAATTGCTTTATTAGCTGCTTAAGTTCCATTTATTTCCATAAATACACAGGGCATGGATGAATGCCCCCAAATTACCCTTATTTATTGTTAATTTGCCCCTGGGTTCTCTCTCGATAATGCAGGTGTGATTTGGTTTCACTGCAACAGATTTCCTCTCTCCAGCATTGCTGCTTAGAATTACTAAAGGCCATTTTACCTCCAAGACAAATAAGCATTGGAAAATCGAAGTTGTTTTAAAACAGATTTTGTCCAGTGAGATCAGTGGGATACTAAATTCAAACACTGAATCTTTTTCAATTCCTCATGCCAGACTTTGAACTTT
The DNA here is from genome assembly GCA_024363595.1 of Xenopus borealis. Taxonomy (NCBI): domain Eukaryota; kingdom Metazoa; phylum Chordata; class Amphibia; order Anura; family Pipidae; genus Xenopus; species Xenopus borealis. The sequence goes on along the minus strand of CM044443.1, from coordinate 69,113,394 downwards.
TTTATTTTATTTCAAATATCCATATGATCAAAAGTTATATTGTGATTAATATTATTAAAATTCTATAGGGTAATGTGTTGCCCTACTTCAAAACGCTCTTACCCGCATCTATCACTGACCAAGATATCCACCGGAGTCGCTGCTGTTAACAGATATGTACAGCGTAAAGATAAACATATTGAAAGTATTGAAAGGTTAGGAATGAAGTTGCCAAACTCTTGCGAGAGTTTCACGAGGGTGAGCTCTGCCATTAATGCATCCTTGTTTTGAGTGCTACTAATGTGTTGCCCTCCCTAAAAATGTCCCTTGGCAGATTGTTTGGTAATGGTACCTGCAAAGTAAAAGCGTTATTATTTTGTTTTCAGTGGATTGCCTCTTAATATTGTGGAAACCAGTAATTACTACACAGGGACAAAGAATATTCAGTTATGGGACCTGTTATCCAGAACTGTTGGGTCCTTTGGATTTCTGGGGTCTCTTCATAATTTAAATCTTAAAGTCTGATAAAAATCATTTAAACATTTAGGGGCAGATTTACTATTGGTAAATAGTAAATCGAATTCGAGGGTGAATTAACCCTCAAATTTGACCAATTGATCGAACAATCGAATAAAAAACTCTAATCGAACAATTGAATCGTTCCAATCGTTCCGATTTTAACCATTCCATGGTTAAAGATCTAAAAAACTTTCGGTAGGCAAGTCGAATTAAAATTTAAAAGGCAAGTAAATCGACTGTCGAGTATACAAATTTTATTCGAATTATTTGATTCGATCGAATTTTCAAAATTCGATGGTCGAAGAGGCCACCAAATCATTCATGTGAATTTAGTAAATCTGCCCCTTAATAAACCCAATGGAATTGTTTTGCCACCAGTAAGGATTAATTATATCTTAGTTTGGAAACAAACGTTTCTGTTTCATTGTTATAGAGAAAAAGGAGATCATTATTTAAAATGTGATTATTTGCTTAAAATAGGAGATTGTTTAGAGTCCCTCTAGACACAATATTTTGTAGAAGAAATACAGAAGGAGAAGGTGTGCATTTCCAGAAGGGAGCCTACAGAAGTTTGAAAGTATATAGATATTAGCAGTTATAGTGTTCAGGTAAAGAACAGTAATTAAATACCCAAAGACTGAGCATCTGCTAGGCTGTAGCATACAGATACAAGGCATCTGGACAGCCTTGGTTAGCACCTTTTAGATTATAAGCTATTTTGTACTTGGCCCTCTTCACCTCTTATATTGTTTTTTTGGTACACGTATATGTTATTCTGTATGTTCAATGTATAAACCCATTTATTGTACAGCATTGCAGAATATGTTGGCACGTAATAAACACATAATAATTATATTACTATTACTACTAATAATAATTTTGCACTACTTATTACCTTATCCCCTTAAGATAATAACAAAGTTAATTATTACTTAATTATTATATTATATTATATTGCATTACAATAATTTTTAAATAAGATATTATACATACCCTGGAAAACTAAATCCAAGCCATGATATTTATGACCTGATCACTAATGTGCAAAGCAAAGAGCAAATGATAAAGACGAACTCTCTGTATGTTAAGTACTTAAACAAAAAACTGTAATTTAAAAAATGGTATGTGTAGTCTGATTTACAGTAAATATTATATAAATTATAAATATTATATCATTATTTTGCAGTGGTTGATAGCACTGTTGTAATGGCTTTTTGGATAGATTTTTTAAAAGGATTACTTTTATCAACAGCACCTACAAAATTGTATTAAATGGGATATATTTGCAGAATATCTTAAAATATCTTCTATGTACAGTATTTAAATTTAGTGATGGGCGAATTTATTCGCATGGGGCGAATTCTCAGCGAATTCCCGCGATTCGTCGATGGCGAATAAATTCGCGAAACGCCAGCAAAAATTTGGCACCGAAAAATTCGACCAGAAAACGAGTCGCGCGTGGTTTTTGACGCGCCGCATAGCAAAACGCGGGAGATTCGCACATCACTATTTAAATTATAATATGGCTTTATCCTCTAATAATAAAGATTAAAGTGCCATGGGACCTTTACATTCATAACCATACGCCACTCAAGTAAACAAGTCTGGAAATCTTATTCGTTGACATTTCACAGGTTTTTCGCAAGGATCTGGGTCAAGGATTGTGGGCAAATATAATCCAAGCAAAAGGCTGATATTCCCGAGTTTAAAAAAACTTCTACTTCTAAACTTACACTAGGATGTACAAGTTGTTTTTTGTGTTCAGAGCCAAAAATTGAACATTTGCTTTCCCATTAAATTGTGCAGAATTCACGGTCATGTAATTATACTTTTAAACAATATACACTATTAAGCTGTTCTATGTCCACCCATATTGTTTTTGGTACAGCTCCCAAATTGTTAGGAACAAAGTTTAACAGTCACTTTTGATAAGAATAGTTACATTGGGAAAATTGTGGTAAATCACCAACCCTTGGCACAATGGTTATTGATAAAACAGTTTTAAAAAGCTATTCTCTTTGCAGTCACATTATTGGCAGGCGTGTAGCAACAAGGGAAGCAGACACTGCAATTTCTGAGGTCTCATGGATCTAGAAGATGAAGTGGATCCTGACTGAGGTACAAGTTTTACATTTGCCAACAAAGTCATAAAAACCCAATAACGCTGTTAGAACAGTGATCCTTGCCAAGACATCAACATCAAGGGAAATTAGCATTCTACTGATATATTATTTTTTTCTACTTTTTTTTTGTTTAATATTTGCAGCTTCACACAGGGTAGACATAGGGAGACACCACTGTTCTTGACCCACCTACCACACAGCTTGAAAATTCTTCCTAAATAAACATCTCAAAGAGCTCTTGTTGCTTCTCATTTGGCCCATGAGGCACAATATGCAGGGTGTTCTGGCACAAGGGAGCTATGTACCAGATGCATGTTGAACTTATAGGCACTCGCTGCTTCACCACATTAGCCACATGTCATTGAATGTCATGCAATACAAAGCAAAGAGTAACCCTTGACAAGGCAATAGGCACTTACTGTTGCACCACTTGAACTGTATTCATTGAAAGGTACCCATCTCTGCAGGTACAACTTGCCCTCATTTGTACTAAACTAAGCAAACTAGTACTATGCATTGTCCCCAACAGGCATGTCTACAATACTGTATCAGAAAGCATATACTTTATGTATACCTCACCAAAGATGAAAGAAAAAATAACAAACACTTTTTTGTACTGCAGAAACCATATAGCTCTTCAAGGAGACAACCTTGTGCTGTTTTGTACTCTAGATCCAATCACAAAGTGGAGATTGATGTTGTAATGTGTATGTTATACGTGAAGGACAATAATGACAGTTGCTAACCAGCAGAGCCAATGCAAGCAACAATACAAAAAAAAAATCTGTGAACTATAAAATGGTCATGTAACAAAGGGTATCCAAAACCCAGAACTAACTTCAAGGATCAGGTCACGACTCTTCTGTCTATAACTTCTGTCTTCTGTCTTTGGCTTCAGGTGGAGCCCTCTGCTACTCTGATGCTGCCAGTTCGTAGCGTGAGAGGACCAAGGAGAGAGTTCTAATCAGGCTTTGAACCGAACGTATGAAAAAGACTGAGGAGGAGGCAGCATAGAAGTTGAACAGGCCTGGGTCAAACTCGATGGGCAAAGCAGTACCAATTCAGAGGGCAGAAGCAAAGTCAAGGTCACAGGGCGGGGTGAACACCAAACGGGCAAAGCGGTACCAAATCAGAAAGAAGGGGCAAAGTCGAGGTCACAGGCCAGGGTCAACAACAACTTTCTAATATACAAAAATTAATTTATCATGTTGTCTTTAAGTCTATCAGTGCATAAATAAAGTCTAGTTAGAAGTTGCCTACTAGCAATTAGTCACATTGTTTTTGTGATGGTAGTGGTATAATTTTAGCTTATTTTATAATGAAAATTTTAAAAAGTCACCATAAGAAAAAACACCCATTGACTAATGCATTTGGACCAAAAAGTTTCCATAAGAAAAATCAACAAGAAAAAAAAAATTTGAAGCTCTTTAATTTTTCGCCATTACATGAATTTTTTTCACAATTTTTTGGAAAAGTGAAACGGGACAGATTCGCTCACCAACCACAATTACAATGGGGCAAATTTTGTAAAAGGCAAAGTTTGTTTTTTATTGAAAATTCATCAAAAGGGACATCTCAAACTTTCTAAAAGTCAAATAACACAATTCGCTAGCATCATGCCAAAGAAGTTTTGTGCCATTTAACCAGGAGCATTTGCACTTGGGTGAATGATCGTTAATTAGCAAATTTATCAAAGTGTGAAAGTTTCTATTCATTATGTTTTTGCCAAAGTCTGTTTCGCCAGGTTCTGCCTATAAGATGAAGCTACATCCTCAACATTATTATTATGTCATCTTCAATAGGGATGGCGCGAACA
>CM044443.1:69062582-69104613 GCA_024363595.1 Xenopus borealis | reverse complement strand
TTTTGCACAAGTTCGCGAATATGTTCGCGAACTTTTTTCCCGCGGTTCGCGCCATCCCTAATCTTCAACATTATTATGTTACATCATATCCTGTAAAGGGGTGGTTCAGCTTTAAGTATGTTATAGAATTGATGATTCTAAGCAACTTTTCAATTGGTCTTCATTATTTATTTTGTATAGTTTTTAAATGATTTACTAGGGATGCACCGAATCCACTATTTTGGATTCAAAATAGGGATTCGGGGGAACCCCCAAATCCATTGTGAAAGATTTGGGTGAATACCGAACTGAATCCAAACCCTAATTTGCATATGCAAATTAGTGAGGGGGAGGTTAAAAGCATGCCGAGAACGAAGTGCTTGTTCCTTGTTTTGTGATGAAAAGTTGGATTCGGTTCACTAGAGAAGATTAGCTAAGAAATTCTGTCGCTGATGAATTATGGCTGGCATTCTCTTCCAGGGATGAAATTTAGCATTTTGATAAATACGCATATTTGTCATAAAATAAAACAGCAGCATGTTAATGAACAGTGATAGAATGATATATATGAAATAATCTTAGGCAATATAGGGTTTGTCCTAATGTTATGAAACAATACACAGGCAGAAGCTGAGTTGACAGCCAAGAAAATTTCCATGCACAATTTTCATTTTGGGGTCCCTACAGGACACATACAGGTAAATCTATGCATGCTGGGCATTAAACATTAGAAGACAATACCAAAATGGTTTTGCTTTAAAGTGGGTGAAACCAGAGAGTATTGGCGTGTGAGGTTTAATATAATAATGTGTGTGGTTTATGGGTGTGGTTTATGGGTGTGGCTTATGGTTGTGGGAGGGTCTTGTTTCAATAAACCTTAGTAAGACAGGTCAACCTGTAAATACTGTATTTTGGGGGCGTGAAAAATAATTTGCTGTGGGGCCCAGTAATATCCAGTTAAGCCACTGCTGATGGCAGTAGTGTTGCTGTAAATGTTTTTTCCTTCTACATGTTGCTCCAGTATTGATAAAAGGTTTCCTGGAAATATTACACTCACTAGAAAAAGCATCACCTCCAAAGGCAACCCTATTCATAAATATGTTGTTATGCCAAAATACAATCTCTTTAAGGAGATCTTTAAAAGCGGGCATTGAAAATTCACATTGTAATAATTAGTGATGGGCGAATTTATTCGCCAGGGGTGAATTTGCTGCGAATTCCCGCGATTCGCTGCTGGCCAGCGAAAATTTGCCTGGCGAAAATTCACCAAAAAACGAGTCGCACGTCGTTTTTGACACGACGAGACTAAAACGATGCAACGCGCGACGAAAACGACGCAACGTGCATCGAAAATGACGCGACGCTTCAAAAACGTGACGCGACTCGTTTCTCGAATTTTTTCGTCAATTTCTCAATTTGCTTGTTGGTAATACACTGAAGTAGAGTCCTGCAGTGGGTCGGGTACCCGCAAAATCCCGCGGTACCCTGCAGGTTGTTCGTAGAATTTCTGGGTGCGGGTATAGAAGCGGGCCGGTGGTTCTGCAGGTTGGTGTGTTGAGGGTCGGGTCGCGGATCCTCGCCATAGTGGTTTTTACTCCTTTTTCTGAGGATGTCTACTAATACTTCCGGTTTACAATGACAGCACTTCCTGATTCTTGATGGTCAGCGGGCCGTGGGTCCGGGTAGTGGATAGCGGGTTGCGGGTACGGGTCGTGGGTTCAAGCGGGTAAGAATGCGGGTCCGGGTTGCAGATTGCGGGTACGGGTCGGGTACGGGTCCCAAAAAATTGACCCGCGCAGGACTCTACACTAAAGATTTCCTATGCACAGTTTTGCAGTGAATCCCTTTCCTTAGCACTGTATTTTTCCTGTGACTGCGCATGATTAGGCCACAGTTTTGAATTCACAATCTGTACATTCCCAGCAGTTCCCTGACTGAAAGTTTGAACCTCTGCCACAGCTGATCAATTTTGCTAGCAACTGTAATAGCCTTTGCAAGGGTTAAATCTTGCTCTAGGAGCAGTCTCTATCGAATGCGTGGTGAGTTTGTTTTTTCCACTATTTGGTCTCTTAGCATTTCATCTGTTAGATTCCCAAACTCACAGGTAACAACCAGCTCTCTCAAAGCTGCTACAAAATGTTCTGTGGATTCGCCATTACATTGTCCACATTGGCGAAATTTATATCTTTCAGCAACCACATTTACTCTTGGCACAAAAAAGTTCTTTATAGCAGTAAGAGCAGTTTCAAAAGTCTCATCATGTAATGGTAACGCTGTCCCTCTGCTCCCAGGCAATGAATAAGTGAAGCACGCTTTCTAGCAGTAGAAATCTCCCCTTGGTCAGCAGCAATAATGTAATTATCAAACATACAGATCCAAACAGTAAAAGGTATGGTAGGCTCACCAGGGTTTGGTAGAAAAGGTGCAGGTTGCTGCAGAGGTAGAAAAGACATCATTGTCACCATTTGTTTTGTTTGGTAGCGGAGGATGAGGAGAGTATAACAGTGCTTTATTAGCAGGTTCATGCAGCCATTACACAACAGCAGTACGTCCTACTTTCCTACAGTGACACCCAGAGGCCATTTTTATAAACAGCACAGAGTGGGCATCTCCTCTGTGGGAGAAGCAATCTCCCTTAATCCAAGATGCCAACCCCTTCCTTCAGGCTTTCCAGACAGTATTTGACACTCCAGGCTGCATGGCCTCAGCTTCTTTGCAGCAGATTTGCCAAGGGAATCTGACTGCAAGCGAATATGCCATTGATTTCCGCACACTAGCTGCTGAGACGGGCTGGAATAATGAAGCCTACCATACTGCTTTCTACCATTGGATCTCTTCTTGACTGAAGGACGATTTAGTCTCTCGTGATCTACCTACGCAGTTGGAAGACACTGGCCATCAAGGTGGATACCAGACTTAGAGAGCACCAGTCTGACAAAGAGAGAAGTAGGAATTTTTCACTCAAGCTGGCTCCACATTTCCAGAAACCTTTTCTTCCCAAGATATCTACGGCTTCGTCTCCTGCCTCTTCTACTGAACCAGTGCAAATCGGGGGAGATGGACTCTCTGAACAAGAGAAACAGTGGAAACGTTCTGCTGGTTTATGCCTGTACTTTTGGGGCAAAACTCAATTTGCTTTCAGCTGTCCTGTGAAACTATGAAACTTCAATTTGGAGAAGATGCATCTGGGTGGAAACAATCCTTCTCCTCATCAAAATTCTCACAGACTTCTTCCTGTGCAACTTCAAGTTGCTTCTAAAGTCATTCAAGCACAAGCCTTTCTTGACTCTGTAGCCACAGGGAACTTCATGGATCAAGATTTTGCTGTATGTCATGCCATACCCCTGCAAGCCCTGTCTGTACCCTTAAGAGTTCTGGCCATGGATGACAGACCTTTGTCCACAGTTATTATTTCCAAGTATTCTTTGGACTTACCATTTAAAGTTGGCACATGGAAAATTTATCTTTCCTCATCATTGACTGTCCCTCCACACCAATAGTTCTGGGGTTACCTTGGCTACGACTCCACAATTCTGTTATTGATTGGTCAGAGGCACAGATTTCCCACTGGAGTTCCTTTGTCATCAGAACTGCCTTCCTTCTAACTATCTGTCAAAGATGACTGCAGCGGCTGTAGCACTTCCTTCTTTTCCATCAGCATACCAAATCTTCTCGGATGTGTTCAGCAAGAAATCTGCAGAGTCTCTTTCTCCACAGTGGCCGTATGACTGCTCCATTGACTTACTCCCTGGCAACATGCCTCCTAGGGGGCGTACTTATCCCCTCTCTCCTTCTGAAACCAAGGCCATGAAAGAGTATATCCAGGAAAACCTTCTGAGAGGATTCGTTCATCCTTCCTCCTCCCCTGCAGGTGTCAGTTTCTTTTTCGTGGAGAAGAAAGACGGTGGTCTACGACACTGCATTGATTATCGGGCCTGAACAAGATTACGTCCAAGAATCGCTACCCTCTTCCCCTCATCTCAGAATTGTTCGATCAACTTAAGGGAGCCAGCCTCTTCACAAAGTTGGATCTACGCGGAGCCTACAACCTGATCCACATTCGTGAGGCAGATGAGTGGGAAACCTTTAAAACTCGAGACAGACATTATAAGTACCTTGTCATGCCGTTTGAACTCTGCAATGCTCCCACAGTTTTTCAGGAGGTCATGAATTATATTTTTCTATATCTGCTGGGCCAATCTGTAGTAGTATACTTGGATACTTCTAAGACTCTGGCTGAACATCGAATCCACATCTGTGAAGTCTTATCTCATTTGAGGAAGAATGCCCTATATGCCAAGTTGGAAGATTCTGTTTTTGGGCTATATCATCTCCCAAAAAGGATTTGAGATGGATCCAGCCAAAGTCTCCATGATCGAAGAGTGGCCTTTACCTACCAGCACAAGATCCATCCAGAGATGTACTGCATTGGTTTGCCAATTAGGGGAGGGGTTTTCTTCCAAAATTGCTCTGATCCTTTCCCTTATCTGTAAGGGAGGAAAACCAAATTGCTGGTCTCTACAGGCTCTAGAGGTCTTCAAGTGTTTGAAAGACTCCTTCTCTTCCGCTCCTATCCTTAGATATCCTGATACCCCTTCTTCCATTTTTCATGGAAGTAGATGAAAAATGGCTGAGATTTTGTCTGATAGAGGATCCCAGTTTGTTTCCAAATTTTGGAGGTCGTTGTGTAAAGCTCTGAACATTTCTCTTCAGTTTTCCTCTGCTTACCACCCTCAATACAATGGTGCCGCAGAGTGGGCTAATCTGGAACTTGAGCAATTTTTTAGGTGTCATGTCTCCATAAATCAAGATGATTGGGCGGATATCCTTCCATGGGCCGAATTCGCACACAACAATGCCATACATGCCTCTTCTAAAAGATCTCCCTTCTTCTGCTCCTCACAAATTTTCCTGCAGCCAATGACCAAGCCTCTCATATGTCTGCTACAAAGGCCAACTTGGTGAAAAGTGCTATTGCTCAAAAAAGTTTTGCAGGTAGGAAACAAGCCCCCCCTCCTCAATATTCAATCAGAGATAGAGTTTGGCTTTCTACCAAGAACATTAATTTCAAAGTTCCAACTCCTAAACTGGGTCCCAGATTTATCGGTCCATTCTTTTGCCCTTTCTATTGATACAATGAACTGTGTTGGACTAATTGCTTCCTCCTTGGTCCGCAACTGTGCCTTTGGGCCCTTACAATGTAGAAGTTAATGACAGAGGTTCCTTCAACCAAGATGTTAATAGCCTTCATGATAATCTTTTTGTTTTTAGTGGGTTTGCTCAAGCAATTTCTTATTGCTTTTTATTGCTTATTCAAGCAATTTGAAGGTTTTTTTCCCTAAAACTAGATTAATTTGAGTTTTAGTGTTTTTCACCCCAACATCACTGATTCAACAAGTTTTTTCCATTCCAGTTTTTTTAAACTGGAAAACATTTGAGCTGTGAGTTCATTCGAGGTGCTGTATAAAAAAAAAAAACCTCACAAACCTCTAATACTCAAACTTTGATAAATAACCCCCTTAGAGTACAGTTGCATTTCACTGTATGCATATTTTGATCAATTATTTACAGTATGTCACAACTAAGACAAATAATTTTTATGTTACATGATCTGGTGTTTTTATTTCTTTATTAAGCAAGCATTACTTGGATCATTTTTAACAAATATGAAAAATATCCATGAAAAATATACGTGCTGAGATATAAGAATTCCAGTTTATATATATATATCTATGAATAAATATATATATATATATACACATTATGCACATTTTTTTTCATTGAAATGTGTAAGCAAAGCCTTGAACTATATATATATATATATATATATATATATATATATATATATATATATATATAGTATTATATTAAGGGGCAAAAGATAACCTAAATCAATATTTCATCTATTGCATTTAGATGGTGTGCTGGTCCTGTTTTCCATTGCCAGTAGACCTATACCACTGCAGTCATAGCCCTTTCTGTCCCCTACCAGATTTCTCCAATAAAATCCTCTTATTCCTAGAGCTTTTCCAAGAAATACACATAGGGGAAAATTTACAAAATTCACATGAATGGATCGTAGTTCGATCGAATATGATTGAATTACGATCGTATTATTTTTTCGGATATCCGAATATACAAATTTGGCCTCTTCGATCATTGAATACTGAATTATTGAATAGATCGAATAGGCTGAATGATCGGATATTAAAATTTTGAAATCCTTCGAACGCCTACTTCGTCAGATTGAACCTACCGAATACCAATAGAAGCCTATGGGAACCCCCTTGCTAAGTCCTGCTCAAATACCATTGTATGATAGAACGCTTCGGTCGTTCGAATCATACAAATTTTTCGGAGGCTCGAAGGAAATTTCACGATTTTTTCGTGAAATCGAACGATCGGTAGCCGATCGTATAAATTCATCGAGAAATCGAATATCGAGCAAAAGGATATCCCAAAACTATTCGATAAGTATTCGATATTCGAATGCTTTTCGAATTTCGAATAGATTCGTAGGAGTTTGGGTGAATAATAGTAAATTTGCCCCCTAATGTGCTCTGCACCAGCAGTGGGAACTAAATAAATGTGGGCTGCATGGGTGACCTTATTTGAAATGGCTTAAAGAACCATGTGTTTCAGCTGTTCCATATAACTATTTGGAGCTTTACAACATTTTTCACATGTAATAATATTTATAAAATACTCACTGGAAGATGTTCCATGTTCCCAGCATCCAGCATAATTGGATAGAACTAAAGCTTTACAATTAGCTTTGTTTTCTACTGCATTCAGAGACACATATGTAAATGTAGAAAAGTTATTGCAGAAACATTTAATTTCTCTTTAAAATAAACTGAATAGAAGTTAAAAAAGATTATCTGTGGTTCTTTATCAGCTCATGTCCATTGAGTCACTACTAATTTATCAGAGTATCTACATGCTTTTTTAAGCTTTTTCCCAATTATGTCTTTATATTAGACAACTTGTTATGTAAGCATGGATAGCACAGATGCTTGTTTTGTCCAACACAGGCGATTTCAGATATATTATTGGATACAAAGTGAGGTTATCGCTTAACTATGCCAGACAAAACATTCCTGGATTACTATCTGGTTTCTACCTAACTTTGATATATTATCTTTTGTGAATGTCCTCTTCTATCTTTGACCATGACTGATACTGATCTTGTTAGTTTACACCCCCCACCAACCTCTAATTTTTACTTTGCCAGCCAGATCCATACTGACTACTCAGAGTGAATCAGATAGGGTAGGTCAACCACAGTGTAAAAAGAAAGGCCAAGCCATTAAGAGCACTAGGATTACAACCTTGTGTTGATCATTTGTTTTGCACAAGTACAGTGAAGGAAATCTACAACAGGTCAAGTGCAAAAATATGACTGTTTGTGCTCATTTTTGCAATTTGCACCTTGCCTTGCATGTTGTAAATGAGCCTTCTTGTCTCTTACTGATCTGAAGTGTACTCTAGGGCTTTGGGTTTTGGCTTACCTTGAAAACTCACCAGTACCTTATGTGTACTACACTTTCTGGTTTCTTATAGTATAATATCTTTACCTTTTAGAAAATCTTCTCTATTTCAATTTCCAATTTTATGCACTGGTCAGCTCTCACCTTTGTGTACCTAGTCTATATTTAATGGGTTAGCTGGCATGGAATACTTCACTTTGTGAAAGAAAGTACAAGTATGGGACCTGTTATCCAGAATGCTCAGGATCTGATGTTTACCATTTAAACAAACTTGAGTCATACTATTGTAAATAGACCTACATTGGGCAATGAGACAGGTGCAGGGTAGGGAGTTTTATAGGTAGAGTAATGACTTGAACAGATCACCTGTGACCAGATTGGCAACAGGTGAAACAAGCCATGCCTACTTGCAATTACATGGAAAGCAATATGAGTGAACATCTCCTTACCTGTCTGTTCACATAGTGCAGAGGTAATGCGGACTACACAAAAACACCAGGTCCCTGGTTCTACTCCAAACAGGTCTTTCTGTAATTTGGATCTCCATATCTTAGGTCTGCTAAAAAAATGTATACATTAATGAAACCCAATAGTATTGTCTTGTCTCCGATAAAGATGAGTTATATCTTAGCTGGGTTCACATACAAGGCACTGTTTTATTATTACAGATAAAAAGCCAATCAGGTTTTAAAATTTTATTTATTTGATTAGAATTGAGTCTATGGGAGACGGCCATCCTGTAATTCAGAGCTTTCTGGATAAAGGGTCCCTGGACTAAACTGGTCCTGTCATTTAGAAGTACGAACATCTATTTCATACATTTAGCAAAGGCTTTAGTTAGACACAAAGTATGAATGTAAAAGTGGCCTACTGCATAAAGAATTGTTAATCCAGCCCTGGTGGAACAATTCTGTTATCAAGTATTGTTTTTTTTACAGAGCATTTTATAAATATAAACAAACTTACCCATGTACAGTCTTCAAGGATATCCTTTCTTGGTGAAATACTAAATCACTCATTGTTCAAATCAAAGTTTAATGAATACCCAAGTCAGTAGACCAGTTAGGTATAAATCTTGATTGATTCCACTCACAGTCCTCTCCTGATTTGTTTATTCCTGCTCTGTGTCTCTTGATTTAATTTGTGAAACAGAAGCGAATATCTGAGGATCTAACACCATCTAGTGGCTACTCGTTTTTTCACATTAAGAAATGTGCTTAATAATTATTGACTATAGGCTCAATTAGTTTAAAATGATATTGCTTATATATTTTGTAGAAATTGCATGTATTATTTCTAAATGGAACCATGTTGTTTACTACCAAATTTATTGTTAGAAACCACATGCAGTTAAAGCAAAATCCTCTCTCTGTGGTTTAACTTGCAGACTTCAGCTGGTAAGCTGACATTTTTTCCAATGAATGGAAATTTATGTGTAAATCTGCATGCATAGTATTGCCTGCATTTATTTTATTGCTAATTTATTGTGACTGCAAATCAGGTAGTTCTCAAGTTTTGAGCACTCCTGTACATAATCTGCACAGTAATTATTTTCACTTTATGGATTTCTGACTTCTTATATAACCGTTAAGCACTACAAGGCCAGCAACACCAAGAGCTTCATATATATTTAAATACAATGTACTGTTAACCTGTTGTTGTAAAAATGTTTGCTTCAAAAGCACTAGCGCTATTTCTCCTCTGTTCTTCTCTGTTAGATCATTTGCCAACTTATAGTAAAGTCATTAATACTAAACCTGAAAGTCTGTGAATATTTACTGGATGACTGGTGTTGGAAGCATTTACTGATTGATATTGTAACATCAAGTCAGCATCCATTTCTAAAATGTACCATCTGTTAATGAAGAGCACATCGGAACCACTGGCACCCAAGATTATTTGAAGAATTTGTCTCATGGTGGAGACACAAGGTGGTTAATGCTTCCTCCAATAGTTAGGCAAGGGCCCACCTGAAAGAGAAGAGTCTTTTAAATTGAGTGCCCTACCAGAACTGCAAACTGGAGAGCTGCTGACTAAAAAGCGGAATATCTCGAAAACCACAAATAATAAAAAGTTAAAACCAATTGCAAATTGTGTCAGAATATCACTCTCTACAGCTCTAGCTATCTGTGCCCTGAAATTGAACTGCATGTCATTCATTTTAATTTATATATTTGTAATATTTTTATTTTCATCCAGACCTTCATGATACTTATCTAACAGCAACTTCTATGGGCCTTTTATGGGTCTCCAAGGTAACAATAATGGGCATGAGTGGCACTGTGATCAAGAAAACAATCTAATCTTAATGAGAAGAAAATAGACTTGCTACCAATACATCATTATATGCGCTCTGAGAAGGAATTAGCTCAGATGTTTCAAGGCTCTACACTGAAAATTAGATTTTAGCTTGCTGTCAAAAGTAATCGGCTGAAAGAGAACTAGCATAACACATGCCAGTAACTGTTCTTTTGGTGATAGTGACTTACATGATACTGCTACATACTTTATCTAAACAAACCAATTAACTTAATCTGTGAAGCAAAGGAGAGCTACCTTCCGAAAAAGACAAGATCTGCAAACAGTATTGCATTGCTGATATGATAAGGTGTTGAATATTGCAGCTATGGGAACATTGGGGTAAATGAATGATGGGTAGCTGCTAGTGATGGGCGAATCTGGGGCATTTCGCTTGCTGAATTTTTCGCGAATTTCATGAGAGATTAGCGAAACGGCAAAGAATTTGCAAACGCTGCCGGCGTCTCGTTTTGCCAGGCAAATTTTTCCAGGCGTTTGGCAAATTTATTCGGCGGCGGCGAATCGCGGGAAGATGAGTATAACATCTTGATCAGCCATGTATTCCAACCACACGTAGCCATGTAGATCCTGTGCCTGGGCCATTCATACAACTGTTCACCACTCTCATGCACTAAATGAAGCTTTAGGGATGCAAACAGTTCAATCATCAACTGCTCTAAATGCTGACATTTGGTTTCAGATAGTATCTGGCACCTGTTGATAACATTTGGTTTTAGATCTATAACCTCTTTAAAAAAAAGAATGATTTCTTTCTAACACTAACTAGAATCTTTGCCATAATTCATTTAGAGAGAAAAGTATAACCTTATAAAACATTATATAACTGGTTTGGTTACAAAACCATACACAGCAGTCAGCGGCTCTGCATAATGCAGCGGATGCTGGAAATGTTAATAAAGGGAGCATACTGATGCTCCCTTTATTAACATTTCCAGCATCCGCTGCATTATGCAGAGCCGCTTTTTACTCTTATCACAGACAACCAACCTTGAGGGCCCTTAAACACGGGCGTTTTGGACCTGCGCTCCCCTGCGTTGCGTTTGGCTGCGTTCAGCCGCAGGGGAGCGCAGGTATAGACGCACCTCATTCTTTTCAATGGGCCTGTACTCACGAGACGCGTGTAAGCGCCGAACGCAGGTTCAGATGCAACATGCTGCATTTTTCCTGCGTTTGGCGCCTACATGCGTTCGTGTGAGTACAGCCCCATTGAAAATAATTGAGTGCGTCTATACCTGCGCTCCCCTGCGGCTGAGCGCAGCCAAACGCAACGCAGGGGAGCGCAGGTAAAAACGCCCGTGTGTAAGGGCCCTAAAGGCCCATTGCTGGTAATCCCATAGTAATTGCAAATGTCCCACAGATGCAACTGATTAGTAATTAGTTCATAAAGAATTTTGATGTTTTTATTTTATCTTCTGATTTAAAATTTTTTTTTTAAATGTTCAATGATTTCTAGTCTAAGATTACAAAGTGCATAATCGTAGGTATTTCTGGGTGTAATTTCACTTTATCTGTAGATGGTTTGAACAAAAAGCATATGATAGGAAATGCAAGGAAAGAATATACCCATGCATCAATATCTTCAACACTACTCTTGACCAACTAAAGCCGTAAAAAGGTAAACTATGGCACAATGCTGTAGTTGAAAAGTAATTGGTGATTTTTTTTCTCAGTTATCTGATCTGTTGGTATGGCTTGTATACATTTAAGAGCTCAATAATGAAGATATTGCGTCACCTGTTTGCATGCAAAATTTATCATTTATTCTGTCCCCCCCTCACTTCCCAGCATGCTGCATACAAGTTAGCCCCTTAACAGTGCACTACAATCTGCTTATTTTGTATAACCAATGCTAAATGAATGGGAATTCATTTGAACATGTTAAATTCTAAAAAGGAGGCACTGTTCTTACAAATAAAAAAGTAATAACAATATCCTTTGCTAAGACGGGTTCAGGTTATATAATTAAAGGTGTAAAGTTTCCTACTGGCTAATTCACCTATAGCAACTAGTTGGGAGGGACTGTTCATTGGTCGCTTATTTAAAAACAAACATATTATTGTTTACTATGTGTTACTGCACCTGGACACATTTTGTGTCCTTTATTACCTATGGTGATTGCCTTAGAAGTTCACTTCTGCGAAGGCGTATTTTAGGGCCCTTACACACGGGCGTTTGTTACCTGTGCTCCCCTGAGTTCTGTTTGGCTGCATTCCGTTTGGCTGCGTTCAGTCGCAGGGGAGCGCAGGTCTAGACGCACTCCATTCTTTTCAATGAGTTGTACCCACAAGACGCGTGTAAGCGCCAAATGCGAATACACCACCAATAATGTATTTTCTTATTTAATTTTTTTTATTATCTCTGTAACTAAAATGTATGTTTTAAATATTGAATTTGTTTCCTACTTCCCCAGTGTTTCAGTCTGGTCACTGAATACAATATAAACAATTAGAGAGACAGTACAAGCCGTGCTTAGGAACATGGGTTGGGAGAATAATAATTCACTTTATACTGCAGGTGTACCATTTTTTACAGTATTTTTGAAACTCAGTATGCAGAGGGCTGCATATACAAATTCTTCTGGATAAATTGGATTAAAGTGGATTATATTCATAAGAGACAGAGTATTGTCTCAGGAGAAATGTAGCGATTTTAAAAATGCATGCCTTTTGCTCTATGGATCCATGTTAAGCCCAAATTATTTCTGAGTGTTGACATGAAAAGGTGATATATAACCCTAACACTTCAAGTAGAGGTGTTCTTTAAAGATGCCATACTGTGCATATCTGATTATTTTGTTGTGATTTATCCATAGATTTATCCCATTCTGTACGTTGGCAGCTGCTCAGAGAGTGAGAGGTGCACAGTACCTTACAAAAAGGAGTTTATTTAGATAAAACATGTACAGTATTCATCATTCACTGCAGGCAAAGCCTTTGGAGATCCTTCACAGACATGCCCATATAGGACCTTGAAGAAAAATCAATGAAATAAATGCCATTTGTAATGCAGCTGAGCTCAAAAGAGCTAAACAGAACTTGACAGGTCTCTAGAGATATTAGCATATGTTATCAGCAAAACTGTAAGTAAATCAGCAGCACCAGACAGATCTCAGTGGGATCTAGATATCTCAAAACCCTAAAGCAAAAATCAATTCACCACAAGTCAAGGAAAATATAGAACTTTAAGGTGCAGAGGGCAAGAAAAGTAAACACACCACATTACATTTCCAGAACTGCGGAGATTCATTTGCATTATGGGAAACATTATGGGCAGATTTCCCCTTTCAGAACAAGGACTGATACTGTAGATGCTTTGCAATGTCCCAATGCATTTCAGAAAACAATGGAACTTAATAAATAAAATTAAAGTTCAAGAAAAGTCATTATTTTTGTGTGCTATTTGTAACTGATACATTTTTAATAGTAATCTACCCCTTCCTAGTTCCCTTGATGCCCCTTTTAATGGGATGGTTTGCCTTTAAATTAACCATAGAATGTTATAGAGTGGCCACTTCTATGCAACTTTTCAATTGGTCTTCATTATTAATTTTTTTATAGTTTTTTAAGTATTTGCCTTTTCCTTCTGATTCTTTTGTGCATTGGAATGGGAGTCACTGAAGCCATATAAAAAACAAAGGCTCTGTAAGGCTACAAATGTATAGTTATTGCTACTTTTTATTATTCATCGTTCTATTCAGGTCCTCTCTTATTCATATTTCAGTCTCTTATTCAAATCTATGTATGGTTGCTAGGGTGAAAACCAATTGCAAATTGCCTCAGAATATGACTATGTACATCATACTAAAAGTTGTTTTAAAGGTGAACAACCCCTTTACAGGGCCGCTTTAACAATGCAAATGATGGGGCGTCTGCCCAGGGCCCACTGCGCCAGGGGGAGGGCGAGAAGCAGGGAGGGAGGAATATCGACGAAAAAGATAGCCTAGAACTATTCGATAAGCATTCGATAGTCGAATTTTTATCAAATTTAGAAGAGATTCGAGGGATTTTGGGTAAATTTTTGTAAATTTGCCCCCAAGTGTACTGTATATTGTGAGTGGGTCCCTAAGCTCAGTAAGTGACAGCAGCACAGAGCATGTGAATCAGTGAATCAGCAGAAAAGAAGATGGGGAGCTACTGGGGCATCTTCAGAGACACAGATGTTTACTGCTGAAGGGCTGTGGTTGCCTGGGGCTGGTATACAATATCAAAACATAATATACAACATTTCTAGCCTACTTGTTTAGTTTAACTTGTCCTCTAAAAGTGCAGGCTAAATAAACATAAAAGCATACATCCCAATTAATGTTATCAATAAAGGTATAAATTGCAGAGATTTTGTATACAGAGTCACCAAAGGGTTCATATAGGACAGCAAGTCAGTGTGCCATTTCATTTGCAATGCATCATATTTTTTTCCACAAGGCAGTTTTTTGTCCTACAAATGTCCTATTCTGTTCTTCAAGGCTGGGCATTAGGGTTAGCAGAACATAGCAACACTGTGTGGGATACCACTGTGGGAGTGGAAGTGGGAGAGGACCCTATGGGTCAGGAGATCAGATGATACCCATGCATTTTGGAAAAGATAAGTCAAGATCAGAATCAATTTCTAGGGTATTTCTCCCTATACAGTACCTCAAAATAAAGGGCACATCAGCTTTATATGGCAATGGCAATATAAATGGCAATATTTATGTAAGTACTGGCTCACTTTTATTTCTTCTTTATTACTGTTTATTTTGTCATCATTTAAGTGAACTAAGATAATAACACATTTTGGTTTTACTCCTAGGCTTACTGTGAAAATGTATTTCTTTCTTTATAATCAAGCAGGCAGAGATTTTTTCCATAAAAAATCCTGGTAAAAGTACAGTTCTTCACATTGTGCTATTTATTTTAATCCCTTTCTTATTTTTAGGCAATATTTACTTCTTTTAATCTTTTTGTTCAGTCCATGCTGTCACTGTGATTTACAAAACAATTTCATTCATCCAACTTTTCACATTAGTTTTTTTTTTTTTTTTTTTTTTTTGCTTATGTTTTATATCTTTGGAACTAGTTAACATAATTTCAGCAAACATTAGAGAGAAATGGGCACAGCGGGTCTGCAATCCTGCCAAGTGTGTGTCTCACTTTTCCTTTACCACTTTAGAATTTAGTGAAAATGATGTTTTTACATTTATCACATCATGGGATTATAACTATTCCTGACATGTTTACGCTATAGGATAAGTGTTATGGACAAATACAGCTTAGACTGAATAGACATCATATATTTGTATTCCTTGCCAAAAATGCATTTCAGAGAAGCATAGAAATCTATGAATAATAAAGCAAGGCAATTATATGCAAATATGCTTGAAACGTAAACTAAATAGTTTATGACACCAAAACAAATGAGGGGAAAAATAAGTATAAAACAATTACAGAAGATGTTTCAAGGCATTTAATGCAATGTGTTCTAAAAATGCTTGAAAACATTATATCTGTTTTCATTTGTTTGTTTTTTTTTCCTTCCTGTTAACATAGGTTATTTCCTTGTGTAACATTTATAATACAAACTTTGCTTCATACAGACACTGCTGCTTCTCTCAGGCTTCGCTGCCCCAAGTCACATCTTGGTCATTACATTTTCCCCTTGAGTATAGTGACTATGAAAACTTAGAAAAGAAAAAGATGTTAGAGAGATGTGATTTATATAGATAAATGCGGGCATTTTGAACTAATGCATTATTTCCCAAGAGATGCAATGCTATTACAGAGGAGTATTTCCTTGGTATTGATACTTAAAATGTAAGCTCTTATGAGCTGGATCCTCTTTGCATCCTGTATCAGTATTTGTATATAATATGTATCTTTCATATACACCCTTCTATTGAATAGAAATTAAGTATATGTTGAATCCCCATACCCAAATTAGATATAGAACATCTAAAATGACAAGTTATGGAAAGCCAAGCATCCCCCCCCCACCTAGGTAGATACCTGGACAAGCAAGAATGGCTTAAAATATGGGACTCAGTAGCTCATACCTCAATCAACACCTCCCCACTTGAAGCAGGGTATAAGGTTCTATTATAGTTGCTCATCGTACCAGCCAGGTACACAAAATAAACTACCACAAACCCCAATGCTTCAAAGGGTGTAGAAATGAGGGCATATGGTGGCAATGCCCCAAAATACAGAGTTCTGGACCAGGGTCTACAAAATAATATTCTCAGTCACTGTTATTAATCTACATAAATCACCAAAAGAAAGCACTATTGGGAAGTAAAATTCAGAATACAAATAAACATGCTACTATTACGCACATCTTCAAAGCAGCTAAATTGACCATCACTAGGACATGGAAATCTCCACTATTCTTCATACAGCTACTTAAAAATAAGCTAAATTTGATCCTGGTCAATGAGAAATTGACAAACATCTTATACGACAAGCAAACATAATTTCAAAAAGTATGGGACCCATGGCATAACCCGTGCACCCTGTGGCATAACCTATGCCGTCCTCTATAATTAAATAATTGGATATGGGATATGTCTACAGGCCAGTGGGCAAACAGGAGCCAAGTGGGATTATTACCCAAGATCCCCACTCAATACAGTATACAGAATTGGCAATATTTTATTGAAATGCTCCCCACTGAAATAAACCATAAACAAAACTGGATGATTGGGTTAATCTTTTACAAGAAGCATTAAATTGTTTGGTGGTTCTGATTCTTATGATTATTAAGATTTGATTGTTAACTGTTCACCTGCAATCTTTAAAAAATCTTTTGCTGGGTTCATAGTCTCTGACAACCCTAGGACCTGGTTACTGGAAGCAACTCCAACAGCCTGCTTTCCTATTTACATTACCCTGATCCCCACACGCCAAAACGTTAAAAAATAGCAAAACACTGCCAGCGTCTTGTTTTGGACACGGGTGTCTGTTTTTGGATGCTGGTGAATTTTCGCCAGACGAATTTTTGCAGGCGTTTCAAAAATTTATTTGCCAGCACAGAATCACAGGAATTAAATGCAAATTCGCACCAAACAAATAAATTCACCCATCACTATCTATTATCTTTGCTTTGTAACCTGTTATATGTAATAAAAACAAAAAAAAAATTAAGCACATTTTGTTGTCTCATAAATTCTTGTTAATTATAATATTCTTATTATTCTTATATTTACATTCACATGGAAATACAATAAAGAGATGTTAAAAACATTTCCTAAGGATCAAAGACTAATTCATAAAATAAAACTTTTGTAGGTATATCTTATAAGTAACAGGACATAGCTAAGAGAGATTCTATCTACCCATACTGTATATGTCTTGTTCCCCCAAGTTGTGTATTAAAGGATTAATGTATCCCCACGATATGATATCAGATCCTGTGGGAGTCAGAGAGAGTCCTATGGGTTAAGGCAGGATCAGTGACGCCAATACTTTACAGAAAAAGGGATGAAGTAAAAAATCTGTATGTAAAGCTAACCCTGGCTGGTAGCTCTTCACAAAGGGAAAGGGCACACATAAACAAGTAAAAGCAGCTCCATCACAGGGATGTATATCAATACATTATAGCACAACTGATCTGAATTCAGTATATCTTCAGTGACAATTCACCAACACTCACATACGCTCATAGCATTCCGCTCAAAAGCCTCTAGTACCACTGTACTGTGGATGAACTCTAACAGGGTTCTATTAGCCATTTCAGAGACCCTTCTCCTTTACTCTTGAGGTTTCCCCTTTTCTGTTGTGTCCACATACGGTGTACAGAATTAGACTGGGTCTCACTAATCTACACCCTGAATGCTCAGTCCATACCTTGCACACAACTGCCCAGTGTCCTAACACCAATCATTACTACAAGAAAAATTATAATAGGGGGAGATTTTAACGCTCCTATAGACCACAAGCTGGACATTAGCTCAGAGAAGGATTATGTACATAGAAGGGAAACACTAACGAATGCAACAAACCTAAGAAAACACCTAAAAAAACCACAACCTCTTCGATACCTGGAGATCACTCTACCCAACAAGGAAAGACTTCACACACTACTCACACCCCTACGTCAGATACTCGAGGATAGACTACATCTTCACCGACAAAGATTTGCTCCAAACTATAGATAAGACACAAATTGGCTTAGCAACACGGGCCATGCTCCAGTAACCATTCTTTGCAACCCTAATAAATCCACACCATCCACCACCCACTGGAGATTAAATGACTCACTATTACTCAACAAAGAGGTAGTCCAACAATGCAAGCAAACATTACTGGAGTACTTCGCCCTCAATAACAACGGGGAAGTCCCGATGCCTACAACCTTGTGCGCACACAAGCCAGTGATTAGAGGAAAACTTATAAAATTGGCTCACTGCTAAAAAGGCAAAGAGAAAGGGGGAAAACAGAGCTTACAAAACAACTGCAAGAATTAGAAGAACAAAACGAATCCAAACCCTATGAGCGTCCCTGCCATAGGCAGAGCGGGTGCTCCCGTGTGCTCGGGGGCAGCCGCTAGACCACCAGGGAAACAGTAAGCCCTTACACACCAACACAGTTAAGTCATCTAAACACACCTATTCTCCCTGACGAAATACAGGAAGCAATAAATACAACGCCAACAGGGAAAGCACCTGGACCAGACGGACTGACAACATCTTATTATAAACTATTCCAAAGCATACTCATTCCACAGTTGACTCAACTATTTAATCACATTCAACAACAAGGGAACATGCCTGAAGAAATGCTGAAAGCAAATATTTAACCTATACCCAAACCGGGAAAATCTCAAACTCAATGCCCCAACTTCAGTCCCATCTCACTACTAAACGGAGACACAAAACTTACGCAAAAGTTATAGCAAACAGATTAAAAGAAATCCTTCCAGACATAATACACAAAGATCAATCCGGATTCACTGTAGGAAGACAAGGAGTGGACAACACAAGAAAACTACTATCACTTATAGAGAAAGCCAATCGCCAAAACACACCAACAATCTTGTTAGCTCTGGACGCTGAAAAAGCCTTCGACAGAGTTCATTGGAGATATATTGAAAAAACACTACAAGCATTTGGCTTTCAGGGACAGATATTACGCGCAATCCTAGCACTATACTCTACACCAGTGGTCCCCAACCAGTAGCTCGTGAGCAACATGTTGCTCTCCAACCCCTTGGATGTTGCTCCCAGTGGCCTCAAACCAGGAGATTATGTTTGAATTCCAGGCTTGGAGGAAAGTTTTAATTGTATAAAAACCAGGTGCACTGCCATACAGAGCCTCAGTGTAGAATGACAATCCACATAGGGACTATCAAATGGTCAATCACAGCACTTATTTGGCACCCCAAGAACATTTTTCATCCTTGTGTTGCTCCCCAACTCCTTTTACTTCTGAATGTTGCTTACGGGTTCAAAAGGTTGGGGATCCCTGCTCTACACCAACGGCACAAGTAAATAATATGGGATTCCTCTCAAAACCATTCCACATCACAAATGGAACAAGAAAAGGATGCCCGCTCTCTCCACTCATATTCAATCTAGTCTTGGAACCTCTGGGAAAAACAATTAGAGACTCATCATATATTACAGGAATAAAGGGTATCAAATCAGAATACAAACTAGCACTCTTTGCAGATGATATCATATTAACTCTGACGAATCCAGAACAATCCCTTCCAAAAATAACTCAATTATTAAACCAATACAGTCAAGTCTCCTATTACAAATTAAATGTTAATAAGACACAAGCATTAATGTTAAATGTCACAAGGGGAATAAAGGAAGACCTACAGAAATCCTACCAATTCCAATGTAGAAAAGATACAATAACTAGCGATGGGCGAATCTACCCCGTTTCGCGAATTTTTTTGCCAATTCGCGAATTTCGCTGGAAATTCGCGAATTGGCGAGAAAATTCGCGAAACGAGTCGCGGCTCGTTTTTTAGCAAATTTTCGCTGGCGTTTTGCGAATGGCGGGAATTCGCCGTGGATTCGCCCATCACTAACAATCACTTATCTTGGAATCAAACTAGGCACAACAATTTCAAAAACATACAGCAGTAACTTTCCAAAAATACTAACTGATTCACAAACACAGTTGGAAAAATGGAAACCATTTTACATTTCCTGGTTCGGTAGAATAACTACAGTGAAGATGATGATACTACCCAAGCTACTATATTTATTCATGGCACTCCCAATCACAATTCCGAAAATGTTCTTTCAACAATTTCAAAAAACCCTAGACATTTATATGGGGAGGCAAAAAACCAAGGATCAAACGAAATCTGATGCAACTCCACCAACAAGAAGGAGGTTTTGGAGTACCAAATATTGAGTATTATAACAAGGCCTCCATACTAGAACAACTTACCTTATGGAACCTACCTGCTAACCATAAACACTGGCTTGAGATAGAGCAAGAACAAATTCAGCCTCTCACACTACAGCAGCTAATGTGGGCAAAATCACCAGCGCAACTAACAAAGGCAAAAACCCTACACCATACCACAACAATTATTCACAAACAATACCCTAAAGGCATACACAGACCTACAAGCAGAATTCAAGCTCCCTAAGTACAACTTTTACAAATACTTACACATAAGGCATTTCCTAGGTCCATTCTCAAAAAATCTTTCTAGATTGCAAACCCCCTTCGAAAAACTCTGCTTCCAGAAAACAGGTCAGAAGAAAGGTCTATCTAAAATATACAAGATAATTATTTCAGGACTAGAGTACGAGAAACCTATGCACATTAAAAAATGGGAAAAAGACCTAAATCTGGATCTCACACTAGAACAATGGTCAAGCCTAGCTAAAATCGCCTCCAAATACTCCAAATGCACGAGCCAAGTAGAAAACTATAAAAAGATACTATTCAGATGGTACAAAACACCCTTGCTTTTACATAACATGTACCCAAACACATCAGACAGATGCTGGAGATGTAATGCAGCAATAGGCAACATGATCCATATATGGTGGAACTGTCATAAAATCTCCCCGTTATGGGCAGAGGTCAATACCTTACTCACAGAAGTAACTAGGACACCAATACGGATGACACCGGCAATGGCACTAATAAACCAGGGAATACAAGACCTAACTTCTAGCATAAGAAAAATAACATTCCGCATCATCACAGAAGCACGTCTACTCATACCAAGGTATTGTAAATCCACAGAAACACCTAACAAAGACAGTTTAATCAACCTTATTAACTCAAATCTCACATATGAGAAGTATGCAGTAACAACCCAAATGCAAATAACTAAGGACTTACTTACATATAGACTATGGGAGAAATGGAAACAGAAAACTAAATAACAATACAGCTGTGAAAACAAAGGGCATTCCAACCAAAACTAAAGAAAGAACTGAAAAATCAGGAAAAGCAGAACAACGCAACACGGAACATCAAACCTAACCCGCCCTCCCCTTCCCAATTAAGTCATAAATCAAGGACTATTAGAATCTTCTCCACATACCCCTCCCCAGGACCCCCCTATAAATAGTTTCTCTACTTACCTTTCTGTCTTCACAACTCCTTCGGCATATTCTTTTTCTTGTCTCAATCTGAAAATCGATAAAAATTTCAAATAAGAAAAAAACACACCAATTATTACTTCCTTGTCAGGCCAAAGGTTGCCCTTACTATCTACGGCTATCTGACCATATCTGAGATGACCCTCAAACAAATCTCCTACTCACCCTAATCCTAGCAGCACCCTTTTCCTTCAAACTGACCCAGACATGTGTACTGCCATATTCTCAGGTCAAAATAGGAAGGGTCTACTCCTGCACTCCTTTTTATATGCTCCTGCAGGGCAATTACCCTACAGTACTCATGGGGTTGTTGCCACCTAACTATTTACACTAGAATATCAAAAATTATTCACCTACTTACAAGTACCCCCATCATGGTTCTGCTGGAAGAAGTTTATGTTGAATCTAAGTCCCATAAGTCCCATAGAGAGTTGGTGTAGGGTTCCCATAAAAATAATCATTAATCATTGGTGTTAGCGGGCATTGAACCACAGGTGTAGAGATTCAACTGTTAAGTTAAGGGGCGTAGATGGAGGATAAATAGGATTAATTATTCATTCATTTATTAATACAATGTACATATTGTTAGCCTCAACAAACAAAATCATCACCATGTTCTCCTGTTCAGGTTAGAATTTTTTATACTTAAAGAGGTCCAACTGTGCCAAGCCTTATTTTGTTAGTGATATACTGCTGAACCAAGATGAGATGTGTGCAACTTCTCCCTTTAAAAGATGTTAGGCACCAACAGTAAATCCAATAGTTTTTTATTAAGGCTGGTGCTGCTTTCAGAAAAAATGCAGTCCGCTGGAAAAAAATAGGACAGCTCCACACCACCATATTACTTTCTTTTTCCATGCATCCCTCCTCAGATTATTTAAACCATATAATCAGGCATCCTGCTGCCCCCCTCCAGAAATGCATTCACTCTGCCCCAGACGTGCATGCAAAGACTTTTGTATATGTGATAAGCTTCAGTGAGCCCCAGTACGATTGTACCCCATAACCCCCAGTAGTTACACCACTCTATTTGAATTGCTGGAGGTCTATGATTTGTTCAACCCCATGAATACAGCTCTGTCTTTGTTTGGCAGCATTGTGGTCATGAGAGGGCCATTGTGTTTAATGCTTTTATGAGAAAGTTAACTGTTTTTGATGTTGCTTGTCTTCAGTTTGGTTCTTAAATATGTCAAGCAATGACATAATGTGCAGTTGTTTACCTTAATGATAACATATAAAATACAATTATAGCATCCTATCAATATTTCATAAGCCATATAACTATGTAGCAGCAAAATGAGTTAAAGCTATACTCTGTGTTCAGATTAATGGTTTACAAATGTCACATTTTGTACTTTCATTTATCTTTTATTTGTGTAGGGATGTCATCAGGGCAGCAAGGAGATGCACAGGCACAGACAATTGGTGCACTTACCTGAAGGGCCAATTAAGCTGCAAAGTGGGTTCCAGGGTTGACAAGGAGAAAGTAACTTCAGTCAGAAGCCAGCTAAATCTGTAACCATGTAGGATGATTGTTTCTGTAATTTGTTTCCCAGTTGTTCCTTAATTTCTTTGGTTTGCCTACATGTTACCATCTTAAACCCTTCCTGATACTAGTCATTCTGCGAAATATATCCCAAAGTCCAGCATTAGCTATTACTATTAAATCAGTGGCCAGAGTGATGATGGATTTCTTGTGCATTTCATCCAGAAACAGGTAAACTCTTAAGTGGGTCATTACACTAAATAAACAAATTACTTTGGACTATTTCCAAAATGCTTTATTTGGAGACCATTACCTAACTCTGAGAAGCTTTTGTTAGTGTTTTGTGGTAAAAAGAAGACAATAACTCCATGCCATTTTATCAGTAGGATGCAGGAATTGCAGTACATTAAAGTTGCAGCGTTAAAGGGACTTTTTATAACATTCTAGTAGATGTCATACTGTAGGCCACTATAATAGTGACACTAACTTGCTTACTAATTTGGTGTGGGAAGTCTGAATGAAAAATAAATATACTAAAATAAAGTTTGCTTTCAACTGCAAAATGGAAATTGTGCATACATTGAATTGAGATTACTGCAAAATTGCTGAAAAGTTTTTAGTTGGAAATCCCTTTTAATATCAGATAATGTCAACTGTTTCAATTGACACCATATGAACATGTTCCATCACAGTCTATGGGCTTACATATCATATCTTAAGAGTTCAAAACAGGCTGCCGACTGGAAAAAATCAACAAACAAATCAACTGAAAAGGATACATATTTGTTATTAACTGTTATTTTAGAGTAAGGTGGTATATTTAAATCATTTTTTATATATTTTTTTCTGTATTTGGTGCTAAATAGCAAAGTTTGGTGTGCTATTGTGCTTACAGCAAGTTTGTCATAATCTGCTTTACTTTTGCACTTAGTTTTCCTTCAGTTTAAGGGGGTGGGGTTTGATTAGTTGCACCTGAACAGACTGTATAAATAGAACCCCTGGGACTCCAGTGGAGCTTGTTCAAGTGTTTGCTCTTTAAGTGGGGGCTTTGTAAGTGGAGTTGCAAACACCAGAGTTTCAATAAAACTAGGTCAAAACTTCATTTTTTTTTTATTCCTGTTTGATCTGTAACTGGGATAATGAGTGCTAGCAGGATTGAAGGTCTGACCCAGTGCACAATCTGTCATATGTATGCAGATTTGGAAGAAGAGATCCAAAATGCTTACCTCAGTGGTGGATGTGAGCAAATTGCCACTTTGGAGGCTCAACACTGCAGTCGATTGACAATCTTGAAAGGAGTCTCTTGCTCACTGAGCAGGATGTTGAAGCAGCTAGCTAAAATCTAAGGTGGGCAAAAGGAAAAAGGAGACTGATCCTGGGTGTATACATCCCAACAGCTTTGCCAGATTGCGTGAAGATGATGGGAGTGTGAACTCTGGGCTGGCAATTCTAGAGGGGCTGAACTCTCTAACAGCCAGGAGACCAGTTTCTCTAGTAGTGGTGGGGAGGAGAGCAGTCAGGCCTAAACAGATTGTGGTTGTAGTAGGGGATTCAATTATTAGGTAAGGGGATAAGGTAGGAAAGTGGATAAGGTAATCTGTCGTCCAGATCGCTACAACCGAACAGTTTGCTGTTTACCTGGTGCTGTGGTTCATCAGTTAGACAAATTATTGGGTGGGGTTGGGCATGACCCAATCCTCTTAGTACATATCGGTACTAATGACAAGATAAATGGTAGATCTGAAAGAGTGCGTTCAGGGATCTTGACTCTAAGAGTCACCTTCAAGTCAATTTTTAGTATATTGTAGAAGGGCCAATTCTAAGAAACTTTTCATTTGGTCTTCATTATTTATTTTTCATAGTTTTTTTTAATGATTTGCAATTTTCTTCTGTTTCTTTGCATCTTTCAAATGGGGGTCTAAAAACAAATGCTCCGTAAGGCTACAAATGTAATGTTATTGCCACTTTTTATCACTTATCATTCTATTCAGTCCATGTCCTATTCATATTCCAGTCTCTTTTTCAATTCAATGCAGCATTGCTAGGGGAATTTGTACCCTAGAAACCAAATTGCTGATACTGCAAACTAGAGAGCTGCTAAATAAAAAGCTAAATAACTATAAAACTACATATATAAAATTACTATATATAGTATACTGGGGGAAGTAAGGGTGTACAGTTGCTCCACACATTCCTGTTCCCCACAATTCCAGCATAACTGAGGCCACAAGGTAGCAACTTGCCTGTCCTTACATTAAATATGCACTATTGCATATGTCCTACAATTTGAATCAGATGCAATTTCACTGAAAATCTTAAGCGTTTGGATGTCAGTGTTGTCACGCTGCAGAAAAATATTAGAAGCATTTTTTCTTTCATGACATTAGTTCCAGGGTTCCCACGTTTATAGGCGCACTGCTGCAATTCAAGAGGAAGTGAGATAGAACCAGTGGAAGTACAAGGAACAGCTTTAAAGACAAGTATCTTTAAGAAATGGCATTTTATGTGCAACAACTGTGGCCATAATCGCCTATCTGCAACAGTAGTTCTTTGTAAATGAGCCCTAATATCTTTGTTGAAAAAATCCTAAACTCAGTTATTGTCAGACTCTTTATATCTACTATATGCCAATAAATAAAAAGACAGAAAAAAGATGAATATAAAACAGATTTAATATATTTATTTTAGGTTTTTCTCTTTCATTAAATATGCATTCACTTGTACAAATATTTATTGAAAATGACTTTTATAAGGTCTCGCCAACTTATACTTGTAATGTTTGTGTTTTTCTTCAGTGTAATAGTTTCATTAAAATCTCAGATCCAAAGCCATTTGTGTGTAAGGAAAATCCACATGTTTCAGTCTAACCTTGATACTGTATATGAACTTCTTAGCTAGAGCTGTTCTTCAGGTATAACATGAAGCCCTAGGATATGTCTTGTATCGAAACATCTACATTGACTACCCTGATTTCTCTTTTAACATTTACCATGGCAATACTAATTATTCCTCATGTATTTTTCCACTAATCCAAAACAACCACTTAATAAAACAAAATAGAATTATTTACCCACAGTTCACTGTCTCTCATTTGATTTTTGCTCAAACAAATGGAGCTTAAATGTTTCGAAGTGGTGGAAGACAGCAAACTCATACAGGCAAAGTCTAATATGTGCAGCAATTAAACTAGTAAGAATTTGTACATGTGGTTTGGGTGTATTCTGACCTTGGCTGTAGGAAGCATTATCATCTCATGTGGCTTGGTGCTTTTAACTTTCAGCATTATTTATATAGCATTGCAGACTGTAATTGTATTGGTGCAATAAAGAGTGATGCATTACCCCCACAGTGCAAAACATTGTATTGTGCCCATGATAAATTGGCATAAGCATGTGGAAGACTTCCTTCATTCCAAAATGTTTCAGTTAGAGCTCTACGTTTACCAACATGACACAGCTATGAAGAAAGTATATTAAATTTGTGTTACTAAAGGTAAACAAACCCCATAGAGTTTCAAACTACTGTTCCACCAGCCCCATCCCCAACTGCATCAGAGACCTCTATTGCCCCCTATTTGTGGGCCAAATGCAGAGCTAAATGCAGGGGTTAGGAACCTCCACTTTGGCTATTGAACATCATGTCAGAGGCTGCACAACACTGATCACCAAGCAGGAGCATGATTAACAAAAACTGACCTAGTCCTAGCTTTTGATGTGCATCTTCCTGGTTGAAAGACCATGATGATCCAGCTAAACACTTGCTGAATAGGTAGGGAGAAATGTGGGCACAGTTGGGTAGGGGGCAGGTGTTTAGTGGTTAAACGCCTTTAAAGGGCAAGTTCCCATTAAATGGAAGGTTAATACTTATTTCTTACTCAAAGGTTTCATTTAAATAAGTAAATATACTTGAACTACAGTAAACAACAATGGTTAGCTTTATGCTAGTTGAGGTACCTCACCATAGTTACGAGTGTTATCCACATAAAATCCTTGGTATAGCCTTTTCAATCAATTAAAATTCAGCATCTGAGCTCTTTTCTGTATGTACGTTAGTGACAGGGCAAACAAGCCAGAGAGCCTGACTCCTTGCGAGACAAAGTTTTACACCGGGGCACAATGTGCTACTAAATAAGAGCATATGGAGCAGTGTGCCATGACTGGTCTAATTCTCACAATCTATAGCATCCAATCTGCATGTAGCACTTACTGGCCTGGTGTTTGAAAGATAACATCACAATTGCTATAGGTTGACCTTGCACCAGATATTATACTACCTTAATAATTCACAATGAGCACTGCATATCTAAATTTGCCCAAGGAGGTAATCAATACATGGTGATTAGGCAAACAGATAACCCTCCACAAACAGGTGATACAGTTTGACTCAATCTTGTCATATCTGGAACTCAATGGAGGGGTTTGTGTGAAGCTTTCCAATTCAGTCTAAATGATCTTTTTCTCACCATTGATTTTGTATGAGCATTCAAGACAAATATGTTTTATGAGAATGTATTACATACTGGATGGAACATTCTTTTTATTACGTGCCCAAGATGTTTGTGCATATTTTCACAACAGGGAAAATAGGAAAATTAATTCCTGCTTATTTTTAAACAGTCCAGTGTTTTTAATGTGAGATTTTACAACTTGCTGATACAGTCATTTTACTTACAGTATATAACTCTTTCTTGCATTACCAATACTGTAAAACACATTATTTTGACTACATTGCCTTTATATTAATACATCATTTTGCAATGCTTACATCTCACTATTTGGATCTCCTTTTTTGTACCATTTCCATATCCGTATTGATAACCTAAGGCTTACACAGGGTTTGATATTTATGATGGCATATGTGCTTTAGATGGTAATAAGGCACTGAAGGACTGAGGTTATATGAAAAATTACCTTCCCTCCTTTTGGGCTCAATATGCAAAGGTTTCATACCATGCTGGCCAGATACATCTATTACAGAAACCTTTGTGGCATGTTAAATAGATAACTTGATATCACACAAGAAGGCCACTTCATGGGTGTGCTTTTGGTGGAAACAAAGATTTATAGCGTGTAAAAGTATACTGATGTCTCAGTTCTGCATTGAGGAAGATTAATCTTTTTGCCTTATTCATTTAACCATCACTGCATATTTATATAACCCCAAAAAACAGCCTTGGCTTGCTACATATTTTGCGGTGTCACAAGGCAAAACATTACTACTTGGCAGAATTATCAAAGGTCTTATTAGTTTTCCTGAAGGAAATTCAAGATGAGTTCAATTAATAGAGTTTGTGTGGAATGCACTTTTTGCCTTTTGTTTCACAAAAAGTCTATTGTTTTTTTCTTATATTTTGGTTATAAAACAAGACCGATAAGGACATTTAAAACATGCCATGTTTGGTCTTTGCAAGGTAGATTAGATTACATAAATGTACTAAAATCCCCCATCGTAATGCACTCCTACTAACAAATCAATTGCAATAAAGAATGAAGGGAGGATGTTGTTTACTGGTAATCTAATTGCTTTCCTTGTAAGGATCAAACAAGGAGTAGCTTCATTTTCTCTGGTCGCCCAGTATAAGAAACTGAGATTTACTAAATTGCGAAGTGGCCGTTGATAGCAGAAATTTGCCTGAAATCTCATTCACAGGGACATTGCCAATTTACTAATAGGCATAGAGTATAATTCGCTAGCAAAAGAGGCCGTCGCTAGCGCAGTTTTGTGCCCTATTTCCAGGCAACTTTTTTCTCAGGCGAACAATTGTTACTCCACACATTTTACAGAATTTTACCTCTTTCACCACAGTTTTATTTGCCACCTTAGGCCAGGCAAACTGATAAAATGAAGCTACATCCTCCTCAATTTTATGTCAGTGACATCATATCCTGTATGCTGGAAAGTCATAAAAGTTCTAAAAAAACACTGGCGTTTATTATATTTTAAAGTGTGCCTTCAAAAGTCGTAACTATTTGTGTTAATATTTCTTCCTAACCATTTGAGGGGCATGCCTCACTTGTTTTAGGGTGGGCTCATGTCAAGAACATTAGAGGATCTTTTTTGTCTTTATTATGCTAGCTTGGACATTTGTTATAATAAGTCTCCACTTCAAGCATTTTCACCAAAATCTCTAATAAAGACGTCTATACAACCTGTACCCACCCTATTTTCCCCCTTTCTAAGCAGATTATTATTTTCAAAGTTGTCACATTTTGTGTTCATTTTTACTCGTTTAATTCTAGTGAGTAAAACATAGCACAGGTTTAACAGGGCAGTTATCTTTGAGCTCCAAATCAGATTCTATCAATTTCAAGAGTTGTGATAAAATGGTTTCATCAATTTATAACTTGACAGACGCCAGTGGAAAACCAGGACAATCTATTC
Organism: Xenopus borealis; assembly: GCA_024363595.1. NCBI lineage: Eukaryota > Metazoa > Chordata > Amphibia > Anura > Pipidae > Xenopus > Xenopus borealis. The sequence goes on along the minus strand of CM044443.1, from coordinate 69,075,404 downwards.
TAACTAGTCAATTTTTTTGATAAATCTGCCCCTAGGAGTTTGTTTACCATTGAAGTGATCACCACAAGACATATAGTTTAGAAAACTACTGTATTATCTTTAAGTGCTGCAGCTAGAGTATATAGTTAGCTCTAGAGAAAGAATCAATAATCTGCTTTTTTCAGACAGCTAGCCAAGCAATAACATGTATGGTACATGCAATTAAGCAATGCTTGAGTTACAAGCTCTGATCATTTTACTTTACTCTAATAACATACAAGACATTATCAGTAAGAATGTGTCCACCGATAATGATCGATACAAAACATATCCAGTAGCACCTTCATTTTATCACTGAATACCTTCTTTGTTAAAGAGACAAACAACACTGCACTAAAACAACTACCCTGCTAGAAAGACCCATAAATCACGGCACCGTGGCTGCCTATTTGGCTAGAGAATTGCCACAAAGGAGCTACTCCGACTAAAAAAAAACAAAAAAAAAACACCCATTAATCTATAGCACCAATTACCCAGTCTCTGCAAGAAAGTTTTGCACATTTTCCAAGAGGAAAAACCTCACAATGGTTTTTTGGAAACTCTCTTGACAAGACCAATAATCTACATAACTGGCCCTGTAAACACCAGCAGTTTGGTAAAAAAATAAAACATACTATATATCTATTAATAAATAGATATCAACTTTGTCTCTTTTGCTATATATTTCTGTATATAGACTTTATAATATATGTGTATATTTAAACATACATCTTCACACAAAAAAAAAACTACACCAAACACACCCCTTCCCTTGGGAACATAGCAAGATATGCTGCAAAGGGTGAGCAACTAAGTATAAAAATATGTACAATATAGATGTACAGTGTAGAATCAGGTGAAAGTGATGTCCTTGTCCACTAACCAATGTTCCTTTAATAAACTGTTGTATATTAATTACATGTTCTGAACCAAACAAAATTACAAAATTAGAATTCATTTAAAAAACAAAATATTTTTGGAAGATAAATTTGTACTGCAGAATTAATGATTTTCCTGTTATTGTGATTAATGTTTTCTCTAGATAAGTATCCAAGGAAAGTAGACAAATTACATTGCATCCACCATACCTTTCATGACTCATGATTTAGAGCACATTTAATGGCTTAGACAAAATGTACAGAAATGGTCTAAAACTCCAAATAAAACATTTAACTTCCTATCATCTGTGTCAACATTTAAAATGCTTTCATTAAAGTTTTGCTGTTGTTATTTCATTTTAGCTAAAGAATTTGCAGAATTGTCAGTTCATAAATACATGGGCAATTAGGTTGAACCAATTCACTCTTCAGTTCACTCCCATAATAATCTATGGGGTGACTTTTTGCTTCTGTTATATCAGGGCAGTAAGAACAGGAAAAGAACATTTCACAAAGAGCATTAAAATATAATAAAATAACACTAAGGGAGTTATTTTTTTTTTAAAGTCCGAATGCCAAAAACTCTTTTTACTATAAAATCCAATTATACCCTGAGGATGGAAAAAGTCAAAATCCAAAAATCCTGCATATATCGATCTAAGCTGGATTTCATGCAAAAATCTGAAGATTTTGTGGTTTTCAGCCAAAAATCTGTAAGAATCTGAAAGATTTAAAAAAAAAAATTTGTACGATTTGAATTTTCGGACAATTTTCAGTTTTTCCCCAAACTGGAATTTTCAGGAAATTGTATTGATCAATAAGAGGATTTGGTCGAAGTATATTTCAGAGAATAATGTAATAAATTTGGATTTTTATAAATAACCCCCTAAATCATTTTTTTAAAATGAGCATAAATGAGAAAAAAATGTTACATTGCTGTTTTAGTTGTTTATATTATTTTTTAAATTATTTTTTTTGTTGGTAAGATTTATAAACACTGCACCCTCATGCAAATGAGAAAATTCTCTTTTTGCCCCTGGCAGATCGGTTGCCAAATTAAATGAAAAAAAACTGTTCACACAAAGACATAATTTTCTGTTCTGCACACATTGTTTTCTGTTAATGGTTTTTTATTAAAATGAAATAATTTATGAGAAAAGGCTGCAAGCTCCAACTCATAGTAAATTTGCCACAGTGTTAGAATTGGGTGGAAATGCTTTTGAGTTGCATACTATATTGCTAGAATATCTGATTTATTACACATTATATAGAGATAGCAATATCGTAAAAAGGGGAATTACTAGGAGTTATAGTCACAGTAACAAAGAATGAGGAGTTGTGGGTGTGTTGCTGTCCATTGTGATTAGGGGGTTACTTGACACTATCCCGTTCTTGATTATTTATGTATAGTTTCCTTATATGTGTGATTAGCATCCAAAAGTTATCTGAAACATACTATGGAAAATATTTATAAAGCTGTGTAAAATTATTTAAGCCAAAATAAAGTGATGTCAAATAATCTATGCATATATTATATATGCAAATAATACATAATAAAGCTAATTGACATTTTATAAATGGGCTCTTTAACTCATTATTTTTCACCACCACAAACCTGGCTTAAACCACTAAAAGCAATGGAACTAATTCAGGCAGAATTAAAAGTGCTGTTAAATACAGCTCATTGCTGATTTGACACCGTATCTACATATTTGCATTAAAAGCTTTACACAGCTTTAGAAATAATCCTGATTTACCATGGAATATCATAGATTTTAGAGGTGATGCTCAATGTATGTTAATGCTGTTTTGCACACATAATTTGAGCTTGGCAACGAGTTTAAACTTTTAAACCAATCATCTACCTTAAGCCAGTCTGCAAAACCACATCATGTATCAAATATACAAGGTGGTAAATATTTAAACAGTAAAGCTGTTAGACAGGTAGTGACGTAAAAGATATATAATCTCTGTAGATCCCGGGAGAACATATTGGCGATATATAAACAATAGAAATAATAAATATTGTGTCATGCTATTTTTATAGATTAATAACTTTCTACTACTAGACAGCACGCACTGCATCCAAAATTAGCATTAGTTAGTGCCCAAAATTAGCATTAGTGCATGTGTTTATGGATAAAATATAAGTTTTAATGCAGGAATGGAAATACAGATCATGCAATGGAAAAATCACAAGACCCTTTAAGAAACAATAATTCATTATTAAGCCTTATTAGCTCAACAGGCTTTGGTAAAAACTGCCAATGGTATAATGGATCCTACTAGCAGGGAAAAATATATCAATGCATTGCAGTGCTCTCTCATTTGTTTTATTAGTAGTAGGAAATAAGAAACAAACTAATCATGTGCCACTTAATACCTGTGTAGCCATGGGCTATATTCAAACAGTTACTACCTGCAGTGGAAGTTGGAAGTTAATGGGTCCTGCAGGACAATATTTTTAGTGCACCTAAAAACCTGTTAGAGAATATACTGTCACCGTCACATTACATGACTCAGGGCCCCGCTAAGCACACAGCAGTCACAGGTTCCCATTTTGTACCACCTCTGCTTAAAACCACCTGAGTTTATCTTCATTTATAAGAAAATAGTCTGTTAACTCTCCCACGGTGCAATTTTTACAAGACCCATCAGACAAGGTAACTAATACCCCATGCTTGAAGAGGCTACATATATTCAAGTGTTATTGCCAGCTTGACTAGTGCAAATTTTCCCCTTTAGAACTCAGGCTGATATTATTGCTGGTTATAAAAATGCCTGATTCTAATCAATACTAAAGGTTTGTGAAAAACAGCAGCAAGATGAGGATTGTGCAGTCAAGTTAAGATGTGTACGTGTGATGCAAGTCCCCAGTTACTGGATAGATAATAGAGCACCATAAAAGCGGCATATGGTCATTTGCCTGCCACTACAGAGCTAAGAGCCCCTGGAATTAGTACCTTGTAACAATGTTCACAGTAGCACATGCTTGGAAAAAAAAAACATTACTTGAACCAATATTACCGTGCCTGTTGCACCATGGCAAACACAGCTATTCTCCTAAATTCACCAGCATCATGCTTCTACAACATATATTTAAAAATAACATCTAAAATGTTATAACACATGCACTGGCAGCAACCATCTTCATGAACTCTCTATTACAGAAGAAGATGTAAAAGTGATCTAGAAAATAAAACTAGCCAATTTTCTTTGACAACCAAAGCAATGGCAATTTGGCAAGTGCATTGCATTACAGTCTACAATATTTCAAAACAGTGTAAATGCATTTTTTGCACTATGATGTTTGGTCACACCAGCATTAAATGGGCAGTATAATTGATCAATGTTTTTAGTGGGCTAAAACAGTATAGAAGGGCACACTATGAAAGTCTGAACTGGGAATCCAAACAATTCCTGGGGGTTGGATATACATTGCTGACAGCAGATACATGTCAAATTATCAGAATGTGCTCTGCTCATCAGTCAGTACTCACCACTGGGTGGAACTCTGCAATGTATCATTTTAGCAAATAATATAAATAACAGCAACAACATTTACATATTTTCCAGTATGCATCGGCAAAATATACTGATAAATTGGCCCTGAAGTCTTTAAGCTTCCATTGTGTTAGAGTGCTGCAATAGCTGAGAAAACATAATTAAGAATCCTTGAAAAAACAAAAGTATGCATGCTATTTGCCTTTACTCTGGTCAATACAAGGGAGACCTAGTATAAATTAAATTAATGAATAGCGAAAGCTTCTTCTTACACATGACGCATCATCAACACATCAACTTCTGTTATCCTTTTAACTATGCACCTCCACCATGACATTTAACATCTCAGTGCAGCCCTAGCTTCTGCTCTACCGTCAAATCTATCTACATTAGGACTGTGTCAAAGAATACAGCTTGCAAAATGCAGAACAAGAATTTCACAGTAGCAGAGCAAGTAGGAGGCTGCATTAACAGAAGTTTAATCTTAGCAGTTAAATAAGGCAATGTCAAAAAGCACCAATTCTAATTTTATGCTTTACAAAGCTTCACACTATGACAAATTTGCCTGTATTGTAGATAAAGATATCCTCTGATCTTATTAAAATTGTAACTATTCTCAGTTTATCAACCTGCTTTTTTTCAGAGGTATTCTTGAAAATAATTATTATTCTTAAATATATATGTATCATAAAAGTTTGCATTGTGTCCCAAACAGTTTGAGAGTCTGACAGCACCACTTAACAACTCATAAAACACTTGAATGGAGACAGTGCAAGACTATAAATTATGTTTATTATAGCATCTATTTTAAAATAATAATGAAGGTATTGCTCTCTGCTACTATACTTTATTCCTATAAAGCCTGGCTTGCTAATAAACTTCTGTCTTTACTGTATTTTTATAAGCCTGCAATTTTTTGATACAGGTGTTACATTACAAAGCAAGGACATTTACTTAATAATGGATTTTGGTTTCTTAATGTCATGGAACTATAAATTTACATATGTGTGTCTGTGCATATATATATATATACAGTATATATATATATACAGATACAGTCACTTGGATTTGTAAGTTAAATGCGTCGTGACTCAGGGCTAATTGAAGAAACTGTGTTATCTAAAGTTATCTTAACTCATTTAATGCATTTAACCTTTTCATTAGCATACCAAAGCACCATTGTTTTCAATGGTGAACTCTTTAATTGGATGGGATGCTGTGACACAATATTCTGTGCTAAGTGGGATAAATGAGATAGATGAGTTAAGTCACGATGCATTTAACTTACAAATCCAAGTGACAGCATCTGTATATATATATATATAGTATATAACAGCATGTTATGTGAGTGTGAATACTCCATTTAAAGAGGTTACATGCCTGAGTCAAGAAATTATAACATCATGTAACACCTCATGTCTTTAATAATGAAGAAAATAATAAATTGGTAATATCAATAAATGTACTCAAAAAATCAAGTAGCCTATTTCCCAGTAAGTATCTCAACTAAAACCCGTCTAGCTACAACCATAGGAGAACAGTACAGGGAGAATGACACAGTTTCTTCTATGACTGGTTAAAAAAATACAGAATTTATAATTATCCATGAAATAACTGAAATTTAATGTGGGTACGGTTACTGTATAGTTACTGATAACTGTAACCCAAATCAAGAAAATGCAGGTAGAAATTATGTAAGGTTACACACAGAATGTGTGGATTGCACAGTTAAAATATAAGCTTTCTTGAAGCTATGTATACAGTCACTAGACTACTACTCAACATGCTGGTGTTTCATGATGGCAATACAGGGACGCTGATAAATAATAAAATTCAAGTTCATGGGAGGGGCATAAGTGTGAAAAAAATCTGTGCCAAATCAGAAATGTTTCTGTTTTTTTTTTCTAGAATGCTGGGTTATTACAGAAAAACATTGGAACCAAATAGTGGAGTGTATTATGTTCAAGGAAAAAAGCTGCACACCAGTGAGAATCACATTGCTCCTTTAATTTTCAAGCTGAAAAACTCGAATGTTTAAAAATAAATAAATAAATAAAATTGCTTGAGACTATTGCCATTGACTGTTATTGAACCTCACCAGCTTTTATGGGCTGATTTTCTGGTGAGTTTGAGTCTTTATTAAATCCTGACTATTCAAGCTTTTAGAAAACACGTTTGTGGGTATTTGCATCGTTTTAACCGAAAATTCGATTTTTGATAACCCCCATAGTGTTAGCAAGATGGTCTAATAGAAAGATCTTAGGGATTATTTATTAAAGGAAAGCAAAGTGTAAAATATGCCATGTTTCCAAGGCTAGGGTACACACTTACATGCCCTTCACAACTATGAGTTTCAAGTGGAGTAACATTGAGGGCCTATAGACACAAGATGGAAAGGAAGGAAGCCATGTAATTGCCACCTATTCTAGGTAAGATTTTCACCTGCAATGAGCTATGCCTTGTATCTTGTGCACCACATTAGGCACAACTTGCAAAATCCTGCTTAGTGCTAGATGGAATTGGGTAGGTGCAGGAGCAAGTCTCCACCATCTTTTGCTCCTTTAATGATCTAGTGTGCAATCGTTGATGTAAATGCATATTCCTTAACAGTGATGTCAATGCATTTATTAAACAATGAGGGCCAGTCAGACTGTTGTGAACCAGCTGACTCAAGCAAGTTTATCTGTCAGTAGAGTGTTTTGTTGATTCTATATTGTTATATATATATATATTTTTTTTTTTTTTTTTTTTTTTTTTGTTTCTAAAAAAAAAAAGACCACATCCACATTAATGGATCAAGTAAATGCTACTGCTATCTCCTGACAGGATTTCTTATGTATGAAATCACATACCTCCATAAGAGTCATATACACATGCTGACTCCCTGTCAGGTTAATGGGTGGCTATATATATTTATTTTATTGCAGGGCTCTCCAACTGTTAGATTAGAAGGTTGGCTACAGTTACCAGGGAATAGTATTTCTCTCAACCTGCCCAAGGTTTTTAAAGTACAATCATTTTAAGATAATATTATATAAAATAAAAGTAGAGCAATTCTATTCAGTAAGGGACTAATATGATTGTTTTGTGCTAAGCAGCAGGTACAGTTTGCATCCTGTGCCTTCAGGATAAGGTACTGGCTAAATGTGCAATTGATTCTGCCAAGATTATGCCTATACTCTGGTCTCCAATAGCCCCCAGCATAGCAACAGGTGATGCAGCAAGTAAGAGGAATAACACTACTACATGCCTGCTACTGACTAGTAACACCCATCATGCTATGAAAAAAAGCACCTACCATCAGAAATATATACAGAGCACCAAGCACATCATCTGTATATGAGTTAGCTGCTTGTTTTTTTGTGCAGTGAAATAAAACAAAGAACAATAATTTAATTCACTGGTAAATATAAATATGTTTCTTGATATTGGCGAATAGAATGATATTTTAACATAACATACCCTTTCAGACCATGTTAGTTTGAGAAACTTTATAACTGAAATTTGTTTGTAGCTAAAATATACAATTGTTTTTAGGTGTAATAGTTAATATTGTGAGATATCACAGAGATCCATAAAGAAATCTAATTCTGACTACAACAAAATTATACAGAATGTTCTCATCCCCCAAATCAATGAACCAGGTAGGTTCTGGGAAGGTCTGCTACACATTGCCTGACAAAAGAAAGATGCAGTCAGCTAGTAATATATATACTGTATATAAGTCAGTTAAATGGAATGCAGCCATTATGTCACACTTATATACAGTAGTAGTCCTTGGGCCCCTGTGGCAATGTGGCTATATTTCTATGGCAGCACCAGGGCAATGAATTTACACCACTGAGAGTGATCCATACATATCATCATTGAGATATATATATATATTCATTATTGCCACTATTATCTTGTAGGATATACATTGTTTCTATAAGTAATAAGTACCAGCGTTCACAAGCTGCTCCTGAACCCTTTAAACTAAAATCACTGCAGGCCTCATGATTACAACAATCAATATACCCAGCAACATACAACTCTTCTATGACTATTTCATAAAAATACAGTAGTCATGACAAGACTGAAATAAAAATGTACTGTATGTTGAACTTTGTAAGTAAAAGGTTTGGCTAGAATAGAAAACACAAACAGTATATTTCCATTCCTGATTATATTGTCAATTCCTAAAAAAAAAAGAAATAAAACGAATCATCCATAATATTATTAGATAATGCACCATTCCGCTTACAAAATTCCAAAGATGCTTGTAAAATTATCCATACGCTGTCAATTGCCAAATTATCAGGTGTATCGAAAAGAAAAGCCAGGGAACTTAAAAAGTTCCAGAAAGCACCATGGAAATGTACTAACCACAGCCCCTGTCTACCATTCAAACATCATGTGAACAGCTTACCTGTTAACTGAGAGTGCTTCTATAAAATACTCAAACGACTAACATGAAGGTTGTTGAAGGTAATAAAAAGAAGTCACAGATTGGTGTTTCTGATGTTAAATGACACAGAGAGGCACATGATCCCTCTTGATTTCATTGGCACAGACATAAGAATGGAGGGATAACAATCAAGATATCGTGTACTCTTTAATATGTTGATGTTATCTTAGGTTTAAAGAGTATTTATCTGGATTTTTATTCCCTTCCAAGGCATGTGGTCATCTCTAGTAGTTGACTAAGGCAACAAGGCATTCAGGAGCTGCACGGTAATGATAGCCAGGTTGAACTGATGGTTTCTCTACTCACATGTGAGCACCTTACCATAATAGCAGGGGCAATGATGAGTTTAAGTAAGGTGCCAATAATGAAAATGTAGCTTTGTCCTTGTTGGTTAAGGATTATTACAAAAATTAAATCGAAATCATGAAATTATTGCTTGCACGGCCCAACACAATCTTAAATCCCATACTCTCCATATTTTTTTACATTTACATATTTGACAGCAAGGACTAAACTTTGCAAACTAATAACAATTGCGTGAAAGCCTGTGGTAACAACCATGATTGAAATGGAAGTTAAGTTCATTGGCAGTGGTGGTTTTACCAATCATTCAAGAGAATTAGTGTTCCATGCCTGGTCCTGTTTGAACTCAATGTAAAATCAGAACTGTTTTAAACAGAAACTAACATAAACAAATGATGTTACCAGGCTTTATCAACTTAGCGTCTGACAAAAAAAAATATTACATCCTGAGGCATTATTGATTAGGAATTCTCCTACTATGCCAGCAGAACCAGACACTGCCTACATATAATACAGGCAATAATTAAAGTCATGTTTTTCTGTTAGATTTTGTTGAACTAATCTATTTTTTTACTGGACACAACTGTGTTACAAGTTATATGCTGAATAAATTAAAATGTGCCTCTGTGACAACATAAATACAATATATGAATTCATACACACAGTGAAATATCACAATATATGTATGTATACATATATGTAACATACACAGCGGATGCAAATGGAGATACTGTATGATAGCTCCATGTGATCCTTGTTCTTGCCTATCATGTAAAGGGTATAAACACTATATAAGAAGCTGAGCTGTGAGATACCGGTTGGTTCTCAAATCTCCCAATCTGTGCTATAGTCACACCATACATAGTGCTGAACTGTGACCAATGAATATATATCCTTATATCTACCAGTTTTCAGAGTTAACACTGTACATTGCTCCAAGACGTGAGGCGTGAGTTTATCCTCAGCACACACAGAGGTTGGTGAGGTAGGCAATGAACGCACGACTCGCTGCTCACGATTTTGTGTTAGGTCTTTTCAGAGGAAGGGCAGGGAGTTTCAGCACCAAAAGACAGAAAGGGCCCTAAGAACCAGGCCTCTCTGTAGGTATGGTCACAGAAGTGTGGCATGGCCGCTGGAGTCATCAGGCTCGGTGCTGGTCAGAATGGCAGCCCGGTCATCAGACAGTGAACGGTGACATAGCTCATCCCTCAAAGCAGAGAGACGAGATAGTGGGTCCTGTCGTGTGGGACGTTTCTTCCTTCGAATGCAGCGAGCGTCCATATACACGGCTAGGGGTGGCTGGTGAACCTGTGAGGTGGATCCATCTGAAATCATAAAGCATGGCATACATTATTTTTTGAATTCATTTCAAAAGGACAAATACTCTACTGCAAATTACATCACATACCAAAATCTTAACTATAGAACATTGTAATACCACTTACATTACAAACTATGACGGAATTTATTACTTTAAACAAGATTCTATAGATAAAAATGGATATGAGTTGCTCCAAGAAATGGTCACTGGAAGGATAATGCAGATGGACCATCAGTGGAAAGATGAAGAAGGGCCCCTTTTTTTTATAAAAGGACGTAATGCAGTAGCAATACTTTCTTATTTGTTACACCCAATTCATGCAATGTGTAGATCCTCAAGTGCAATGATCAAAGTGCAATTGGCTTGTTTTCCCCCCCACAATGTAGCATTTTTTTTCCAAGAAATCCAGCATTGAGGGAACACTGGAGCTACCACCTGGTCCCTGCATCAACAGGCACTGCAGCACTCAATTCCAAATAGAAGGTAGGAAGAACTGAGTGCCACCAAGCACAGCTATATGGAAATGCAAAGTGCACATTTTGGCACAGGTTACTTTATTGAAAGTGATTTTATGAGCGAATTGACCGCTGGTAAATTGCGGGGACTTCAACTGCAAGGTTGAAAAGTAGCTAATTATTCAGCAGTGCAAAAAGATATATTTCTATATATTTCTCCAGGTGTATTTCTTACACTTCCCAAAGGCTGGTCAAGTACCTTGCAATATTTATGTTTGTTTAGTACAAATACTTATATCATGCTTTTAATAATTTTTTTCTTTTTAAAGGAAACTATGGTTGCCATCTGACTGATATTTCACATGCCTGGCCAGTAAAAACAATGCCAACTGTTTAAATTACTGGTAGGGATGAAAGCTAAAAATAAAGATTTTTTTTCCAGAAAAGGTGGAAAAAAGGAACCCTAGAGGGAACATACAGAGACTGATTTATGTAGTGAAACATCAATGTGTTTGCATATGGGGAGAAAGGATTTGGACAATTATTACTTGAGCTGGGATGAAATGACCCAGAGTAGAAAATAAATTGTTTACATCTAAAAGGCTCAGAATTTGTATTGAGTGGCACCAGTTTATTGAGTGAGAATAGCAATAGCAAGTATATGTCAATGCATCATACACCTCTGAAAATCAGAAAAGAACCTAGAAAGAACCAGTTGGCCATCCCACAACTGGCTAGCTCTCAATATTTTGAACTGCAGGATGACAATTAGCATGTAGGTGACCTTAACAGGGAACTGCAATCCATCTGTCCCTGTGTAAAGATTGGTCTGAGGCTAGCTATCTACCACACCCTACTGTGCTTCAGGTGATAGACCATTAGGAAATGTTCACCTTATATTTGTGTAAGCCAGGCTCAGCAGGTGCTCCAATAAAGGTATAATATGTAAAGAAAGCAAATCTTTTTTCACCCAAAGTGAGAGTAGCCTCCATAGCATCCCTACCTACCAGCTCCGGATGCAAATAAAAAGGCTGGTAGTTTGACACAAGTCTTAAAAATTAGGCATTTTAATTGCCCAGATATTGAATGGAGCAACAGCAATACCAAGACAGATAATGGCAACAAGTTTACAAACATTTTACATCACAAGCTAATATAACATCATGCTATACTGGATCTATGATCTCTAATGACCCAGATCACATAGCAAATGTGCAAGTATTAGAACCACTGCGAAATAGTGACCGTAACATTATCTTATTTAAGTTTGTTTAAAAAAGCAGTTGAACTGAAGAAGCTGCTCGGATGAGTAGTGAAACGTCTTCAATAATTACTCAGCAAGTCCAGTTGTTTTAGAATTACTTATATTAGATATACCATGACCTGGATGAATGAAAATCTTCATATTCATATGTGAAATATGAATTTGCCTTTTATGAATTTCTTCCCCACACTTTTCATACTTTACAGAGTCACCTTTTGCAGCAATGACACCTTTTGGAGCCATATTTTTAGGAATATATACTCCACATTTTTCAGGTGCATTGAACTGAGTTTGGGCCCCTCAGTTTTTTAAACAGTGAGGCACATTCTCAACTGGAGTGAGATCAGAACTTAGGACTGGTCAGTTGCACGAAGGACATTCAACATTTGTTCTTGAACCATCTTAATTTTACTTTTGCTGGTATCGGTTGTCCCAAAAACCATTATTCAGAATGCTCTGAATTACAGGAAGGCTGGCTTTCATAGACTCTATTTTATCCAAATACTCAAAGTTTTTAGAAATGATTTTTGTTTTTCTCTGTAATAAAAAAATAGTACCTTCTACTTGACCAGACTAAGATACAATTAAGTAGAAAATAATATATCAAAGATATATGTCCCAAGGCTCATTTA
>CM044443.1:69043936-69057777 GCA_024363595.1 Xenopus borealis | reverse complement strand
AGGAACAAGAGTTTGGTACAAACTATATAATAATGCAATGAAACCATGAACTGTGTATAAATTGTAAAGCAATCTTTAAAAATGTTGTTTGAAATAATACAATATACTCTACTCCTTCAAAACAATTATGCAAAAATAAATATTCCTCAATAAGTTACACAGCTGTTTGTTTAAACAACTGATACAGAATATTTCTGCATTTTGTTAAAAAAATTGGTTATTTTTTAAAATGTTGCAAGAAGTTCATGCAATGTTGAAAAAATTGAAAATGTGGTAACAAATGAAAACCTGGATGCAAATGGTATAAATATTAGTGAAATTCTGTGTTGTGTTGTTTTGATTATTGTGACATATTTTAGTAGTATCAGGAAAGAAAAAAGTTCAGCATAAAGTCTTGGAAAACTCTTCAGTGCATTACAAGTAAGCTTAAATTATTTATATTGTAAAGTGCAAAACTAAAATATAAATCAAAAAATATGTTTTACAGTTCTTTAATGGTGTGCAAGGAGAAAAACTGCAAACAATGGCAAAGTTCTATGGATTTTAAATCACTTTACTTCCATGTATTTGCTCCTGCTGCTGGCAAGTGCAAATGTATGTGCCTCTGGAATTGGGCTAAACACCTGGCAGAGGGGCAAAAATCAGTTGTAGAAAATGTATTTATTGCTCACTAAACTAAATTGACACAATCACATGGTGATAATGCCTCAACCCATATCAAAGTACAGATATGAATTATATTATGCAGGGCACCATGGATTTCAATAGATTCCCATGGATTTAAGATTATGTTCTTAAATTACAAAAGCTCCTAAAATAGAGGGTGATTCAACAAATCATGTACAGTACAAACTCAGTGAATACACAATACTGTTATTAAATCAAGTACTTACAACATTTTGAAAAATTCCCTACTTTTATGAGTTTACTTCCTTACTGTGATTTCACTGTGATTTTATGATTTTACTGTGCCAAGACCAAATACACTATATGGCCAAATATATCCAGGCATCCCTTCTATGTTTAAGCAGTTCAAAACTACAAAGTAATAGGCACAGTATTATAACCAAGCATACAGCCATATCCAGTGACATTGGCAAGAGAATGATCTTACTGAAGGGCACAGTGACTTTCCCATGCCACCATTATAAAATACCATCTTTTCTATAAGTCACATTGTCAAATTTCTTTTCTGCTATTGCTGCCCTAATTAAGTTACAGTGACACGGACACATTCCTATAAAAATAGGAACGTGTTGGTATCAGTGAAGAGAGGCTGCATGCTAAATATAAGCAGCTGAAAGCCTCCCAAAGCCGCCCCCAGCCCAGTGAACCTTATTCATGGCGACCCTCTGACACCATTAAATCATCTTGCTGTGTTGTTTCCTTTTTTGCTGTGTTGTTTCACGCATATAGGAATGTGTCAGCATCACTTTAAGGGGCAGATTTATCAAATTCACATGAAGGATTTGAAGTTTGATCGAATTTTCAAAAAGATTTGAATTCAAATTTTCGAATGTTTTTGAAGACCACTTCGACCAGTGAATTTTGAAAATTCGATCGAATCGAATGACTCGAATAAACTATTCGAATATTTGACTATTCGACAGTCGAATTACTGTCGAAATTTTTTTCCGACTGCCTAGATCGCCAGATTAAAGCTACTGAATAGGGTTTAATTATTTTTGATAAAATAAAAAAGTTCGATCGAATGGTTAAAATATTTTGAATCGTTTAATTTGAACAATTTTATCGACCAATCGAATATTTTCTATTAGATCGTTCAACCATTGCGGTAAAATCCTTTCCAAATTCGATATTCGAAGGATTTTTATTCCCAACAATTCCCATGGTCGAATTCGAGGGTTTTTTAACCTCTAAGAGCAACAACAATTCACTGTAACAGGCCACAATCGGATAGAAAGAGCAAGCAAACACTACGGGCAGAACTTCACAATTGGATGTGATGCACTGTGTCGCGCTGTGAGGAAACGCAGGCGACAAGTCAGAAGCTCCAAATATAATGTTAATGACAGAAGCATCACAGCTACAAACTACACACAACACGAATGTCAGATGAAGATGCTACATGCGGCATTCAGATCTGACAGTCGAGTTGTGTCAGATATATGTATATTGTAGCTGCAATGTTTCTATCACATTATATTCGGCACCTCCGACTGTTCGCCTGCATTTCCTCGCAGTACAACCCAGAGCACCTCATTGCTTCATGGAGTTCTGCCCTAATAGTCATAAGCTGAGGGGAATACATGTTCTCCTGACTGGACACCAAGGAAAAGTTGGGTGTTAAACTGAGCGTCACAGTCTGGCTGTCTAAATGATAAGTATAGGTTTGGAGGAGGCATGTGTGAAATGCATAATGGAGTTTTAAACTTTGGTGAAAAAGGAGTGTGAAATGCAGGCAATAATTTTTGGTATAACAGCAATAATGGTCTTGGGCCCATGAGAATTCTGTTTTCCCGTCTTTGCGTGAACAGTTTAATGAGGCTATTGCTTTTTATCAGCACTCTAAAAGGGGTTATGTAATTAAAGGCCTTAAGTTTGACCAGAAGTAATAACCTATAGCAACCAATCAGCAGGCACTATTTCCTGGTCACCTTTTTAAAAGCAAACTTCTTATTGGTTATTGTAAAATCCCTTCAGAACTGGTTTGCTGATATTGGCTCAATTGAATCAAATACATTGAGAATGCTCTGACATCTAGTGCAGCGTCTCCCCAGAAGCCAAGAGGCTTTGCTGTAGCAGCAAAGTGAGCACAAATTTCACATGACCTTTATAAACTCTTGCTTTCAAAATGAGATCTTGGGCAGGATTTTGGCCTTATAGCTTATTACTATCAGATAAACACAAGTACGTTATTGCATATCACTGTAGCAGGGCAAAGCCATTTCTATTATAAAAAAGTCAAATTAAGTAGAATAAATTTGATCTCTGATGCAAACAAAACCTTCATGGCATAAAATAAGCTTGCGTTTATTGGCCATATAAATAAAATTATTGTATGATAGATGCTAGAAAGTAAACAGCGCAACATCTTCCATTAAACTATAAGTTTGCATACTGTTACTTGTATACAAATACACCAAAAAGAGAAACTAAGGCTTTCAGGGTGAAAGTAACAATCTTTCAAATATTCTTTTTTAAATTTAGGTGAGGTATCTGGAAGTTCGAGACAAATTCACTAAGCAGCGAAAATGCGCTAGTGACGGCTTCGTCACAATTTGCGGCACTTTGCCAGGCAAATTTTCGCCAACCACAGCTAATTCACTAAAATGCAAATTTGTGCTCAGGGAGGAAAAATGTAGAGAAGTTGCGCTACCAGTACTTCATAATGGCACATTTACGCTAGCAATGCCTAATTTGCATTCGGCACAAAGTTGAAAGTATACTAGAAGTATATGTTACAGCCACTACATTACACTACACAAGCCCAGGACTATCACCCTAAAAAAATTAAAAGACACCAGTGGTCCTATCTATTGTATTGAACGTCGCCAGGTCTGACCTGGCGAAGTAAAGTCTAGCGCAAGAGGTAATGTTCAGTAAAATCTTAGCGAATTAGCATAGTTATGTCCTTTCGTCAGTGCGCAACTTCCTCTGGCATAAGGGTGCGAAGTTGCACTAGTCTACTTCGCTAGCGAATTTTCACCAGGGACACAGTTAGTAAATTGGCGATGTTGCGAAATGACATCATGCTGGCGAATAAGAGCTAGCATTAGACCCTTCACGCTTTAGTGAATTTGCCCCACAGAAAGGTTTTTTCTATAAGCAGAACACTTCCATTCGTGAGATAGCAACTAAATTGAGCAAATAAATTGTGCTGGATCAGTATCTGCAGACTGATTCAGCAGTTTACCTGCCCATCTATCTGCCAGGTTTGGAAATCCTGTTGGGTTGGGACCAATTAGCATGCTAAAAAGTTCTTATTTTGAAAGGCCCGTATAGGCATCCAAGATGTTAGATTGCTGGCGTGAGGGGCCAAGCAATTGGATCAGGCAAACTTGAGCAGAATGTAGTTGGCCAAGATGAGCAAAGATCCACTTATTTGGTAATCAAACTAGTGGATCTTAAAGGAACAGTTCAATATAAAAATAAAAACTGGGTAAATAGAATAAAAAATTTCCTTATATAGTTAGTTAGCCAAAAATGTAATGTATAAACGCTGGAGTGTCTTCATGTGTAACATAACAGAACACTACATCCTGCTTTGCAGCTCATTTGGTTTCCACTGGTTACCAGGCAGTAACCAATCAGAGACTGAATGCTGAGGATCAATTGCAAACTCACTGAACAATTATGTCCCATGTGGCTCAGAGTTACTGAGAGCTGAAAAGCAGCAAGTAATGTTCTGGCTATTATGTTAGATATCCAGTCACTCCAGCCTTTATACATTATATTTCTGGCTACCTAACTATATTAGAAACATTTTTTATTTTGTCCAGCATATCTACATACCCAGTTTTTATACTGAACTGTTACTTTAATCTTCATAGACAGATTAATCCTCATGTAGGTCTTTAAAAATAACACTGGAAATCTTAGATCTATCTTTAGATCTAACACAAGTAACTCAAAACAACTGGACTTGCTGAGAAATTTTAATGAAGACGTTTCACTGCTCATCCGAGCAGCTTCTTCAGTTCAACTGACTGGTGTAGGGGAGCTGCTGAGATGAGCAGTGAAACATCTTCATTCCAATTTCACAGCCCAGTTGTTTTGAGTTACTTGTGTTAGATATGCCATGACCTGGATGAATGAGAATCTTCATAGTCATCTGCTGGACTTATTCTTATTCCTTTCCAGGTTGGTAATAATTAGTAGACACTATTAAGAAACTATGAGGAACTGGTTTACCACAAAATCTTTGAAATATTAACAACTTTTGGATCGACCAGTTATTAAGGAAGCCAAAAGTGGGTCTGGCACCTGAAAGCTGCCAAAGCTTTTCTTATTTAAAGGGATTGAATTAACTTTTAGCATGACGTAGAAGAGAGTGATATTCGGAGAATAGTTAGCTTTTAAACAGCAAAACTGGTTGTTAGGGTCCATATTACCCAGGCAACTATTTGAATATAAGAGATATTAATAGGAGGGCACCTTAACATGAAGATGAATAATAAAAAATAGCAATAACAGTGAATATACCTTACAGAACATTTGTTTTTTTTACATGGAGTCAGTGACTCCTGTTTGAAAGATGGAAATAGTCAGAAAAAGAAGGCAAATAATTCAAAACTATAAAAAATAAACTATGAAACTTGTAAAGTTGCTTAAAATTAGTCGTTCTAATACTAAGGGGGTTATTTACTAAACCTCTAATTTATCTGGTAGAGCTTTTTGAGGCAAAGACTTGAGATTTATTATATCCCGATGCTGCAAAAGGGTAGAACCCGAAAATCCGTCATCTCAGACCTGTTGATGCCCTGTATAAGTCAGTGGGAGAGGCACCTATCAAAAACTTTAATTATCAGGGTCTGTGCTGGATTTATCCAGAAAATCCAACTATTTTGGGCAAAAACTGTTGAATTCTTTGAAAAAATTAGTTTGATTCAAATTTTTCCACAATCTGATTAAATTAAAAAATTTTTTATTAATAAATAAGCTAATAAGCTAATTTTATTAATGTTATGAGTTCAATTTGGATTTTAGTAAATAACCCCCTACAAGTTAACTTTAAGTTTAATCACCCCTATAAAAAAGCTCTTTGGGGGAAAATACCTCAACTAAAAAGGTTTTCCCCCTCAAACCCCCATGTGAGTTATTTACCTCCCACAGGGTTTCCTTAATGACAGCTTGAGCCGAAAAGCTTGTGCAGTCATAAATCGTTTAGCCTTAGCTTTGTTCAATCTTCACCAATGAAAAAAAATCCCTTTAAAGGAAACCATACCCCCTAACCTACATAGACCCCCCTCCCTCCTGTCCCCAGCCTAACTGCTTCCGTGAACTCCGATGCCCTCAATCTACGCCGAGGGGTAAGTAAAGACTTAGGCACATTTGCCCAGGGTAGACGCTAGGCTGGGGGGAGGAGGAGGGCAGCTATGTAGGGTAGGTGTAGGTTTTTTTTTTACTTTAAGGTTGAATTCTCCTTTAATAGTTGCTTTTGTTTATAGTACCTGGGAAAATGTTACAGCATAAACTCTGGTAAACATTTTTCACCCTAAAGACATAGAACCTGTAACATGCTTATTTTATTTATGAAAAGGATTGCATATATTGCTTCTAACTAGAAGAGAACTAGCTATGAGTTAAATAACGTATTTGCTGTTTTTGATGTTCATGGACAAACTGTAGGCTAGAGCTCCTTCTGGGTAATGTTATAAAAGGTCCAAAGTTTGTCTAGTATATGCCACCTGATCATAAGTGCTATGAATAACTAGATATGTAGCAATTTTTCTTATTTATACTTTGTTCAATCCTCATATACAGAAATACACTTGAAATTTGAGTTAAGTTTTTGAGTTATAACTTAAATTAACGGTTGTGGAGATAGCAACACTCTATGAATAATACATGATATTGAGAGTTTAAAAAGAGAGTGTATCAGGTATACTGTATTTTAAAACCAGATGCAACTGCATTCAGAATAGACTTTACTGTGTGTATTTCATGGTCTCCTCCATCACATTAGATTAAATTATCAAAAGTCTTACTGTGAGCTTCTTCATCTATTGTGTGATATCCATCATACTACTGGAGCCAATAGTTATAAAAAGATACTGGATAAGACACTGGTTAAATGTTGATAGTGTCCTTGAACATATTTCAGAATATTTTTAATTTAAGGTCAGCACCATGTCAGATATTGGAAGCCTGTACGTTACAGTATTCAAATGTATTAACTATTTGTTTTTAATAAAAATAAAACACTAATTGATTTTTAAACACTAGTACATTTGCTACAAATGCACCCATCAGTATCATGTTAATCATGTCCATTGTATTGTTCCTTGGTCACCCAGATGAAATGAAAGGTGCTGCTGGCTTTTAAAATGGAATGGCTGCAGTAAATTGTATAATATTAACCTGCATATGGGCATTATGACTGCCACTGAAATCAGCTTGTAACAACAAGGGTCAAAAATCTAAAATTGCATACTGTTGCACTTTTTATTTTCATAATAAAATAAGTGTGGCATACAGTAGATGAATCTTGTGATAAATTAAAAAAGGGGATACATGCCAATTAATAATAGTGTATATTTCTCCAAAGGGATTATAAAAAGAATCATTGATCATAGTCTTTCTAGTCCAGTGACCAGTTTAAAATGGTTCCAGTGACCAGTTCGAAATGGTATATGTATACTGATTATATAAATGTTATATATTTCATGAACAAACTCAAGCTCTTTTACCCTACTTGACCTACACTAAAATAGCCACTGGGACATGAGAAGACAAATCCTAAAACACGTTATAACATCAGACAAATAGAACCTGGACTACGTATTAAACAAAACAGCAAAAACTATTTTTTTTTTCACATTTAGACAAAATAACAATTTATTACAAGCAAAAGGACAACTAAAATCAATCAGTATTTGTGCTAAGTGCTATACTGTATATCCATGCTATGGTAAAAAGGGAACTTTGCAATTCTAGGTAGGGATTTAAAAAACAATGTTCTGCTGTCATTCAGCTGAGTGACCCTTGTAACTACTGTAGAAAGACCATATCTGAGGCAAATCATAATTTGTTTTTAAGTTAAAGTGGACCTGTCACCCCAAAAAAAATATTCAAAATCATATTTTATCACATTAGTCAAGAAAAATGAACATTAATTACACTATATAAATTATTTTAATCTTGTTTTCTTCAGTCTGGGAATTCATAATTATAGCAAGCAGGCAGGAGTCATTTTGTGGACACTATTATTAAGACAAGCCTTGCATCATCTCGGAATCTTGTTTGTGCACCAAAATGGGGGATCCGATGTCTATCTCCATATCCAGGCTACTCAATTAAATGGGTAAGAGAACTGGGGGAATGTGTGGGGAGCAGTGGCATCTAGGAAGTGCTGAATGGAAAGGGAAAGCAATTATCTGCCCTGCCTCTATGCCTAAGGCAGACAATATTTGATTGACAGCTGAGATTTTTAAATGAGCTTAAAACAGCTACGAATGCTTTAATAAAAATTTGAAATTGGATTTCATGTTTAATTTGAAAAGGACTTTTATTATACAGATTTTTGTGTCTTGGTGATGGGTCCACTTTAAGGGGGAACTATCATCAACATTTTTTTCTATAATGGTAAGAACTTTATGGAAGAGACTTTATAAATACAAACAGTTGTGTACCTTTTCTGAAACAATCAAGTTACTATTGCCTCTCAGAAATGTCTCTTTACATGGAATCTTAATTTTAATAAAGAAACAACAAATCATAGGACTGCCTACATGATGTATTAAAATGGTCTTCAAAACGAGGCTCAGGCACAAAGCCTGCATGCAGATCGGCTAGTTGCTGAAATAGTAAATTGATTATTTCAGAAACAAAAAAGATTTTTTTAGCTCATATTTAAAATCTTAACTTTTTTAAATGAAGCTTATATTAATGCATGTTTTCCTAGTAGTTCCCCTATCATTTTACTTATCTTTATAGTTGGAGTCCATTTATAATTCAGTCTGCCATTCAAAAATCTACCAGGCTTAAGTGGCAAATTTGAGCTTTGTAGAAAAAATATAAAACACTGCAAGTTAAAGGCCATGTAAGAAAAGAAAACATATTTGCATAGCTTATCTGGCACGCAGATGCTTATTTGTATATGTGTGTTTATTAGACAAGCTGGAGCTACTATAGTATTCCTAGCCAAAGCAATCCATTAAAATATATACAGATCAGAATTCTAGAGGCCAAATCTACTTAAAAGTTTAGTTTTACTAAGCAACATCTCTGTTTAATCTCTTTTTAAGAGTTCTAAAAAATGTAAAATAAAAAAATATAAACACGGATGACAAAAAAGACATAGACACAAAGTAGGAGTGAAAACTACTGTGAAATGGGAAATATTGCTTTCAGGGGAATAGCAAATACAAGACTGCCGGGTAGCTGCCTGCAGGAGGGTATCACCATAGAAGGAAGGGAGGAAGACGGAGGATGTAGGTTGCTACAGTCACAGCATTAGAACAAAGCATTTTTCATGCATAGGAGCTGCACTGGTCTCCTTTAAAGGGGAACCTGGCGCCCTCACAAAAATCCAACATCAAGAAGCCCTTGATGAAGAGCCTCTAGAAGCATGCTAACAACTTTACATGCAAGACAATTACTTACAGATAATGTAAGTGATACAATTAATGCATAGCCATTTTAAACTTAAAGTGTATTGTGTATTACAGAATGATCTGTTTATGCAACACAAAGACCACAAACAAACATCATGGCTGCATAAAGTAATCTATTAAATGAGTGTGAGTCTGATAACATTTATTAGTATTATTGCCATAACTGATATAAAAATACTATATCAACAGGCAGCAGCTTCATTACTTCTATATAAACATAATGAATGAAGGCTTTACATTTTAATTTGTTCATGTTTTGTGACCATGATGGGCATAGCGGACTTTTAATCCCTTGAGCGCTGCATTGCAGAACGGATGGTTATTTATTTTTGTTGTAATCTATAATAACACATATAATGAGAGGCAATATTATAAATAAGTGAGACATTACACCAGACTATATATTTATGTATGTTACAGAAAATTCAACCTATGTTTGGAGCTTGCTGTATCTGTAATCTGATATTGTATATTTTGGGTGGCAAGTTGGTGGAAAAAAAATATTTATAACGTTCCAATCATTTCTTTTCCTTTATTTTTAATCTGGGATTCATAACTAAAGTTATGCTTACCTCTACAGTTTTTTTTTTCTTACCGTATGATATACAGTAAAAAAAAGTTTAAATACTTTGTAAATAGAAAAACTCCACAGCAAGGAAAAGTATTTATTCAAATACATTTTTATTAAAAAGACGTACAGAAATATATATATGTATTATTATTATTTTCCCACTGAATCTGTACTGTTCATGCAATTCTGCACAAAACTGGATTGTATCCAAGGTTAACAAACACAAAACAACTAGCACTGAAGTTCACAAAATCTCTAAAAAAATGTTATTCTACTTTTCATTATTCAGTGTATATTTAAAAATAGAGCAAACACTTGCCATCTGGACTGAAACACAGACATTAATATGTGCAAACTGTGCCCCAGTATTGCTTTGTTAAGGAAATAGAAACATAATCAGCACTCAAGGAATTATTTCAGTGTTATGCCAGTCTTCAGTGTCATGGTCACCATCAAATGCAGTTCACAGGGCTGAAATTGATGTGTAGACAAGACACAGGAACAGGTGCAACTTTTTGCCCTTCCTGACACATGTGATAACGATATTATCCATGTGTGATGAGACGTGATGAAGCCACTCATTGATTATAATAATGACATTTGGAAGCTGAGCCTTATGATGTTCTTCAAGCATTATGCTCCGTTCCCCTTTAAAGCAGGTACTGGGTTTAATAAACAGAGGGATAAGTACCACCCATATGCTGCCACCCTCCATTAGCCCACCCTGCCCTTCCCTCTTCCCCCTTCGGACATGGATCACCCTTACCTATTGGACGGAGGAGTTGATGACGTCAATACTGCTCAGATAGCTGAGATCAATCAGAAACAGACACAGTTACCATGGGCAGAGTGGTGGAAAGTGATGTGCTTGGATTTGAAGTTAAAATGGCAACCGGCAGTTATAACAAGTATGTGCAAAATAAAACTCTGCATGGTCTAAGACTCAATGGCATACCCTATGCTCACTAAATGTAAAATATCTTACAAACACTCCTGAAGACAAAGAAGGTGTTTCTTCTTTTTTCATATCATCTTTAACCTTTGTAAAATGTGTAATTTTTTAAAGCCCCTGTTTTGCAACATAGAGTTAAAGCTCTTCTGGGGGGAATACTGTATGGTGAAATTTTACTTGCTGTATATCTCAAAAATGTACAATTCTGTAAAAAATAAAATGAAAACTTATTAGCTGTTATCACATACTATTGATCCTTCAAATATTCAGTTGAGTGGTGCAAAGGTGTAAGGGCAATGACAGATGTAGAGGTTTGTCACCTACAGGAGATCAGGGAATAAAGTATTTTCTTGCAGTTTAGTCAGCTTACTGCCTGTTAAGTGTTTTACCTGCCACAGTTGTCATTTTCCTGGATTACGAGGTATTTTAAAACACTTTCCCAAGGTGATCCCATGCAGGTGGCAAACCACTATGACTCTCATTGCCCTAATGAGTGACTGTTTTACAACTTCTGTATTGCCTTACTGGAAAAAAACCATTGCCACCTTACTGAGTAATAAACATGTAACAATATGAAAGACAATGCTGTATGAATAGTGTTATCTGTTGATCCCTCCAGTAGATGAAGAGGTCAGTCTCTTTTCTATATTTCTGCCCACCCTGCTCAGGTTAAAGGATCAAGATATTTGAGGCACTGAAGACAAATGAAAAGGCTGCATTTGTTTTTTGTACCAGAGGTGCTAAACAGAATCAAGATGTCATGATCTTTGTCCATTTAGAGGACAACACAGGGCCCTTTTACTACTGCATGCCCCAGACATCTACGTGACCACACAGTTTTATGTACATTTAATAGGTTGGTGCTATGCTACTTAATGCACATTATACATAAGCTTCAGATGCTTTAATAAATTACCTTGTATAAAATGCTGGCAGCTATAAAGGCACACCATCATTTTCAAGCTCAAGATCTAATGACACGAAATTAAACTCTAGTCTAAACCCTTAGCCATTATTAAAGTTAACAGATTGGCCTAAGCAAAGGTACCAAAGCCTTTTTTTTATTCTAATTCTAATTAAATTATTACAACAGGATTACCTCATTTAAGAATCTCTTTCTGATTCAGTTATATTTCATGCAATCTCAGAATTTCACCAGCTAGTTAATTTGTACTATTTCTGCATATGATTTGTGATGTGCACTGTGAGGATGCAGAAAATCATCCTGAAAATCATAAAATCAGTTCCTGTTGCATGGGAAAATGGTTTATTCACCTTGTTACATTGCTGAGTGATTATACACTTTTCATACGGTTTGGCCTTGAATATCTATATCTACTAGCAGAAAAGAGCTTTAAAATAAATGTATGAAATGTTTTCTTTCCCTCTTATGGAGAACCATGCATTAATTATATCAAAATATGTCAACATAAAAATGTCAACGCCAGTTGGATTATTGCCACCAGGAAGGATTTATGCCAGCTTAGTTAACATCAAGTATAAGTTGCTCATTATTAAAAATAAATTGTATATACAGGTATGGGCCCTGTTGTCCAGAATGCTCAGAACCTGGGATTTTCCAAATAAGGGATCTTTCCATAATATGGATAGACATACCTTAAGTCTACTAGGAAATCATGTCAACATTAAATAAACCCAGTAGGCTGGCTTTGCTTCCAATATGTATTAATTTTACCTTAGGATCAATAACAAAGTACTATTTTATTACTACAGAGAAAAAAAACATATCTAAACATATTTATTTAAATAAAATGAAGTCTTTGGCAGACCGTCTCTCCAAAAGTTATAGCTTTCTGGATAATGGGTTCTGGATACCTATAGTATTGAAATATGATTTAGAAAGACAAAACGCATTTTATGGGAATAACAATTATAAAGTGCACTTGTGCTTAGTGATTAAGTTATATACAACTTCCCCTTTTCATCAATAGGAAGAGTAGCTTCAATTACTGTGTTATGTGCAGTTTACCTAGGTGATATTCTGAAGCACATCTCATCAGTAATGATAAGTAATCATATAATACAGTTACTAAAAGTTGGCTCATTAAATAAATTGAATAACTAATATTATGATCTGGGGATAGATTTCTAGCACTACAAATTTGAAAATTAATTAACTTAATATTTCAAACAAGTGCTATTCACTGAACGTCAGGAGAAGGAAAATTGCATAGAGCTGGAAATTCTTTCTGTCTAGTCTGTAGAGATAAATGTCAGGAAACCTAGGGCTGTGGCTCTGTTGGTACCTTCTTTGTCTTGTAATTAGACCCATCTGACCTATAAAACTCACAAACCCTGGCTACCTTAGAAAATTAAGTGACAGTGAAAATTGTGTTCTTGATCATATAACAGGTTCCAAAATGCAGCCACTACTCCACAGACACTTAAGGGGCTATTTATCAAAGGTTGAATACAATTATGTGAACTTCTTTAAACCTTGAATGAACTCAAAACTCAAATAGTTTCTAATTTAAGAATTCATTTGAATGGAGAAACTTGAAACAATGAAGTAGGGGTAAAAAACTAAAAATGATAGAGTTTTCAGAGAAAACAAAAACTCTAGTTTTCATGCAAAACCCACAGTAAAAAACATCACAACGGCTATTAACATCTTGGAATGGTTCAAGGACCACTTTCATTGACTTCTATGTGACCTCAAATTTTTTGTGGAAAACACAACTCAACCCTTAATAAATCTGCCCCTTACTATATACCTGGAACCTTGTACCTGGCCAAAACATCCATCAAGGAAAATAATTGCTAAAACACAGAGACAGTTCAAAAGGTTCAGGCTTTGTCCACAGTCAGTTGTGAGTTTTGGGAGACTTTGTAAATCAAACTACTCTCTTTTGGTAATATTGAACTCTTGAATAATAAGAGTTGAACAAATCCTTTCTTTCCAATTTAGTATTTAAATAGTACACTGCAGCACCAAATTACGGAGCTTTTATGGATAAACAAGACATACCTGTAGTGAGTCTTTTTTTTTTTTTTTTTT
>CM044443.1:69024990-69043815 GCA_024363595.1 Xenopus borealis | reverse complement strand
TTTTTTTTTTTTTTTTTTTTAGCTCTTTTGAGGTTTTGTGGAGATTCAACTAGGATACATTTGGTAGCAACCCTGTATTAACTCTCACAAAATAATAATTCTTGAAAAGCATTTCACATTGTAGCACATAGTTATGTCTGTATAAGATTATTTTCATAACAGAATATGAATCTTTTTTGAGATGCTCTTCTGCATAAAGCTCTTTCAGATGTAATCTACAGTAGCTTCAAAAATCTAACTCAAAACAAAAATCAAACTTGCATTACCACGCAAATATATTCAAAAATAGCAATAGCGATATCCCAATTGTTTCTGACTGGCTGAGGCCGTTTACTGTTCCAATTATTGATAGGACCATCCCATGTGACCTACCATCCATTGTGAAACAAATATTAAGTGGTAGTGCAATTACACACAACTGTAAAATCAAGAATGCATTCCCCAGGTGTACTAAAAAACTGAACCAAAATTAAACATTAGTTGATAACTTATTTTCCCAAAAATTTGAGAAAGGCTCAGTAAAATAATCCTACTATGAGACTGTTTCCAAAAATTAATTCAGAAAATTAACCAGGAACAAGAAAAACTGAAAATAATTCATGTATAGTTATAGGCATGTCGCATAACACCTTGTGTGTCTGCTGCACCACCCATGTGCCCATCTTAAATCTGCTGGAGTAGTTAACTTTGGTGTACACTTAAATGAAAAAAAGTTGTGTGAAAATGCTGTTGAGAATCACTGCCTTTGCACAGGAAACAAAATGATGGTGTAACGTAATGGTTTAACTGCATGAATTAAAACACATGCCAGGTCCAACTCCAGCTGACCATCTTTCAGTAAGTTACCACTATACTGAAGCAGGACACTGTTCAGATAGCCTGGAGTACCATCTACATTTGTACGTCAGTCTATCTTATCACACCTGTGCTATACCCAGTGTGACATACAGCATTAACAGGGTGATCTCAAACCTGGAAGCTGGCAGTTGAAAGTTAGTTTTGGCTGTAGGAAAAAAAAAGAAAAGTAGTATGACATAGATTTTTACAAGTTTACTGACACAGAAAAAGTCACCAGGTGCTTTCTTTCTTCAGAAAACCTAAATGCAGTTAAAGGAACAAGAGGTATTGGTTTTGATTGCTGTTTTGCACAATTTCATAAATCAATCAAAATCTGCTATAAAAAACACCCTGAATATAAAAAGTCCCACCTCTAATATTTGAGTTCTCTTCATTAAAGGGACTGCCAAACTGCCAAATGAAAGTCATAATCTGTCTTTGGGTCACATGATCTAATGCAAAAAAAAAAAAAATGCAATGCACCCCCCCACTCCATCTTACTCAGTAATGTGGCAATGTTTTGTAAACAATACACTGTAAAATCTAGTGCTGTGTGCAATAACTATATGTCTCCATGTTAGCTTTTCATCTAATAGATAATGATTACACATTTTGCTTAAAATTTTCCAGAAATGCAGTGGTGAATTCCATCATTCCTAAAATGATGTGAGGAACCTTTCACTTTACTGAGGCATAAATAGAAGCCTTCTTCTTTTGAAAGCAGAGCTTCCACCTTTGTCAATACTACTAGTGTTACACTCACCCTGCAGTGCACAGCACCGCCGTTTCTGCATGCAGTCGCTCTTCTCCTATCCTCCTCCGTCCTTCAATATGGGGGGAGGTATCAGGTGGGGTTGATCGATAACTAGGACTTTCCCCATGGCTGCTCTTAGCTGGGGATCCAGAGGAAGGTGGTGATTTATGTAAAAATCCTGGTGGTTGGAGGGCAATGCCAGAGCAGTCAGATGGCGGAGGCAGAAGACCAGGCCGAGGCCTGGCCCTTACACTTAGTTCAGGCGAACCATGTCTGGAGCTCAGGGGACTTTGGGTAAGTGGTGAAAGGCGGGATGGTTGCAATACCACCTGGTGTAGACTAGGCTCAAGTCTACGATGCTGCCTGGGGCTCATCTGTGGACGTGGACGACTTTCAAACCAACGAGCATCCATCCCTAAGGGTCCAGGTTCAGGAATGTCTGGATATGGAAGCACCGGGATCCCCATTCCTTGGCTGGTGTGCCGTAGCTGGCCTTGAGCTGCCAGTTGCATAGCTGCATCCTGCCAGGATGGATGTGGAGGTGGTGGACATCGGCTGGGTAGTCTCCCTACCCATCCTGGATGTGATTCCAGGGGCAGGATAGCAGCATATGAGGGTACGTGTAACGAGCTTGGTGGTGGATGTCCATGTGGAAAAGGAATAGGCGGTGGTGGTGGAAGGGGCCTCCGTATTTCACTAGTTTCATACCGATGCTGTACAAACATAGATGGGGAGGTCGGGGCTTCTAATCCCACGAAGGGAAAATCAGGGACTCCCCACTGCTCTGGAGAACGCCCCCCAATTGGTGTGTGTGTTAAAGGAAGGGTACTAGTGGAACTATTTTCCCCATTTTCCTCTGGAATTGGGGGAAATGATCCCTCTGGAAGTAATGGGGGAGAGGACATCACTGAGCTAAGTGGGCTGACCTCTGGCATATAGAATGGTGGGGGTGGATCTGAATCTAGAGGGCTACTGCTAAGGTATCCATACAGATGACCATGATGATATCCACCTGGCCTAGACTGACCAGAAGGTTGTTGTCTTCCTTCAGAAAGCTGATGTTGGAAGCGAGGACTGTAGGCAGGAGGCTGAAGAGGCGAGTCCTGGCTTGAGGATAGTGGAGTTAGCTGAGACTTTAGGCCAGATGGTTCATCATTTTCCTCATCTGACTGTCGAAATTCTGGGTACATATCTGTCTCTTCAGCAAATGGAAAACCCTGAATCCTGCGACTCCTAAGAGTGGGTTCTTGTTCTTGTCCACTTGTCACAAATCGTCCATCTGGTCCCCGGCTAATCAACTCAATTGGTGTTGTGACCTCAGCCTCTGCCTGGCTGACACTATACTTTTTGCTAGTCATGGCACGTTTTGTCTTCTTGTAAAGAGAAAGCTCTTTCTCACGCCCAGGACTCAGTGGGCGCTTTGATGGGGGTCCCTGATCTTCAGAGGATTCGGATGGAGCACGAAGTGTCCGTACACTCTCTGGACTCACCTTACCAGAAGATAACCTGCAGGGAGTAAGAAGGAGGGTGACACATCTAAATGTTGATACAATAACAGCATTTATATGTATTATGTTAACATAGGATAAGGATTTAGAACAGTCTTAATGTCCTCAATAAATGCTCTTATTACAAATTAATATTTTTAAAACACTGAGGGGGTTATTTATCAAACTCTTAATTTATCTTGTTGGGATTTTGAGGGCAAAACTCAAATTTTTTTTTTTTTATTTATTTAAATTTTTCGAGATTTATTAAAGCCTGATGCTGGAAAAAGCCAGAACCTGAAAATCCACCATCTTAGACCTGCCGAGGTTATATGTAAGTCAGTGGCAGAAGTCCCTATCCTAATTGGAAGTTATCATGGCCTCCGCTAGGTTTAGCCCCAAAAAAACCTGGAAGAATTGTACGATTCTGGGAAAAAAGCCAGATTAATTTGAACTTCGTAGATAATAAATAAGGTCAAATCGGGCATGGAGTTTGGTTGTGGTTTTTTAATTAAAATAACGAGATAAATTAAAATTTTGCTAAATAACCCTCAATCTCAATCTGAAAACATCTGAAACACTGTTAACAAAAGTATTCAATTTTTAAAGTGTATACATATATATATATATATATATATATATATATCTCTCGAACAAAAGGTCTGCAGACTCAGGACTTATATATATTTTATTAACAAAAATGACTAACGTTTTGGCCTCTCCGAGGCCTTTCTCACTTTGAAAGGCAAGACACTATACAAGGCTATCTCACACAGTGCTTGTTACAAGGTACTTACGGGGACTCCATACTTTTGCGACAATGTGTAATGGAAAGAGGTGGATCTGTAGGACAGGAATGAGATACTGTAAAGAAAAACACTGTGCTCAAGCAATGCACACAAATTTAAAAATATAAATATAGTATCATTCAATAAATATAAGAATTAATAAATATATAAATATATATATATATGTATATTTATATATATATATATATATATATATATATACATACAGTACATACATACATACAAATATTGAATGTTTATAAACTTGTTCCCATTAACTGTCCTAAACTTGTTAAATGACAATTTTATGTTGCTGATCTTGTGATCTGTAACAATCCAGAACATATAGCAAATGTTTAAGTGCTAGAAGCCCTGATTAATAATGATCATAATATTATCCCACTTAACAGCTGTTAAAAATATATATGTGTATAAAACAGGAGTGAGTTATAAGATCCACTCAAAAGGGGCACAAATGGCTCAGCTCAGTGGTTGACACAGGATATGGTACATAAATGTTTACTCGAAATTAATGTAAACAAGGCACCAGATTGGCGTAGTATCAGCATGGCTTTGTGAAGGTGGGTTGTAGCAGATATGATATATTTGGATTTTAATACAGTTCCAGTTTCAAAACAAAGGTCTGTTGATCTTAGTAATGCTGTTTGTTCATGGATAGGAAACTGGCTAAAGGATTGTGTACAGAGGGGTGGTTGTACAATCTGTACTTGGAGCAAGGTTCTTAGTGGGGTCCCACAGAGTTCTGTATTGGGTCCACTTTTATTTAACATGCTTGTGATGACTTCTAATGTATAGAGATATATAGTAACAGAGTTAGATACAGAGTAACAATTATATAAACTTTAAATGCTTTCTATGTGAGTTTACTGTATTACTAATTGTTATTGTTTCCTTTTACATAAAGAAAAGAAAGAACATCCTGGTTTGTTTTAGAGAGTTGGTTTATATTATTATGAATATTGTTTCTGGAAACAGACATTATTAGAAAGGACACTAGGGTGCAGCGTTGCCTGGCGTATTTAACCGGGGGATCTATTTTGGTCATTTACAACTGACGAAGAGATTGGGTTACACACCTCCCTGAAACATTGAGTATGGTGTGAATTGGTGTCAAGCTGAACTACACAAAATAAACACATTTTCTGACAGCAAGTAGTAAATGTCCCCCCCCCTTTCTATGGTTTACAGGTTGGAATGTACCAAATGTATCCACTTGTGCCCCACCTCTCTGTCAGCAAGAATTTTTCCCTCATCTAAAACAAATTTGGAGAGATTTTTTTAGGGGATTGTTTGCCTTCTTCTGAGTCAATTACAGTTTGGAAGGCTTCATTTAGACAAAATGGTTAAACTCTACGCGCATGTGCATTTTTCAACCTCACATTTCTGTAATTATGTCAGATACATTGGTGTGTCTTCTTTTGCCAAGAATGTTTCATGATAACCTACTCTGAAACAAAGCTTAAAGGAGAACTAAACCCTAAAAATTAATACACCAGCCCAAGTTAAGCTTATCAATAGCAGCAATGATCCATGTTGCATGGGGTCACCATCTTGGAAAGTATCTGTGACACTCACATGCTCAGTGGGCTCTGAGCAGCTGTTGGGAAGCTAAGCTTAGGGGTCACCTCAAATTATCAAGCAGAAAATAAGGTTGGCCTGTACTATAAGCTGATGCTTCAAGGCTGATTATTAAATTCTGATGCTAGCTACACTGGTGCTGCCATGTAGTAATTATCTGTATTAATTACTAATCAGCCGTATATTGGTATATTTATATTCTATGTGTACTGTATATTGTGTGTCAGTCCCTAAATTCAGTAAGTGACAGCAGCACAGAGCATGTGCAGTGAATCAGCAGAAGAGAAGATGGGGAGCTACTGGGGCATCTTTAGAGACACAGGTCTTCCCTGCTAAAGGTCTGTGGTCGCCTTCGGCTGATACAGTAGCCCAAAACATAATGTACACAATTTCTAGCCTACTTCTGTAGATAAGCTTTAATTCTCCTTTAATTTAGACAGAACCAAATGCTGAGAAGATAAACCAGTACAAATGTTTTTTATGAAATTTTTAGAACGTTTCATATTTTTATGAAACTTTTATGAAAATTTAAAAACCCTTCTTTTAGGAACATCTGCCAGTGACACCCAGGACATATCAAGAGCCTTTCCACAGTTTCATTTTGTCAGCTAAGAAGCCACAACCTTAAACAGCAGTAATAATATAAATATATGTTGCACGAACAAAGGTGGTGATGAACTTCAATCAGACGCAGTGGGTTGCTGCAAAGATTAGTGCTCTTTATTGCACACATGTTTCAAGCGTAGCTCTTTATATAAATATATGTTACATACAATATGTTGGAAAAAATAACCAAACCAGTGACAGTGCTGCCTTACTTGCCAGGATATTTTGTGTGTGTGGCCAACATATTGCATTCCAATTCTCTGGAAGCAATTTAAAAATGCATATAAACATGTGCAGTTTTTTCCTACATTGGCATAAGGTTATAATGACTGTTAATTAACACTGCAACAGTAAGTTAAGGTTACACAGCATAATGTGAACTAAATTATTACCTTTCTTTCTTTTCATCTTGCGCTTGCGCTGCCTATTCACTACACAGGCAGCCAGTGTGCTAAACAAGACTGCAGCAGCTAGAAAGCAAATGGTGGCAACAATCCCAGCAAGCACTGGCCGAGCAAAACCCTCTTCACTCAGATCAGGAGATGGGAAGACATCTGTAAAGAGACCAACAGAATATTCACCACATAAAAGACACAATATGATTTTTTATAAAACCTTTTTTATTAGTAGAAATGACTAAATTGCTCATTAATCCTTGCACAAACATGGACATGCATGGGTGATAATAGCTGCTAGTTGGCCATTTGTTGGTCTGTATTCTGGGCCTGTCTGACCAACATCTGGGTGCAATTTGGGCAGGTGTCGATCGGGGTGGGTTTAAAAATTAAGTATGGTCCTCACCCTGAGGTGATTTATTTACCATCGGATCAGCCTGGTTATCACCCAGTGGGCATTTTAGAGATAGCATTGATCATTTCGACAATTAGATGTTTAAAGGGGAATTAAACCCCCCTCCAGGGGAATGGAACACATGATAAACTAACGCTTGGTGGGTTTTGTGGACAAGAGCCACTTCCTCAAAGGCTTTTTAGGAAGTGGCTTATGTCCACGAAACACGTCAAGCGTTAAGCTTTTGTCCCCTAAACGCGTCGTGTGCTCCATTCATGCTTTTTAAGATTCTCTAAATAAAGTGAAGGTTTTAACACTGCTGGTGCTCTGTGATTGAGGATTTTCTACGTGGATATAGGTCCATGTTTGATTTTTTAAGGAGACTGAAAACATATGATGCCATGGTACTGTAAAAGAACAAACCTTATCTGGAAAAACCCAGATACCAAAAATTACTAATAATAAATGCCATACTTATGGTATATAATAATACTATTTAATAATTGTGCAAAGGTCCTGTACTCATGAATTACATGTGCATTTAATATGTTGACAGGTATAGGGGCATCACAATTAGAATATGTGGAATAAATATGGGCAGAGACAACATATGGCCAGTTTTCTAATATGAACAGCACTGTGTTCTTATTCTGAGTAACATCCTACAAGAGCATATATATAGTCAACTTTTTTTGTTACTACAGCAAACAAAAAACACTTTGAAATACATTCATTTGGACTACCAATGTAATCAAATGAATACTTCTCACCCACGGTTTAAAACCAGAAAGGCACTGTCTATTGAACAAAGATACAGCTACAAATTTCTGGGTTCTGTTTGATGTCTGCTCAAAAGACAGGGAAAGAGGATTGGGGCAATGTTCTAGTTTTTAGCTAAGGTCAAAAGCAGCCATTCAATATAAAATTGGTAGAATAAAATAAAGTAAATATCTTATTTTGCTCTCTTGTATGAAAATAAGAACAAATATTATAACTTTAAATGCTTTTTAAAAAATTGTGAGATGTAAATAATGTTGAACTTCAAATGTTTTCCTAACTTAGCCAATAAACTAGATAATTTAAATGCAGGATCCACTTTTTACCTTTTCTACTACTTCCCAATAGAATACTGCTAGTATGTCAACCACAAAAGAAAATGAAAAAAAAAAAAAGACAACTATAATATGACCAACAGTAGAAATGAGAAGGTCTTATGTGGAAAGTCACACCCGAACCTTGGCAACCTAGAAAATAGAGAAAGTGGTCATATAGCTTGCTTGATTTTCATACACAAACTGTAAAGTCAGTTTCTGGGCCCATTTTTTCTTGAATTTTCAATAATTGACAAATGACTGAGGAGGGCGTGGTATCCCTTTGGGTGGATATTTCAACTGGGCTAAAGATTACAAAAATAACACCAAGCAAGGAGCCCTGGGAAACAGCTGGAGAAAACCTTTCATGTAGCAGGAACCTGCCAACCCGGCCTTCCCCAATGTCCTTTTGGGGCCCCTGAACCTTCTGCGGCTGGGTGGACAGGGCACCTGCACACTTCAGGAGCAAATCAGTACAGGCAAGTAGAAGGCAGCAATGTAAACAGGAACTGGCCAAGATCAGGGAGGGTAGCAAAGATCAGAGTCAGTAACCAGACAGGGAGTCAAAAACCAATTCAACAAACAAAACATGGGCATTAGCAAGATCTGAGAACCATAAGCTAGCGTCACAATATTCTGTCCAACGTAATGTGCATGTATGCAACAGAGGAGCCGAACGGTGCACCTAAATGTAAGAAGATGCACCTGACAGCCAGGGTTCCTTACAGTACCCCCCTTTCAGGAGAACCCTCTGGGAACTCCCAAGGCTTTTCAGGATACTTTCTGAAGCAATTTTGGAGTTCAATGAGGTGTTGTACCTTACCTCTAGATATGTAAGAATCCACAGTGGCACACACCTCAAATTCCTGATGACTATCTAGGAATACAGAAGGAGGAGAAACAAAAAAAAGAATTCTTGAGTAGAGAAACATGAAAGAAGACTGAAATGGTCATATTGGAGCGAAGATCTAATTTGACAGAGACAGGATTGATGATGCTCTTGATGGTGAAGGGACAAATGAAGAGAGGACCCAGCTTGAGAAGGTTGCAAGGTTTCCTTCCTTTGTTGAAAGCCAAACAGAATCCCCTACTTGAAATGAAGGACAGCGACATTTATCTGCAGCATCTCTGTTGAGCAGAAGTTTTAGACAACGCCTGATGAAATTGGGACCATACAGTATATTTTAAAAGCCCCGAACCAATGACCAAGCAGCAGGAACGTCTACTTTAATAAGACCATCAGGAAGAGCCTGAAGATGAAGGGCATAAAGAGAAAAAAAGAAGAAGAATAGTGTTTAAGATTGTTATGAGCCAAATCAGCAAGTTCAAACCAGTCATCCTGATTTTGTGATGAGGCAACGTAGAAACTGTCCTAGTTGGTTCTTTCGGTTTGCTCATTATAGAGGATGGTAGGCAGAGGAAAAATTTAATTGTGTTCTAAAAATTTTACAGAAAGTGTGCCAAAACTTGATGAATTGAACACCACAATCAGATATAATGGAGGAAAGCATACCATAAAGATGAAAAAATTGGGCCATGTTGGGAAATCTGTCCACAGTCACAAGAATGGTTGACATGTTAGAAGATTTAGGAAAATCAACAATAAAGTCCATGTTAAGGTCTGCCCATGGTCGATTAGGGATTGGCAACGGCTGGAGAAGTCCACATGGCAAAGTTTGAGGAATTTTTGTTGGGCACACAGTACAGGAGGAGACAAAATGACAGACACTGTGATTGATGGAGTGCCAACAGAAATATCTAGAAACAAGATCAAGTGTTTTCTTAATGCCAGGATATCCAGCCAATTTGGAGGAGTGAGCACATTGAGGAACTTGAGGTACAGAACTAGATGGAAAAAAGGTCTTTCCTGGAGGACAGTTAAAAGAATACATAACCAAAGGAGAAACAATGTACTCTGGAGGAACAATAAAGACAGATGTGCAGGAGTGCAGAAATGTCTTCTGAACCTAGTCGATGAGAGATGATAAAATTGAATCTTGAAATAAAATAGCCTGTCTGGCCTGATAAAGGTTAAGTCTTTTCACAGAAGAAGGTTAGAAAGGACAGTAAAAGGTTTAGAAGAACTCTCCATTTGGTGGCCCATTCCTCAAGATCTAGTTTAACAGCTAAGAGTTCTTTGTTACCGATGTTATAATTCTTTTTAGCAGAGGAGAACTTCTGAGATAAGAAGGCACAAGGATGTAGCGTAAGTTGGAAACTTTTACATTGGGACAAATGGCAACAACTCCAACATAAGAAGCATCTACTTCAAGAATAATAGGATGAGTGTATCTGGATGGACCAAAATAGGGGAGGAGCTAAAAGCTTACTTAAGTCTTTCAAAGGCCACCTGAGCTTCAGCAGACCACATAATTTTAGTCCCTTACTTAGTGACAGCAGTGATGGGAGAGACAATATGAGAAAAAAGTTCTTAAAATTTTCAATATAAATTTGCGAACTGGATAGACTTAAAGCCTGACGGGGGAGTCCAATTCAGAACAGTGGAGACTTTAGCAGCATCATTTTCAAAGCCAGTAGGAGAGATAATGTATCCAAGAGAGGGAATTTCAGACTTGTGGAATTCACATTTCTCGATCATGGCAAAAAGGTTATTTTCTGGAAGACTTGCTTCACATGAAAAACATGTTCAGACTCTGAGAAAGAGAAAATGAAAATATCAAGTACACAAGCACAAAAGATTGAAGAAGATCATGAAACATATTGCTGATGAAGTTTTGAAAAACTGCTAAACCAAAAGGCTTCACGAAATATTCACAGTGACCGCCTTCCACTAGACTAGGTTTAGAGAAGATCTTGGAACCTTTAATCAATCAAAAAGTTCAGAAATGAAAGGAAGGGGGTAACGATTCTTAACAGTGATTTTGTTTAAACCTCCTTATTTAATACAGGGTCTCAGGCTGTCATTCTTCTTTTGTACAAAGAAAAACCCATCTCCAGTGGGTAATTCGATTTTCTCATAAACCTTCTGGCTAGGTTTTCTTGGATATAGTGCTTCATGGCTTGAGTCTCAGGTAGGGGTGATGGATAAGTTCTTTCTGTGA
Organism: Xenopus borealis; assembly: GCA_024363595.1. Lineage (NCBI taxonomy): Eukaryota > Metazoa > Chordata > Amphibia > Anura > Pipidae > Xenopus > Xenopus borealis. The sequence goes on along the minus strand of CM044443.1, from coordinate 69,032,802 downwards.
GGAACAGTTCCCGGGAATTTGATTGATAAGACAGTCACATGGTCTATGAGGAGGAAGAACTTCAGTTTTTTTTCTTTTCGAATATGTTGGTAAAGACACTATAACAGAAAGGCAAAAACTCAAACTGTTGTCTTAAGGGAAATTGGAAAATGGAGCACTGGTGTAGAAATACAGAAAGAGTTCCAAGCTGCCAATTCACCAGTTAATAACCAGATTACGTAGATGAAACCACTGAAGTCCCAGGATGATAGGGGTGACAGGACATTTGATGACAAGAAACGAGATTTCTTTAGAATTCAAACAGTCAGCGTGCAGAAGAAATTAAGGGGTTGCAGAGGTAAGCTGACCTGGGAAGATAGGTCTGCCATCCACAGTTTGAGCCACAATGGCCACTTTAAGGGGAAGAAAAGGTAAACTAAAAATTGAGAAGAAAAATGTTTTTGAGAGAAGACATTGCTCAGGAGATACTCAGTCTGGTTTAGGACTTTTGGTTTCCGGTAGCTGTTGCTTCGGTTTATTAGAAGTCTTTACCAAATGCCAGCTTAAACCACAGTACAGACATGAGCCAGATAATCTCCTGCAATTCTTTTGCTCTGGAGACAGACTTGTAACTCATACAGATGAAGCCACTTTGGATTGTGCATTTGACACAGAAAAACTTAACTCGTCTATCCGATTTATTCCACTTAGCACAGTATATTGTGTCACAGCATCCCATCCAATTAAAGAGTTCACCATTGAAACCAATGGTGGTTTGGTATGCTAATGAAAAGGTTAAATGCATTAAATGAGTTAAGATGACTTAGATAACACAGTTTCTTCAATTAACCCTGAGTCATGACGCATTTAACTCACAAATCCCAGTGGCTGCATCTGTATATGCATGGGTTCATCAGTAGAAGAGGATGGCATAGCAGAATGTACAGTGGCTGCAGGAACAATGGTGCTGGGGACCAATTTGTGAACCAGAGACTTCAGGGACTGTCTCTCCTTTAGCTAAGTGTCAATTCAAATCACTAGCGAGACTAGGTCTTCAAACAGAGGAGGAAGGGAAGCATTGAGACCATTCCAGAAAGCAGTTACCAAAGCCTCATTGTTCTAGGATACATCAGCTTCTAAAGAGCAGAAATCAATAGCGTATTCTGCCGCAGCTAGTTCAGGAACCTACTGGGAAAGTTTCTCTTTTAGATCTGGTAAAGACTAAAAAAAAAAAATAATTCATCTCAAGCATTTGAGTGGATGAGCATTTAGGAAATAGTAACCTTTGAGATTAAGTTGCAGAGACAATTCTATAAGGGAATAACTAAAACGTTAAATTGTACTTGTGCAAACTTTGTCAGTATAAGAGCATCTGTGCAATATATTAACTGGGCAAGGGAAATGGAAGGTCTTTAAAATGCTGCTTAATAAATATGTATACCAGTATATTCCCCTTGTAAGCAAGGAACGCTGTTGCAAAACAAAATCTTGGTTTAAAATAACTGTTGGTAAGGAAACACTTCAAGCAATAAAGCATGCAAAAAAGATAAAAAAAATCAAGCTAAATTAGAGGTGGAAAATGATATTACAGTCAGGGCCGGACCTAGGGGTAGGAAGAATAGGCACGTGTCTAGGGCTCTTCTATTTGGGTGTGTATTTGCACTTCTGTGCATTGTCTTGCGAGAGGCAGTTTGCACATGCGCCCGACCAGCCGGTGCTGTGACTGGCCAGGTTCCATAGTTTGCCTGGCCAGCCTGGCCCAGCTCGGACTACAGTGTTAAGTAAAATTGAATAAAAAAAATTTTAAACTCTGAACCATACGTTGTGTCTGCCTACACAACTGAGGAACTTTCTCATTAAGGCTTCCTATACCAATAATATAACTATTGATGCATGGGATTGGATGATATTTATTCCAGAGTATCACACAAGCTTAACTCTGTGATTGCCAAACCACTTTACTCAATTTTTCAGGATTCCTTGAGGTCTGGCATGGTGCAGATAGATTGGTGCCATAATTTAAAAGGGATTCTAATCTCAATCTAGAAACTATAGGCCTGTTAGTTTGACATCAGTGGTAGGAAAGGTTTTTCGAGTAGTTGAATACAGTGGCGTAACTACCAGGGGAGCAGGGGGTGCAATTGCACCAGGGCCCACTCCCTCTTGGGGGGCCCTGCCGGAGAGGCTAGGAGAACTTCAATGTGCAATTCATAGGGGAAGAGCCCGATAGGGGGGCACGGGTGCCAATCCTGCACCAGGGCCCACCAGCGAGTAGATACGCCACTGGATACATTGCTAATCACAACACTATGAGTTTGCTAAATCATTTGATACATTACCACACAGGAGGTTACTCATTTAATTAAGGAATATTGGGCTGGAATATAATTTTTGTAGTAGAATAGAGAACTGGCTGAAGAATAGATTACAGAGATTGTGGTAAATGGAGCTATACTGCTAATACGTAATGTATATAATCTTCTGATTGGACAAATGTTGTGGAGTACAACAGGGGGCTGTCCTAGGCACTTTGCTTTTGAATTTTTTTTTAATGACCTTGAGGTGGGCATTGAATCAAATCAAGGGATGATTTCAGGGACTAGTCCGATTGCCTTTTTGGAGTCAGGAAGGAATTTTTTCCCCCTCTGAGGCAAATTGGAGAGGCTTAGGATGGGGTTTTTGCCTTCCTCTGGATCAACTAGCAGTTAGGCAGTTAAAAAAAAAAAAAAAAAAAAAAAAAAAAAAAAAAAAAAGGATGACCTTGATGGACGCGAGTCTTTTTTCAGCCTAACTTACTATGTAACATGTTGACAAGGTTTTACATATGAATGTATAGATATGTCTACATATTATAAATCATTTCATTGGAAATATTTGTAAAACCCTAAGCTATAAGCTATTCTGATCTCTTATATGTTATCAGAAATGCACATGACTTTCTTAAAAGAGGTGTTTCAATAACAATGCTTTTAAACACAATGGGGTAACTGGATGCTCCTTACTTAGTTGGCCATGGACAGAACAAGATTGGAAAGCACTAAGATATAATGGCCATGCATTTGCAAACCCAAACCTGAATTAAAAATACACTTTACCAAATTAATTTTTCACTGGGCCAGTGGATAACCATCAACATTAAGTAATATGTCCACTGTTGCACATATCATTTAGGTTTGGAAGAGGATCAGTTCTCTGTATGTACACCACACAATGTTTACCTGTCTAACACAGTATAATAAAAAGTATACTTGCAACGTTTGATTATGTGTTTTGATAAAATGTAGTAACGCAGCTCAAGAATGAGTGCTTCAGGGTATGGCAATAAAAGAGCAGCTTCCCTTCCACACATAGGATTATACTAAGAAGTTACAGATGCAGTCAGAAGAGAGTGGGGGCACAGGCAGCTGTGAGGGATAGGCTTGGGGCTAGGCTTTAGCATGGACTATTTGTACTCACACCTGTTGGAGGAATAAGGAGAATAGAAGCTTTGTCTCTACTGTGGGCAGCCTTCAGTCAGTGATGAGTATTCATTTATGTTATATTAAAATTGCAGACATTCTAATTGAGCACTATTTTAATTAGGTATGTTAGTAATGGAGTCTTAAGCAATAAATCAAAAGTTAGCTGCTCCCAGCTCACCATTCGTATCTGGAGAGGCTGCACAGTCCTCAGCATTTCAAATACCTCAGTTGTTCTCCATAAAAATCAGACAGCAACACACACAGTCCAATGAAAGTAAAATAACATTTTGGCTCCACATTTAAAGACAGACAAGAACACCAAATCTATATTTCTTCTCTCCATTATGCAAACTATAAAGCCCATTTACTGTACTGAGACACCAAGTCTTTAAACAGAGACTTTTAGCAGTCTCAAACAGGTAACCTGTGGAGTAACTACAGTAACTACTGCCTCCTCTGTGGGTGACCCATGATGCACGGCGTGGGCATCAGGGCCATGCCAGAAAAAAGTAACTGCAAAGTTGCGCTCCAGGCAGGTGCCTCTTCTGCCTACCTCTAGTTCCGGCCCTGGTGGGGTCCAAAAAAAATTGTGGGGGGCCCCCTGAGTTACCTGCAGTAGGCGACCTCATCTGCAAAATGAGATGGAGCTGTACTTTACATACTGTATATTAGACAAAGTCAATTTATATTTTTGTAACCCTTAGGGTAACTTCCCACTGGGATCAACCATATTATACGGTACATGTTAACTCCAAGGAGCATGGTTATTTATATCTGTTCATCTGAACAATTTGTTTTATTGTATATGTACATTATTATTACTAAATTTGAATATATACTTATACTTATTTTTAACAATGAAACTGGTTATGTTGAGGAGTTATGATTAAGAAAGGTACTCTTTTGACCACCAGAGGGCACAGTGATAAAACCACATACTGTATTTTCATTATTACTAAAGCTGACAGAACATAGCAAGCTACTCAAGAATTTTTTTTTCCCGCAACTGGAGAACAAATAGTTTATGCTGAAACCATAATAATGTGGCCAATAACCATCTCTGATGTCATGGCCCCATCCCCCACAAACACACCCTTAAATGTTATGACTCCACCCCCACATGTCCCTACTCTGCCTCTGTTGTCATCATACTGCCCTCTTATTTGGTTATTTGGTCAATTTAGGCAACCATAAGTGAAAATAAAAATGTAAGGCCAATGTAGCACAATTACGTTGCCTGTAGCACATTTGCCTTTATGTTTTGATTAACTGTTGCTATGCTATTATACCCGAGCAATGTTTAGTCTAATTTAGGTTTCAACAGAAATATACATTCATTGTTCCCCAGGTGATCATCCTCTATCTCCAGTGTGTCTATATTTTGGTTTTTATACTGGTAAGAGCCATTTGCACAATTATTGAATTATGCACATGTTTGAGAAGCATTTGTATCCTGCCTTTTTGGTACCTTGATTACAGTGCGCTATTTGTGATGTAGTATGCGCAAGCAAACGTTAAACATCATGCGAGTGTAAAGGTAGCATCTGACGTCAAGTGCACATGCAAGTGCAATCTCTGATGCTCTGCTTACGCACAAATCAATTTTTACGAACCTTTTCTAGCCTATTTAAACTAACTTTGGGACATTAGTATTTATACCCCTGATGAAGTCTGAAATAAGATGTGTGTGATTTCATTTCTTATTTAAAATAATTTTCATCTTCACGTTTGCCACAGCATATGGATCCCAAATGAAGGGTATTACTTGGCCCTTTACAAGCATGTAATTCACTGAGAAATGAAGAAATAAAATGTTAACACAATTTACTGCACAAATCCAGATGGCTTTAAAAATGTTTTACTAATGTATCACAATGGTGAGATGAGCTACAATCCTCTATCTTTCCCTTTTGATTAGCATTACCTTACAGAGTACTATTAAACCATATGAACCATAAATGGTTGGGTTCAATCACAAAGGAAGCATTTTTCAAGAAATACACACTTAAGGCCATTTTTAGGATACCCAAAAAAACAAGAAAAAATCAGGGAGAGTTTCTTAAGGGTGCTGCTTTATGAAAAAATCTTGTGGCCTTCAAAAAATACAAGGAATTGGAACTGTATTTAAACGATATTGTCTGGAACATTTTGTGTCAGTGCTAAAGATACATTGTTCTGAGTGTGAGAGTAGATACCTGAGCTAGACACTCCAGCAATGTTACTGGGCTCACTGATCAGATCCTGCATGACTGCCAGTACACGGAATTCATACCAAGTGTCCTGGGAAGAAAGAATGAACAATGCATTTTCAGCCTAAAAATACAATGGACAGATGCAAACTTGCATCCAAACCAACATACGGATTAGAATACAGATAAAACAACACATCTGATTTCATTTAAATTGCAAATATGGTCTAATAGGTTAGTTTTATATATAGATATATATATATATATATATATAGTACTATTTACAGTGTATGTTAAAGTGTATATAATAAAGGTTTTATATTTGTGGGGTGGTGGGGAGGGTACCATTAACATAGCATAAGCAAGATTCTCAAAAGAATTGCCTAGATGGGGCATATTAAAATAAGATTGTGCCCTTTTTGGTACTCTACACTACAGAAGCTAATTGAGATTAGAAGAAATGAAAAAAGAATCTGCTGAACTATTAATTATCAAAAAGGGGGAGTGGAAATGGAACATAAATTTTATGAAATGCAATCCAAAATCTGATGTAAATATGTACATTTTAAATAAAACCCTATTGTTTTGTAAACTGAAAAGCATTTAAATCAATAAATTATAAAATTAAATATTTGGCCGTAAAACCATAACTCATATAACTGGGTTTTACTTGGCCCCTGACTTTCAGATGGATTAAATTAAAATTTTCCAAATACTGATCCATAACGAATTATTTTAGGATTTTTTACAAAAATGATCACTGATTAAGTTTTACACTTAAGCTGTGTTAAAAACAGATATATTAAAGAAACTGTGGATATCTGTATATGACAATAAAATAAAAAAAACTGCTTCTGAAATTTTACGTTACAGAAAGATTAAGATTACTGTTCTACCTGGGATAGTTCCTTTGCTAGGATTTCTGTGTCACTGCCTAGGATGGAGTCATCCAGAATTTCCCACCTCTCTGCCAAGCGGAACTCCATGATGTAACGATCCAATGGAAAGCTGTGATTGGATGGAGGGAGCCAGGAAAGAAGCACTCCCTGCTGAGTTCTATTGGCTGTCAGGCAGCGGGGTGAGGTCAAAACCAGAAGAGGCTCAGGGGTTGTAAGAGGAAAGGCTTTTTAGAAAGATCAAAACAATCTATTATGGGAAGGCTAAAATAGTGGACATTATTAGAATAGTATTATTAGTATTCTGCAACATGTTTATATATAAGATTTAAATACTATCCTACAATGTTTGTTGTGGATATCATTTACTAACCAGCATTTTCTCAGGCAGAACAACATTTTTTTTGTATGGAGTAGTAGCATCTCCATACTAGGCAGCATTTTACTGCAGATCATTACATTGATTAACAGAATGATGTGCAATTAACTGCTATACTGAGACATTTAACACAGCAAGACTAACATTACTTATCTTGCAAGGGTTGGGTAAGGACTATGGTATAAAGAGTCTAATCAGTGTTGTCCATGTCTGACTAGCTACAAAAATGCCCCAATCACGCCATAGCTCAAGATTATAAAACACATGCAGATGTGAGTGATAATCTCAGGTAAAATACTGCATAATCCTAGGTATGTAAATTCCACCCCTGCCAAGTCAACGTAATAATTCTAACAAAAACTGAGAAGCATAAGTTTACATACCCTAGCAGAATTTATGATTTCTTAACCATTTTTCAGAGAATATGAATGATAACACAAAAACTTTTCTTTCACTCATGGTTAGTTGTTGGCTGAAGCAATTTATTGTCAAACAACTGTGTTTACTCTTTTTAAATCATAATCACTACACAAACTACCCAAATGACCCTGATCAAAAGTTTACATACCCAGGTAATTTGGACTTATAACATGCACACAACTTGACACAAAAGGGTTAGAATGGCTATTAAAGGTAACCATCTTACAATATGCCAAACAGCACACAGACAAGCCTCAAACCTTCTGGCACAAAGTCATTTGGAGTGAGGAGACTAAAATTTTACTTTTTGGCCACAACCATAAATGCTACATTTGGAGAGAGGCAACAAGGCCTATGATGAAAGTTACACCATTCCTACTGTGAAACATGGTGGTGGATCGCTGATGTTTCTGGGATGTGTGAGCTAAAAAGGCACAGGAAATTTGGTCAGATTTGATGGCAAAATGAATGCAGTAAGTTATCAAAAA
>CM044443.1:69003489-69016308 GCA_024363595.1 Xenopus borealis | reverse complement strand
ATATATATATATATATATATGCATAGTGTGTAGGTTGTTGCTAAGAACAAAAACAAACTTGCATTGATAAGCTGCTTAAAATTTTTTCCAAAATTCATAGGCTTCCCATGTATAGGACCCAGGATATAATTACAGTGTGCCATATAAAGTGCCTACCCAGGGAATAAAAAAGATCTAAAAACTGAGCATAAAGGAATTGGCCATGTATTACTATTTCTTGTAAACCTGAGAGGCAAAAAAAAATTAAGTTAATGTATAACTAGCTAAAACGATAGATCAAGTGTTTACCACCATGATATTTTACATAGTTGTACCAGATGAAAACCCATTATCATTTGTTGCTATTACAATGAGAAAGTTTATTTCTCACACGTCCATTATTCCAACTATGTTTTAATTCCAGTATCCAGCAATGTTATACAGTAGTTGAATTGTTGGTTGGCATGACTGTGACAACTTAATTTTATAATAAACTGTTCTACAGCATTGATATCAGCAAAAAATTCCCCAAAAAAGTTGTCAGCAACACAGTCTTTTTCCCTAAAAAAGGTTTCTTTATGCACATTCATGAAAAAGATACCCAGACTGCACCCTTATATCCTTGAGATAGACTGCAGGACACTGAAATTACAGCTGCCAGCAGCAAACAACTATTCCTGGGTTCCCTGTGTTTTAACAGGTGGATAACCCTTAAGACCCCACTTTTAGGGGTTGAAACGCATTGAGTGTTTTTGCCTGCATTATTAAGTTCTGTAATAGACTATTAAATTTGTTGCCAAGACTGGTGTGCCCTGTTCACTCTACTATTTAAAGTGACATACAAAAGACATATTGAGCCACTGGATGTCTAAGAGCATGCATACGTTTTCTCAAATCAACCCAATCCATTTATATTTAGGGGAGCCAATATATTGGGTTTAGATCCCCTTTAAGAATAAAATGCAGTGCAGATCTGCGAGGTGGTCTTCCCAGGAAACTTTGATACTTTACCCTGGTTTGCAACCTGGTTTGAAATGTACTAGCAGAGCAGTCGTGCACACTCAACCACTGCCTATAGCTCCTGCCCCATAAACCCAAAACCACTTAGGTATAAACGGTGATGGAATTGGTCCAAAATCACACTTGACTTGCACTTTGTTTATACTATATATTTTGTCAGTAGGTATATTTGAACCATAATCAAATGGGAAAATGTTGTACAGTATATTACAGACAATGCAATATTAAGTTCACACAGCAACATTATATTAAAACAGTGCTGAAGTTAAAACAAACTAAACTAAATATTACACAGCATCATTTATAGGAAAGTAGTTGCAAAATAGTGTACCTAGGACACAGATACAGTATTACAAAAACCTGATGAGGAAGGAAACTGTACTCTTTTTTTGTACATTAGATATTAAGTCGTAATTGTCACAAAGCATTGGAAAGGGAATTAAAAAATAGGGTGGAAATACATGACCCAGTGCTTTCACAGAAAAATGCTTCATTTGCTCCCAAGGCTATATGGAAAAGGCTCTTTCTTTTGGTATACTATGTAATAGCAAGACATACTGTATGTTAAAATTCTACTTTCTACAACAAAGTGCTTTAAAATAAACAACCTCAACTACAGTACAGTTATTCTTCTAAATAAATAGTGCATTTGCTGAGATGAATATAGGAGAGTCAATATTAAAAAAACAAAATACATCTGTATCTGCATACAGAGATATTTCAGAATTCAAAATTCTAATTTTCAATTCGACCCTTGAAAATATGCCCCTTAGTGTTGAATAAACCACTGCAGTGGTTTATTTAAAACCACTGCAGTGGTTTATTTAAAACCACTGCAGTGGTTTAGTCACCATTAAGGGGCAGATTTATCAAGGGTCAAACTGAAAATTCAAATTTGAATTCTCAAATTTTTTTTATGGCCAAAATTGCCAAAATCAGATAGGAAGTTATCCAAATTTGATTCAAGTTTTTTTTTTTTCGAGATTTATCATCATTATCGAATTCGAATATTCGCCAACTAAAACCTGCCGAATTGCTGTTTAAGTCAGTGGGATCAATTTGTCTGCAGCCTTCCTGACATTCAAGTTTTTTTCAGAGAAAAACTTGAATCATGTTTGATCAAATTCAAATTCGATTTGAATTTTCAGGTTGTTTCAATTTGTGCGAGTTTGAAAAATTCGATTGTAATAATAAATTTATGGGAGTTTACATGAATTCGAAATTAGACCTTTGGCTAGAGCTTTTTAAAAAGTTATATTCCTCAATGTATTTCTTACTCAGAGTATCTCAGTTGTATGTTTCTAAGAAAGGGACATGCACCTCTTCTGAAAACTTTTTATGAAGCTCTAGCCCCCGCTGAATCGTGTTGCTGTTTACAGATTTGTGAGAAAGCACAGAGGATGTAGAAGTGTAAGAGTGTAGGTAAAAACTTGAACCTGATTATTCAACAGTAATTCATGACAATAAATAAGCCAGAACATTCAAGGGTAAGACAAAATGCAATAGCCCTACAAATTAAAGTGATATCCAAATAGAAATATGTATTGAGCTACTGCACACTGCATTGGTGCATTGCCTTATTTGTTTTCCCAAATTTACCATGTTTAAGCCATCCATATTTAATGGAGCCTAAGCCTTACCAGCAAAAACATAATTAATATGTAAAAACAGTTTAAGAAATGCTTCATATCAAATCTATAAATAATATTTTTCTCTCCCCATGTGATAACCCTTTCTCCACTGACCTAGAGTCCTTAGTGTGACAACCTCACTGAAGGAGCTAGTTCCTAGTTTATTCTGTGCAAGGACGCTGAACTGGTACTCTGTCTCTGGGTCCAGAGAGTCTACAAGGAGAAAAGATGATCCACTGGGAACAGGCATGGAGACCCAATCATGAGGACCAAACTGGGCACGCTTTATCCTTCAGAAAAATCAAAGACAACGTTACATCACAGGAGAAAGAAAATAGCATGCCTACTTGTACTGCATAGCAAAGGTCTGCTAGTTTTGATCATTAGTATTAAAATGAAGTTAGCACATTCTGAAGAACTAATAAGCAGGGAAAAACGTTACATTTCATCATCCAGTTTCATGATAAGCTGTATTTCTAAAAGGTGAAAATATATCATTAGCAAGGTTCTGATGGAACGCAAGCATGGTTAATGGGAGAAGTTCTTTACCATGCTGCATGGATACCTACAATTTTGAATATAGAGTCACTCTAAACCTATGTTCTCCAGTACTCCATCAGTATTTTAGCCTATAAAAGGGCTCACTGTGTACTGTGCAATTCACTATTAAAATTAATTTGAACTTTTAACACATGCTTACATGTATTGTCTTATATTTGGAAATTAAGAGCTGCATGCTCTGATTTTCACTTCACTTACAATGGTTCATTTTAGTGATGCACCAAATTCCTAATTTTTGGATTTGGCTATCCAAAAATCATTGAATTAAATGAAAACCCTAATTTGCATATTCAATTAATAAAGCTTCATCAATAACAAAATGGTGATGCCTTTAGTTCTGTGCATCAAATGAGAAGCTAATATGACATTTCATGTATAGCCGTTGGGAAGAGCACAAATAGTGAAATAAATTGCTTATGTCTGTTTAGTCCAACTGTATCATGTTATATAAGTTGCGCATGATATTCTCACTCTCCCACCACCACTGACACGGACACAAACCCAATTTCCCAAGCCAGGGGTTTGCATGTACCCTCTGCTTGGTTCCCCCTGTGAAGATGCATGATTCATATGGTAGACTTGCATGTCATTGCTGACCACCTAACGCCCTATACACAAGAGCCTCTTCTATGGTTCTCATAAAAAAGCTAAACATACTGCACTGTCAACCTGCCTCTTTGTGTTCTGAAATATTGGTACATAACGAGAGGGTGCAAAGTGGTGCCTTCCTAAACTTATACCAACCAAAATCATATTTAAAAAATTAATAATCAATAATTACCAATATGGTATTGAGAGTTCAGGTTCCTTATTGTCTGATTTCAAATCTTACAATAATTAAACCTTTACATCTGTTTTTTTCCCGTTGCAACCTGTCCTGCACTTGTAAATGAGTCATATCATCTTCACACAAGCTAGTTCATTGCTTCTTAGACTAACTTTGCTCCGACCCTCTCTCTGCCATCTCTCAAGACAAGAGGGATCACTGCCCTTTTTCAATACACATGATTTGCTGGATATTGGGAAATGGTTGTAACGATTAATATTTTGTGCATAATTAATGGGGCATTGGCTGACACACATATGTACAGCCAAAAGTATGAAACTGATTAACAACGTAAATCAAACAAGATAAGTGAACAGAGCAACAACAAAGAAGCATCAATAAAATAAAGACTACTGTAGCTCAGTTAATATGATTATATATCATATCTTGCCAGAGCTACACTAACATTAACATAATGTCATATCAAAATATTGACGATTAATGGTGTTTAATGCAACTTTGCACATTCTATTAATTAGGAGCATACAAACAGAAATTTCTATGAGCAGCATTCCAAATATTAAAAGGCAGATACATAGCATTCCACATAAATCTGTATATCTATCTGAAGAAGATATACATGTAAACACACACATATTCACACAACCAAGTGCAAAGAGACATATAGATCATTTTCTATATGCTTTGTGGGGTATCTAGGGGTAGTAATAAGACAATTTGGCAGAAATGGTAAACACCGCACAGAAAGACAGTGGTGGAAAAAGAAGAAGCTGCAAAGCATGCTGGGGTGACTCACAGAGCGCCATACCAAACTGAGAATGTCTGTTCGAATCCTCCATCGTACCCTGCTTCCCAAGAAACATTTGCTGTGTTCATGGACACCACAACTCTAACGTTGGATGGAGCATGAGGGCTGGTGCCTAGAATTAGATTATCAGTTGTAGTTATACATTTAAACCATGTATAAAAGCAATGGCAAAAAACATGCTGGCCAACAGATTTTGTCCATTTCAAATGGTACCAATGAGCAAGTGCATGTTAAAGTCTATCAATGAAACAGGATTAATTCTTGGAGCAAGTTACTATAATATAACATTAAAACACATTATAATACACGCTCTGAAAATCATGGAAATGAAAATATAATAAATACTATTATGATCAATACAATGCATACTATTCCGAGCCAGACATATTGTTATTCTTTATATTTGTTCTTTTGTATCTTTCTCCAAGTGAAATAACATATGAGAACAGTATGATGTGTATGTATTTCTTTCATGGACAATGTCTGACCAGTATAAAAATAACCTAATATCCAGAAATCTCTAAACTACAGGAAGGCCATCTTTCCTAGAGCCAATTTTAAGCAAATACTATTAATTCTTTGAAATGATTTCCTTTTTCTTTGTAATAAACAGCACACTGTACTTGATCATGACTAAACTGCAAGAATCCATATTGGTGTCAAATAAATCCTATGGAGTTTATTTAATGTTTAAATGTTCTTTAATAGGCTTAAGGTATTGGTGATCCAAATACCAGAAAAATCCCTTTTCCCGCATTGTGGACAATAGATTCCTGTACCCATACTGTGGTACAGGAGTCAAACTCTCTGTATGCTTTATATGCCATATTTTTTATTAATTTATGTTTAGTTTCAGGATCTTCCTGAACTTACCAATAACAGTGAGGTGAGCACTGGCAGTGATACTTGTCACAACATTACTAGCCACACATTCCCATTCCCCGTGGTCTTCTTTACTGAGAGATCTGAATTGCAAGGAGCCACTAGGCAGCACACTGTGCTTACTGAAAGAGGGCCTTCCAACCTGAAAGAGATTCACAGCTCAGTGTGAAGTGCCTTAAGCAAATAAAAACAATAAATATGGCATAAATAGGCAAATCTGTTAAGCACAATGGAAAGTACATGAACTCAATAGCAGAGGTCCCTTGAACCATTTCAAGATGTTAGTAGCCTTCATGATGTTTAGGTTTTTTTCTGTGGGTTTTGCTTAGAACCTTTATTAATTCAACAAATTAGATTTTTTTTTTTTACAGAAAACTCCATACATTCAAGTATTCTGGGTTTTCACCATCAATGCACTGATTCAAGTTTTTTCCATTGAAGTTTTTTCAGAAATCAGAAAAATTTTGAGTTGTGAGTTTATTCGAGGTATAAAAAAACCTTACAAATTTCAATTTAGGGATGAAAACTCAATGTAAGGAAAGTGGTATATCATTTTGGGGTGTTGGTTTATTTCTACCTCTATGACCTCAAATGTAAAGCAAAACCAAGAGATAAGGCACTTACAAATACAGGAGGTAGTTTATTGAGTCCAAAAATAGACAATAGGTTTTGCCTGGGAAAAACGGTCAGTGTATCACCTAGATGCTACACGAGTGTCTCTCCAAAGTTCTCTCCCAGGACACAAGTTTATGTACCCCTTTTGACGTCATACACGGGGTGATAACAAAGAGTTATACATTCTACCATATATAGTCAGACTCCTTCTTTTAGGTATTTTCAAATAAAAAGTTTAGAAGTGTTACTGGTGCTTTAAAGGGATTCTGTCATAGGAAAACATTTTTTTTTCAAAATGCATCAGTTAATAGTGCTGCTCCAGAAGATTTCTGCACTGAAATCCAAAACGAACAGATTATTTTATATTTACTTTGAAATCTGACATGGGGCTAGACATGTCAGTTTCGGGGTGTCCTCAGTCAGACGACTTGCGCTCTGGTTAAGTTCAGTCACTCTATACTGCTGCACTGTGAATTGGAGCAATATCACCCCCATACCTCTCCCCCCAGCAGCCCATCAAAATAAAGCACAGCATCAGGAACAATGACCCAAGATTGCTGTCTTACAATTACAACAACAAAAAATAATACTCCTTGGTTCAGGAATAAAATTTTATATGGTACAGTGAATTATTTGCAGTGTAAACAATATTATTTAGAAATAAATATTACATCATTACTCTTGCTGAAGCATGTTAATTATGGCTCATTCACAAGATATAGTACATTCCACTGGAGTTGTATGGATTTCTAGTGGTGGACAGAAACATTAGCAACTTCAGCTTTGATGGCAATATCTGTATATAGTCATTGGTTACTAAGTACACTTTGGTCTCCACTGATTATGCCTGTTTTCTCCCTATTTAGTATTTCTTTAAAACCAGCTTGGAACATTTAATATTCTTGTCATCAATGTGCAATGTAAACATTCCAAGGCATAAGGGTAATAGTACACATTGCTTGTCCTGGCTTGGTGGTGACAAATAGCTCAAAATTTACCACCATCTCTTGTCATTATATCGCCTGCACATCTACAGTAACTGGAAAATGTTTGGGCCATAAAAAGCCCAGAATTGAGATTAAACTACTGGTTTGGAAACAGTTAAAGAGAAGGTGTAAGTAATAAAAAATAATTATTGTACTTAATAAAATGGTTTGTGAATCTGGGCATGAAGTATATCAGAGAGGTCAGAGAAGGTGCAGTCCAGTTGGGAGACTTTTTCTTGTTTCTAGCAGCTGGTCAACTCCACAGTGTGGGTAAGATTGATCTCTTGTAGCTGGTGAAGGCCACAGGGTGGATTAAACCTAGCACTGGTTTTCTGTGGTTAGGAGAAATGTTTTCTCACAGATTTGTCATGATTATTTTTATACTGTTTTATAATGTTTATCACCTCATTATTATGTGTATAGTATGGAATTCTAAGCAACTTTTCAATACATATCAATGACAAATTGAAATAAAAATGGTTGTTTCAATGAAAATACCTTTCTCCATGAAATGGTAGGGAAGGGATCTCCTGCAGCTGCACAAGGAATCAGCAGCTCCCTCCCGGCTTCCTGTCTATATTCCCAGCCAGGCAGCACCGTGAAATAGGGCGGGTCCTAATCAAAAGAAATCAAATGTTAACAGCTCTGAGAAATGCTAAAGAAAAAAATGTATATTTTATTATAGTACAGTGATCAACAAACAAACAAGCATCTGTGCCCTAGTTATATCACTCTAAAATGTAATGATTACTAACACCACTCCATTAGATGCAAACAGAAAAAGGTTGCTCTTCAGTATACTCCGCTTCAATGGAAATGCATTATATCTGGACCTTTCCAGTGCTACATTTGATTACTGTTACAATGTACCAGATGGGTCCAAGAGTTTCATACAATTTGAGAACATAGGGATCATTTACAACAGGAACACCTTCCTGTGTAGCAAAAGGGTTTCTGTGCTCCATTTTGAAGAGCAGAGACCTGCAGTCGCCCCCAATGAATAAAATGCTGCCTGTGTTTGGCAGTGTTGCATTCACCGAGCTGGGGTAGGCACATAGACTGAGTATATTAACAATCATTTATATATTTAAAAATAAAGCACGTGTAAGGATACAGCAAATCAATAATAATGTGGAGAACAGTGTGAACAATTAAGGTAAATAAAATTAACACCAATATGCACCACATACATTGAGAGGCAGATTTACTAGGTTTCAAATTGTAAATTAAAATTTTCAAGTTGGTTTTTTTGTCAAAACTCACAATTTCGAGTTTAAAATCACCACTTCAAATCAGAATCCGAGATTTATCATCCCCCTACCCTGGAAGTAACTCCAATAGGCCAATAAGTAACTCCAATAGGCCACCTACAAAAACCTGCCCAGTTCATGTAGAAGTCAATGGTAGAGGTCTGCTCACCTATTTCAAGTTAATAGCTATCCTGACATTGCGTTTGAAAATCAACACTATTCGAGTTTCGAGGTCATACAAGGTTAAAAAACATCTTACATTCGAGCTTTGATAAATCAGCCCCTGAATGACCAGGTTAGCCAACCAGGACAAAGTCCATAACAAGGTACCGGCAAGGATCAAGATAAGACATAGTCGAAGTCCGGTGGGAAGCTCAAGGCAGGTGGCAGTTATCGTAATCAAAGGTTGGGCAGAAGTCGTAACCAGGAATTCAAAGTCAATAACAAACGCTTTAAAGCTGTTTTGGTGCCAAGTTTCGAATTGGACGCGTGTCGATGACATCACAACGCAGGCATCAAGGCGCTCGCCGTTGGACACCAGCGTCACTGGAAGAGGAACCCGGAAGTGCCTACTACCCCAAACACATTTTGTGTATTCTGATTAATGTTAGATTTGTTAGAAGGGTTAGGTACAGGATGAGTTTTGGTATGTGCCATATGCCACTCCTCAGATCAATGAATCTACAGCAGAATCCACTGCTATTGCCACTTTTGTCTTTTGTCATTTTCTTATTACGTTACTACTGACAAATTGTAAAATAAATCTGCACTGAAATATATGTGGTTAGTAGGAATAGTCTTCTAACCTTCAGCAGCAGCCGTGCAGGAGGGGACTGGCCCATGGTCCCCAACGCATTATAAGGCACACAGGTGTAAGTGCCCAGCAACTCTTGCGTAGCCTCCTCAACGTGAATTGTTCCATCCTCCAAAAGCTTCCAGCCAGAAAACTACAAGACGAAACAACAACAGGTGAACAGAATAATATCAAGTATTATCTTATTCAATTTGTAAACTTCGAACAGACTGAATCTCAATTGGTCACCCACCAACAACTTTTTTTGCAAAAACCTTAAAGTATGTGAAAGAACATAACCAATTCAACTGTACTGTAGAAGTTTATGAAATCTGTTTTAGAAATACTGTTATTGTTTCATATGATGTAAAGTAATTAATATGCAAGTTACACAATCCATAATTATTTACAGCTGCAAACAATGCGCGCCAGCTATAAACATATTGATTTTAACCCTGCAAATAAAAGTAATGTATCTGTATGAAAGGTTTATTAACAAGCATTATAATAGAATTAGGGTGAAAATGGTTTACCCTCTTCTACCCTTTTCAGTATTTCATCATCATTAAGGAAAATGACACACAGTACATTTTGTTTACCACACTTGCTCTGCTCCAGTATGTGTGACGAAATGTCTGAAAATACCTTTCCATCAGTGTAAATCCACTGGTATCAGTGTAAAACATTTCAATTGTGTAACTGCCAGAAAATTAAGAAGAAGGCACTTTCTAGTAATTATGTGGTTGACATGTTTCACATGATTATTTAATAGAAAGCATTCATTTTGCCCATGCTGAATAGGATTAAGAGTACCGTGTACCATTATCCAGTAAACTGTGCAAAAGAAGGCTCACTAACAGTATAGTGGTTCTACTGCAGGTAGATAAGCATGCATCCTTCTTCCTACCTTCTCAAACCTCAGAGGCCGACCATCTTTATTCCATTTCACAAAGGTTACAGGTGGTACGGCGTCTACAGGGCAGCGGATATGACCATGAATACCAACTGGGACATAAATTACAGGTGGCATGTTGACTACACGGGCAGGATCTAAGATTATAGGAAAACCAAGATAAAACTAGAAGTAATTTCGTATACATGTAAAACAATTTCTTTACAAAGCCTGTAGAAGTACTTCTGTAGAGCAAAAATTTAAAGAAATTTTAACAAAATCTTTCATTTATGTTGAGTTTAAGTGTTTTTAGTGAAAAAAACTGGTTTGTTTTAAATACTAAAAATTATTTTAGATTAAGACAATGTAAATCTTTTGCACCATATCTTTTCAGTAATTTGCAGTTCCCTACAACATGCAATTGGCGCTATAGCTGCATTTCTGAGCACAGTCCTATGCCTTCTAGAGAAATAACCATGAGTCTTTGTTCTATAGCAGCCTGGTCTATGATGTAGAACCTTGATACACAGTGGAACAACTGGCCTCAGGAGTAGCCAATATGTATCTAGATAAATAAATGAGCATGGGCATAAAATCTCCCAACTTCCCCAAGATGTAAAATGGTGAGGGCTTAGAATGGAAAAATATCCACCAATCATAAACCCAAAAGGCTAAGGTTAAATGGCTCTATTACAGTAACTCTTTCCTATAAGGATATATGGCTACAGTCATCTTAGTAAACAGCCATAATGTACTGTAGGTGTATTACAGCAGCCATATAAAAAGTGTAAATTCATTATGGCCAAGCACCACCTTAATGGTTCCAGACGTCATATAACGCCCAAATGAACTCAAACTAAACCTCCACATGAAATAGCATTAAAGTAACACTTGGGGGGCTGTTTATTAAAATCCAATAAAAAAAACCTTGAAATTTTAAAGATTATTATTATTATTATACCCAGATGCTGCAAAAAATCTGAAGCTGTATATTAGTCAATGGGAGAGGTCCCTATCATATTCAGATGTTTCTGTGGTTTGCGCTGTAATTAGCCAGACTATTTCGTACAAAAATATGATTATGAAAAATTATTCGGGTTTTCACTTGATTTTACCCCTTTTTCACTGATCCGAAGAAATAAGGTCAAATTGTGGATTCTAGTTTGGTTGGATTTTTTTTTTAAAAATCATGTAAAAGTTCCTCTTTCATAAACAATCACACAAAACAGGCCCTAAAAGTAATCACTAGCCAGAAAAACAAGAAAATAAAATGTTTTGGAGGAAGCAATAAATGTTACACACAAAGTAGGTGGGTGTACCAAGATAGTACCCACATATTCATTCAATTCAATAGTAGTACCAAGCAATATTATTATTTTTTTTTTTTGTGGTTCATTTTTTTTTCACCTATAGTGACCCTGTCCTTCTGTTGATTTACAGCTAATCATTTGACCAGCAATGCAGTATTTTAAGAAACAAATTAGATTCCAGATCAAAAATAAATGGAAGCATATATAAAGAAGTCCCAACACCTTCACTTAAACAAACCATTATTGATATAAGCTCAACAAAGGTACAGAACACTTATTAATATTAACTGCACTGAGAAACCATAGACACTGACAGTTGCAGTCACAGTAACTTACACTGGACAGTTAGATATGCTGATGCAGATGGGGAATGCCCCAAGCTATTGCTAGGCACACAGGTGTATTTCCCAGCATCCTCCGGTTTCACTCTGAATATAATAAGTGTTCCATCAATCAGAATGCGAACCCTCAACTTCAGGTCACTGTGAGACAAGCAGACAAAATGAGTAAGAAAAAACAAACCACTATTGATATATTAAACATAAAGAATAAATAGTATAACTGTAGGACTTTCCAGCAATGGAACAATGTTTAGTTTTTCCCTGATGGCTAAAGCAATGCAGTTGCCAATCAACGGGACCCTGTCTCTCTTAAGCTTAACAAATGACACAAAGATAATGCCACACAAATAACTTTGAAAATAGAAACCTATTTTATACAGTCATAGTTTGCATTTAGATTAGAACAAGGAAATATTGACTTTGTAAACAAGTATTTAATTAGTTTGTCATAACTAGCCTCAACTATACTTTTCTACCAGTCTCTGACAGCTGTGCAGAGTTTGAGGGGTTTCTTGCATGCGCAACATATTTCAAAATTTCACATTCTATGAGAGTGAGCTGCCCGGGTCATTATACAGCAATGCAACCTAAACCATAGCATTTGTTATCAAGTTCTTCTAGTGAAATACTGTTTTTTGGCATTATCTGCCTTATCTGTCCAGAGCACACTGTTCCAAAAGTCCTCGTCTTTGCCTAGGTGTTCATAGGCAAACTTTTCTCTTACCCGGATGTTGTTGCTAGATGACAGCTAGCTATGCAACTGATAAGTTTTCGAGTTCCCCTCCCATACCCATAAGCATTTATAATCATTTTTCTATATGACTTAGGCTCTTAGGCACAGTGATAGCACACATTTAAGCAATAAAAAGCAAACCAAAATAAATGAATAAATAAAACAAGTTCCTCCAAGATCTCATCATAGTGTTTTACTCATTTACACCTGATTGTAGGTATTTGGCTCATC
>CM044443.1:68962534-69001879 GCA_024363595.1 Xenopus borealis | reverse complement strand
ATTTTTTGGGGGGTCATTTTCGATCAAAAACAGCCATTTTCGATCGAATTCGAATCGTTCCAAAATGAAAAGCAAATGGCTGAATTCGAATATTTTTAAAGGGACAATACTTCGAAATTCAAATTTTTTTCAAATCGATATTCGAGCCCAAAATTGCTTCAAAATTCGATTTTTATTCGAAAATTCACTTCGAAGTGAAAATTCTAATTAAAAAGTTAGAATTTCCCAGTCATTTTTGGTCACTTCAACTATCGAAAAGGCAAAAATTCAATTTGAAAAAAATTCAAATCAAATTTTAAAATTAGACCATTCAAAAATCAAAGTACTGTCTCTTTAAAAATTTTATATTTGACACTTTGCCACCTTAAAGCTGCCGAATTGCTATTTTAGCTTATGGAGGACTGCCTGGAACAACTTTATGGAGTGTTTTGGAAATTTTTTTAAATTTAATTAATTTTTTTTACAAAAATCGTTTGAATCGAACAATACATTCTAACTATTTTTATTAGATCGGAAACCGATTCGAAGAAAAAGGTCCATTTTCGATCAAAAAAGCCCTTAAAAAAATTTGATGGTCAAATTTCTAATTTTTTTCAATTCGAAATTCGACCCTTAGTAAATCTGCCCCATGTGTAATTTTATATACTTAGGGGCAAATTTACTAAAGGTCGAAGTGAATATTGAAATAAAATTGGAATTCAAAAAATTTGAATTTCAAAGTAATTTTGGGCTACTTTGCCTATCGAATAGGCCAAAATTCGATTGGAATAGAAAAAATTTGAAAAATTCTCCAAGTACTGGCCCTTTAAAATCCTTCGACTTCGACACCTTAAAGCTGCCAAATTGCCATTTTAGCCTATGGGGGACCTCCTAGAACTTGTCCTGAAATTTTTTCAAAGTCCTCAGATTTGGAAGGATTTTGCACAAAATGCAATTGAACGATTTTTATTGATTTTTATTCAATCGAAAATGGACCTATTTAATCGAAATAGGTAAATTTTCGATTGAAAAAGTCCTTTTAAAAAAACTTTGATGGTCGAATTTCGAAGTGTTTTCACTTTGAAAATTCGGCCATTAGTAAGTCTGCCCCTAAATGTACTGCGATAGCCTAAAGTTTCAGATTCTCTTTAACAGTAATGATTTAGGTTAAGTTGTGCTTGACACCTTCAAGCACTTCTTAAGGGTGCACAATTAAAATTCGCAATGCGCAATTAAAATTCGCAATGCAATAACAGTTTAAGGAACAATATTACATTGCGAGATGTGGATTTTTAATCTTATTGATGGGCACTCTTTTGCTCTTTGCGAATTTAATTACATTCCCCCCTAAGCCTTTTCCTACTTGGATTGCCCGTGTTGACACCTGCTGTTACTCTCCTCTGCCTGATTCCTGGTTCTACGATTCTTCGCTTCCTGCCTCCTGACTTCAGCCTGTTTCTGACCCTGCCTTGCCTAACGATTTTGTACCGCGACTTCTGGAAGTGTTCCTGTTATAGCACTTCTACCACTCCTCCACGTGACCAGTCCTGTTCCTAACTTTGGGGTCTGCCTCATTGTGGGAGGTGTAGGAGAGGCTTCTCTTCATCTCATAGGTTCCAGTTTAAAGTGAGCAACCTGACAGAGGTTCACGTCATATAGCGGATGCTACTATTTAACGCTGATGCTTGAAATTTTTTAGCTGCCATTCCTGAAAGTCTGAATCTGCCTTGTACCTTGACATATTCTGAATATATATAGTATATTGTTAGTCGATCCCTAGCCTTAAGTAACTCACAGCAGCACAGAGCATGTGCTATGATTCAGCAGAAAAAGATGGGGAACTTCAGGTGCATCTTCAGAGGCACAGATTTTCACTGCTAAAAGGCTGTTGTTGCCTTGGGCTAATAGAGAATCCCAAAGTATTTCTAGTCTACTTCTTTGTTAAGCTTTTTTTCTCCTTTAAATTACACATGGACTACAAAACATATATGGTACATGATACCAGAGATGCCTTGGACAATTTGCATGTGCAGTATATTAAAAGTTTAGATTTTACTCTATGAATAAGAACATGGTAGCGAGATGCTCCTAGTCATATGACCCGAACTGGTGTTTTTAGTGAAGAGGACTTCTGACTGGGTGAATCAGTTTAGTCACTGGGGGATGCATAGCAGATTGGTTACCTCTCATTTTATGGTTATTTAGAAATGTAACTGCGACTGAAATCAACATTTAGCTCTTCTCCTTCTCTGCACTCACTGCTGGTTATTACTTTTGTAACAACGTAGCAGAAAGTTCTCCTCCAGATCTGTTGGGCTGGCTTGTGCTACATTTTTTCAACGTACCAGCAGTACAGAAAAAGAGAAAAACATACTGCTTTCAGTAACATATTTTAAAAACAACTTCAAAAACATGTCAATTAATGTGTACTGGAAATGTGTTTATAATTACAATTACTTTCAATTTTTTTCATCAAGTTTTTTTGGATGGAGTCCCCTTTTAACAGAGTGTTATCAAATGTGTCAGCATGAAACCTGAAATTAAGTAAATTGTGACTGTAGCAAAACAGATTAGAAAATAAAACTGTCAAATTAAAGTGAGCAAAATAAATTAAAAAACAGCTTTCCTACACTTACTTCTTGAAGAAAACATTCTCTTCCTGCCAATACCAGGTGTAGGTAAGGTTCCCTGGATACGCTTCAGCCTGGCATGTGAACAGAGCATCTTGGGAAATGTTAACCGTAATGTTCTCGGGAGGGGAAACAATGAAGGGTGACCCTGGGGACAAAAACAAACATTACCTCAGCTGCCGAATATTGCTTCTGTTGTCACCTGGAGGCCAGTCAGAGAGGGCAGAGCAATTGGGAACTCAGAGCTGCTTTGTATACAGAAAGGCAAAGAACATCTGAGTTCATATGAAATAGGTGAGGGCAGGGAAGGGAACAGATAATACCTTGTACAAGTAGCCGTGTGCTGTGAACTGCTTCTCCCTGAATGCTGGTAGCTCGGCACATGTATGATCCCCTGTCTTCACGTCCAATGGATGAAATGGTCAAACTTCCATCACTCACCTAAAGCAGAAAAACAATGCCAGGTCATTTGCTTTACAACTCAATTGTCAGACCCTCTTTAGTAAGCACTAAAGCAGTCATTCCAACACCTAACAAGATACAAGACCTACCACTTGTCAAAGGAATTGTATTTGCAGTAAGAAATTAGATGACTTAAGCTTATTTGTTTTTATTCACCCACAAACTTTGTTATTTAGTGCACAAAACAAGCACTGCTCTACAAAAGTGATACACAAATGATAATTAAGGTTAGTTCCGCTCTGATCTGCCAGGTCAATTTCCTAAAAAAATGCACACCCATGCCCTGGGTGCACAGATGAACTTCATGGCTGGCATTTCTTGGTGAATATGGGGTAGATCGGAGCACGCTGGTTTAAACTTTCACTAACACTGCAATACAGCAAGTTGCCTGTTTGTATGAAATGCAGAAATGTGGAATCTATGTTGCAGGTACAATTTAACTTTCAATCTACACTACAAGGGAATGGTTATATCTATAAAAAGTAAACAGGCAATTGTTAGACAATTGTTGTTTCCAACAGAAACCAAAGCAATGAAAACACAGTTACACAAATGTAAAAGACCGAACTTACATTCATTGGTCCCAAGTATTTCAACCAAAATCGATTTGCTGTATAGTTGGCTTGCTACTTAGTTTTGGAAGGGTCCTTACAGTTCTCTAACTTAGATGTCATTGACAATCTGTAGGGAGATGTTACTTAAAGGGGTGGTTCACCTTCAAGTTAACTTTTGGTATATTGTAGAAGGGCCAATTCTAAGAAACTTTTCAATTGGTCTTCATTATTTATTTTTCATAGTTTTCTAATAATTTGCCATTTTCTTCTGTTTCTTTGCAGCTTTCAAATGGGGGTCACTGACACCATCTAAAAACAAATGCTCTGTAAGGCTACAAATGTATTGTTATTGCCACTTTTTATTACTTATCATTCTATTAAGTCCATCCCCTATTCATATTCCTGTCTCTTATTCAAATCAATGCAGGGTTGCTAGGGTAATTTGTACCCTAGAAACCAAATTGCTGACACTGCAAAATAGAGAACTGCCGAATAAAAAGCTAAATATCTATAAAACGACAAACAATAAAAAATGAAAACCAATTGCAAATTGTCTCAGAATATCACTTTCTACATTATACTAAAAGTTAACTCAAAGGTGAACAACCCCTTTAAACATGCTGAGCGTGCAATATGACTCAAGAAGATCTAGAAATGACAGGAAAGGTAGAATTGGCAAAAATCTCTACAAGAATTGAAAATGCCAGTTTTGGATACAAAAAATCACTTACATGCTGTGACCTGTGCCAAAAGGTGTGTTTCTAAACAATGACTAGGGTGTCCAAACATTTGCACATGCCATATTTACTACATTCTTTGTCCCTATGATATAAAGTTTGCAAAATGCAAATGTAACTGCATTATCATTTGCAAATTTATTATGTCATAACACACTGATTTCTGCAGTAGTTCTACTACATTTTTATGTGTAGTTTGGCAAGAGCTGCCAAAACTTTTGAAATTTATGTTATAGGAAAACAGTGACCAAATCTGTTTGCCAATATAACTAAGGTTAACTAACTTCCCTTTGCAAAACTGAAAACCATAAAAATTACATCTGAATTAAACCATAAAGCCAGAACAAATAACCCTTCTACTAAACAGCAAGAAAAAAATTGGAGTACTCCATAAAATATTTTTATGCAACACAAAGATATTAGTACTGCTTAACCCTTTAAGTGCCACATTGTAGACTCTAGAAGAGAACCCCTCCAGTTCCTGGATCCCTCCTACCTTCTCCTCTGGATTTCCAGCCTTCTTGTCCCCAGTGTGTCACACACTCACAAACACACACTTTGTACACTAATACACACTTCGATTTACACTTACACACACATTTTTGGGGAATCAGGGGGTTTCACATACTAGGAGCACTCATGCACACTTGTTCACGCACATAACACGCAAGTGTACACACTTGACGCTATTTTGTGGCTTTTTTTCTTATTGCATCTGTTTTGCATCTGTTTTCTTGGCTGAAATTAATGTTTTATTGCCACTGTGAATATTTGCTAAGTTAGTATAGCTATGGGCATATATATATATATATATATATATATATATATATATATATACAGATGCAGTCACTTGGATGTGTGTTAAATGCGTCGTGACTTAACTCATCTATCCCATTTATCCCACTTAGCACAGAATTGTGTCACAGCAATTTTCAGGTATTTCATCAAAACTGACAAATTTGGGAAAGCATTGTAGTTTGGAGTAGAAAGACATGGTCACCAATTTTAGATTCATCTGAATGTATACTTTCCAAAACTATGTGGTTTTGGGGAGTCAACATATCTTTTTGTGTTTTTACCTTGCAAAAAATGGATTAAATGTGTTGGTTATTCAGTAGCTGTAGTGACTTTGGGAAACATTTGTATTCACTAACTTCATTTTGGGGTCCCTAAACGCCCTATACTTTGGCAATCCTGTGCACAAAGGGCATTAAACTCAGTAGACCCCTGGAATTTATATTTAAGATGTTTTTTGGTTCATAAACTTGCAAAATGTAAGTTCAGAAAAACTTAGATTTTTGGTAATTAGGAGTAGAGACATGGTTACCCATTTTGGATTTAACGGAATCTGTATGTTTAAAAAATATATAGCTTTGGAATCCAAAGGACTCCATACTCTACTGTAGTGCTTTGAAATTTGGTAATTTATTGCTGGGAGTTTTTGATCTATAGAATTCAGAAATGTTCATAAAACTATACATATCTGGTATTGGCACATTCGAGACACTTGAGGTTTTCCAAATCAGTTGAATTTTTGCACCTTAAATAAAATATTTTTCTGGTAAGAATTGTGAAAAAAATGCAATTTTTCAATGTTTCCTTTGTATTTAAGCTCTAAATCTTGTTTCCACAAAATCAAAGTATTTTTTTAGATAAACTAAAAATCCACCCAGGAAATGCCCCTAAAATGAGAGCATGAACTGTTACACGGAGTGTAAATGAAATGTGAAATTCTGCTGGCACTTAAAGGGTTAAAATAAATAAGTTTTATATGAAAGTATGATAAGTATGAAAAGTATAATAATAAACACAAAATGATATCACTGCTGTAGGCAGTATGATAGGCACCTCTGTTTAACACTTATGCTAAATGGATTATGTCACCTAAAGGAGGGGTGTTGCCACACATTGTTACTGTATGTGCATGTGATTATTGCTTAGGCCAGTGTTAGAAGCAGTACCAAGTATCAAGTACAGGTATAGGACTTGTTATGCAGAGTGTTCGGGACCTGGGGTTTTCCGGATAATTAATCTTTCCATAATTTGGATCTTCATACCTTACATCACGTAAACATCAAATAAATCCAATAGGCTGGTTTTGCTTCCAATTAGAATTAATTATATATTAGTTTGGATCAAATACAAGCTACTGTTTAATTATTACAGGGAAAATTAGGAAATCATTTTTGAAAATTTGGATTATGTGGATAAAATGGAGTCTATGGGAAACAGCCTTTCCATAATTCGGATCTTTCTGGATAATTGGTTTCTGGATATCGGATCCCATACCTGTAGGACATTTGGAAAGCAGGAGCTCTTTGTGGACCATTTAGTAAACAGCTAAAGGAAATACATCAATACTTTTAAGCCAATCTTACCTTATATTTTGGGGTTCCTCCTAGGAACTCTCCTTCTCGCAGCCAAGAAACGGTAGGTTTGGGATTGCCAAAAGCAGTGCAAGTTAGTGTGATACTGCTTCCCTCCTTCACCTCTAGGTACTGAGGGGGGGTTTCTGTGAATGTGGGAGGTGCTGAAGAGGTAGAGGTATAAAGAGAGGAAGATAGAGACACATGAGGACAGAGAATGGCTGCTCAGGGTCTAGAGAACTAAAAAGTTAAATAAAAAAAAAAGAAGCCAAGACTGGTGGCAACTACAAGATACAGAGGGTTGTTAGAAAGGGAAAGAGCAGCAGGAAACATGAGACAAAATCACCAGAAACTGAGAGTGATAGGAACCAATATAGTCAGAAAAAGGAAGGGGCAGGTAAAAGAAAGAAACAAAGTGATAGCGTGAGAGGCACATACAATAATAAGTCTAAGGGACACATAGACAAACATAGGCACTAAATAATCATAAACCTAACTGAAAGAAATCCTTGGGAACTAGGTTCAAGAAGTCGTCTGCCAGGTTGTACTAAGCATTGTTAATAATTGCAGTATTTTTATGTAAAGCTTATTCCCTTGGGCACTTCCCATCACACTCGAAACAATCATACATGGCAGTGCAACACTCATGCACAAGTCCAATAATCTATTAAAGTGATACTGATACTAAAAAATGAATTTTAACATATGAATGTACATTAAGGGGCAGATTTACTATTGGTCGAATTCGAGGGTTAATTAACAAGTCAGGTAATGATTTAATTTCAGGTGTCAGCATCTCTTTAATCCACTGCTATAGGGGGCAGTAGCGGTGATTTTTTTTTTTTGCACTTTGGACCCCATTATTCTACCACTAAGGGCACAAAATCAGTGTGTGAGCTATTATCCCATCAAGGTCATTTGGAAATCTCAAGAAAGAGTCTTCCAAATCATAATACATAGTGTAGCACTGTGACCCTATAATATGAACAATAGTCTGCTAGTTACTTGCAGGTTGTGCAAGACATGATGAAATGTTGATTTTATACTCATCCAAAACTGTAAGAGTTACACACACACTTGCACATTATCAATGTTTAGTATATCTGGTCCAGAGACTCCCTAGGGACTGCCACAAAAGGGTAACAGATAATGAAATCAGTTATAAGACAGTGAAATGTATAAGCATAATCTGAAAGGAAAGGGTCAGCAGACACAAACATGGTAAAATGCAAAAGCATACGTTTGCCAACAGAAAGCATAAGAAAATATCAAAATACTAGGAGGAAAGCAACATATTTAATTAAATGATTTATCAATTAATTAATTCATATATACTCAAGCTACAGCATCTTTTGTTGCTCTTTGTTGCTCTTTCTATGATCATCAAACTTTGCTCCATACTGTTCCTTAGCAATACATCGTTCTACTTTATTCTTCCTTCTATTCTTATTTGCTCAACCCTTTTAATCTCTTTTTCTTTACTCTATATCTTGTTCCACCACAGAAATGTAGGCATTTAGGGCTACAGTCTTAACATAAGGAAGCAAACCTTGATGCTGTTGTCCCATAACCCTCTTATTATATACATACTGTATGTTTCAACATTCCATTAGCATTAGTATCTTGATAATCTACTGTTTTACTGCTCAGAAAGAAGCAAGTATTGCTACGTAAGCACCACAGCAGACTATACAGTAGATTTCTTTCACAAATGGTTTCTCTACTACAGAAAGTTTCATACTGAGTGGGATACAGAGACATATCACATTGATGGCTCCAGAGACCTCCTATACAATTTACATGGTGGTTGTGGCCCTGGTTCATTATAAGGTTTAAGTGCTACTAAAATTTTGCATTCCTAGATTCTTTTTCTAAAGATAAGTTTACAGGAACAAACGTAACAAAAATCTGTAGACTTGTAAAAAATGATTCCACGTCAAAATAAGCAGACGCCATAACTTCCAGCAGCCACACAGTAAAATGCACAAATTAATTGTGATCAATGAAATTGGCAGTAAATCACAAGGAATGTACATTAGGTGAGCAAGAAAATCTGAATTCTACTACAGGCCAATAAACTGGCATGCAACAAAACTATGACATATCAGTGGCTGATAACCCAAGGCAAATATAACGAGCACTCAGTGTCTGCCAAGGAAAACAGCTTATTTTACACAAGGGGTGTAAGTAAGGGTCAGTACTACACTGGCTGGAATGTTGCCTGCTTAATGTTCTTCAAGAGATCTTTTTATTGAAAGTAAGCCTGTAGCCTGTATCAGCCACACTGACATACCACACAGATGATCCGTAACCAGTTATCCGAGTAAATCTCCTGTTATGTGTGTGTTTTAAGATTCTTCTAAAAGTAAATTTTGAAGCGGATACCAAAACACATCTGGCCTGAATCACTTTAAAAAGGGGTCGGTGTGCATAATGGTAGTGCACAGAGGACATGCTACTGAGGCACAAGCTGTGCACTTGAGATAATATTGCTACCCAACATGGAGAGAAATGTGTCATTCATTCAAATAAAAAAACTATATCTAAAAAACTTGTCATTCAAATATTACTTGCCCCTCTTCCGTGCTAGTCATGGGGGGCAGGCAATTACTTTCACTTTACATTCTACACTTCCTAGATGTCACTACACTGTCTCATGCACCCTGTTTCCTCAATGTTTATTTGTGTGTAGCCTCTGCATAGACATCAGGTCCCCCATTCTGGCACATAAACAAGATTATAGGAAAATGCATAGCTTGCTTTAACAATAGTGTTCACAAAATAGCGACTGCCTGTTTTCTATGACTGTGACTACAAATTGATACAAAGCGAACCTTATTATTTTAACAGCTGGTGACATCAGTATGTATACACACATTTATTGAAAGAATGTTTAAACGGTTTTTAAATTTTGTCTTTGAACTCACCGTTTACTGTGAGGTGTACCCAGCTGCCATTATGGAAGGTGTCATATTGGTGTTCCAACATCAGCACTTTGCACTCGTACCAGCCCTGATCTTGTGACCGAACTTGTTCAATGCGTAATGATGCCTTATCGTAAAGTGCTGCACGGCCTGAAACAGCATGAGTGGTCATTATATATAATACATTTACTGACACATACAGTCATTTGAAAAGGTTTGGGAACCCCTCTCAATCTGCATAATAATTTACTCCACTTTCAACAAAAAAAGATAACACTGGCATGTCTTTCATTTCCCGGGAACATCGAGTACTGGGGTGTTTTCTGAACAAAGATTTAGTAAAGTAGTGCTCAGTTGTATGAAATTAAATCAAATGTGACTGTGCTGTGCAAAAATTTGGGTACCCATGCAATTTAGCTAATTTGAATGCATGTAACTGCTCAATACTAATTACTGGCAACACCAAATTGTCTGGATTAGCTCATTAAGCCTTGAACTTCATAGGCAGGTGTGTCCAATCATGAGAAAAGATATTTATTGTTGGCCAATTGCAATTGTGCTTCTATTTGACTTTCCTTTGAAGAGTGATAGCATGGGATCCTCAAAGCAACTTTCAAAAGATCTGAAAACAAAGATTGTTCAGTATCATTATTTAGGGGAAGGCTACAAAAAGCTATAGCAGATGTTTAAACTGTCCATTTCAACTGTAAGAAATGGAAATCAGGAAATGGAAGACCAGAGGCACAGTTGCTGTAAAGTAAACCAAGGTCTGGCAGGCCAAGAAAAATTCAGGAGCAGCCTATTTCGGAGGATTGTAAGAATGGTTACAGACAACACAAAGATCACCTCCAAAGACCTGCAAGAACATCTTGTTGCAGATGGTGTATCTGTACATCGTTCTACATTTCAGTGCAATTTGCACAAAGAACATCTGTATGGCAAGGTGCCCTTTCTGCAATCATGCCACAAACAGAGTCGCTTGTTGTATGCAAAAGCTCATTTAGACAAGCCACAGTCATTTTGGAACAAAGTACTTTGGACTGATGAGACAAAAATTTGTTATTTAGTCATAACATGGGACCTGTTATGCAAAATACGAAGGGTTTTCTGGTTAAATGGGCTTTGGATCATACTTTAAGGCTACTATTAAAGCATTTTAACATTAAATAAACCCAATAGGATTGTTTTGCATCAAATAAGCATTAATTAGATATTACTTAGGATCAAGTACAAGTGTTTTATTATTAATGAGAAAAAAGAAATCATTTAAAAATTTTATCTGATTAAAATGGAGTCTATGGTGATGACCTTTCCATAATTTGGAGCTTTCTGGATAACAGATCCCATACTTGTAAAAATATCTCCTGCTGCCTTCGCACACACAAAAATGTAACTTTTGGTGCACTCAGATGCACTATGCCTGTGTGATGGTTAAAAGGAACAATCATATTTCTATCAATAAACAAACTGCACCGAACCAGACTTGATCAAAGAAATTTATTTTATCAACATTTTTGCTAGGCTTACCTGTATAGGTATATATATAGACAAATGTTCATTAAACCAAAAGTGCAGAGTATAGAGTAAAACTAGACCTCCGAACAAAGTCCTCTTATTCAGGAGAACAGCAAAGCGGAGAGACAACTTATCTGCTTATCACTTTTTTCATGCAAGGATCGCACCTTTCAGATACAGTCTAATGAAGTGTTATTAACACTCAGAATGCGTCACAATCTGATAACTGTATTAAAGGAACACAAGTATGATGGCTGGTACTGCAACAAATGTTTATAATGGGAGAAGTTAGTGGTTTGAGTTTTGTAAGCAGTCTTAACTGCACATAAGCAGTTGTGTTGGTGACACATAAAAGGATTTTTTCTGGGGGAGGGGTCCACATCACTAGTGCAGAGAGCGTGACTGGCACAGCGTCCCCGCTCTGCAGTCAAAAATGGAGTCCTAAGACTGGAGTGCTACCTACATTCAGCAGTGCTGTTTTCATGAAAAGTAGACAATTTGAATCCCTTAATTCCCCTGAGCCCCGCAACGGGACCTGCCAAAAATTACAGACAAAATTACACTTGAATTTCAGAAAAGAATACACTGCAACCAGTGCAGATTTTGCCAATTTTTTGTTCTCCTCCTCAGATGACCAAGAGGGATTTCACCAGAGGCCTAATGGTGCCAAGATGGGATTTTATTTAGCATATTTCATGTTTGTTTATGCTGAGACCAATTAAAAATAAAACTGAAACAAACACACCTCTATGTCTGAAACTGCATAAAAATAATTTTAGGATATGTACTTACCAACATATTCTGGATCTACATGAGGAGGATAGAAACCAAATTTGATGAAGATGGGAATGGGAACTCCAAATTTAAACCACTCAACAACATAGGGAGGGGGCTGTATCGTCAGTGGATGTACTACATCGCACCCCAAGATGACACTCTCTCCAGCACGAGCCGTGACAAACTGTGGCTCCTCCCGTGAGCCCCCAGCACCTAGAAAGATAGATAAAATCCATATAATCCAATTTTTAGATCAAAAAAATACATTGAAAATGAAAACAACATATTGGGGTCCTCCTTACCTTGACATAAAAGCCTGTTTGGTTCCTAAGGTACCACTCTGCTGCACACATTATACATTACAAGCATTCTTAACATAAGGGTCAGAACCCAATAATGGGTCCTCCTACAGTTAATAGTGGATGTCCATTAACCACTAACATTATGACATGTCTGTAACACACAACTGTAAAAAAATTAGGTGCACAATTAATTTCAAAAACATTTTTTTATCACAAACGGAATACTTAAACTCACATAGGAAAAGGTTAAACTTGCTTTATTGAATAAATCAAAATAAAAGTAATGACTTTCCAATAAGCATCTGTTAATTTTGAAACAGGAATATATGGATCTGGTACTATATTGGATTAAAATTTTCAAAACAAAATATTTTTGTTGCCTTTAATCATAAACTATTACCCTGCAGAATCCTATAAAAATGCATATAACTTGTGTCTTGGTTTTGAGTTGGCAGGTATGCATGGTTTAAAACATATCTAAAGATTCTGTCCTAAGTCAAAGCACTACATTTTTTTGTCTACCTGGCACATTTTATATAAAAAGATTAAAGGCAAAAGAATTACAGGTTTATTAGACACTTGGTTACGAATGATAATGGCATGCAGGAGACGGGAGGGCATTATTGATATAGGGGCAGTGATACACAGGTCAAACAGTTGCATTGTAATCTCTAACAAAATGTACAGTAATTCTAAAGTAGCTCAGTGGTGGACACCACTAAAGCTTCGAAGAAACTAGTGGAACACAACAAGAATGATGGCAGCTGAAAATGTGGGTATCATCTATAAAAAGGTTGAAAAAAAGACACACATCCATCAAGTTCAATCTTTGAACTCTTTTTTTAACCTGCCTAACTGCTAGGTGAGCCAGAGGCAGAAAACACCCATCTGAAGCCTCCGATTTGTCTCAGAGAAGGAAAAATTCCTTCCAGACTCCAAAATGGCAATCAGACTAGTCCCTGGATCAACTTGTACTATGAGCTATCTTCCATAACCCTCACTTGCTAAAAAGTCATCCAACCCCTTCTTAAAGGACCAGTTACATCAATTTCTTTAAACACCAAGACAAATTATTGTTTATAATTGCTAAGTCTTTATTGAGAAATAACTTACAAAAACTCAGCTTCTGCTCCTCTTCAGAAAAGGCGACAGGGTGGCCATGCATCCAGCGGTGCTTGATTTCTCCTCCCTGGCTCTCTGCTGCTGGATCCTGCAGGCAGCCGACTGGTGCTCCAAACTGGCAAAGTTTTCCCGATGTGTCCCAAGCCTGCTAGTACCTGAGTGCAGCACCCTCATCCCCACAGCATGGGGCCAACTTCACCTTTGCCTCCCACTCCTGCCCTGCCACATACCAGGGCAGAGCTCTGGAGCCGGGGGAGACAAATCTTGCTTCCCAATAGTCTTCTTCCACACTGTATTCTGCCCACTCCACTCACACTGCCAACACTGCTGCCAGGGAGTGTGACACTATATGCAGTGGGTCTTGTGTGGGCTCTGGGTCACTACTCCATATCGTTCTAGTGTCACCTATAATATAGATGATCAGGTCCCTAGCACTGCGCCACATTGATCTATAGATATACAAACAGACACATAGAGAATTCTATAGCAGGTCGCCGTACCTGGGCCGTGCTATGTGTATAACTATAGATCGATGTGGTGCAGCACAGAATACAGTGTGGAAGAAGACTCTGGGGAAGCGAGGTTTGTCACCCCCGGTTCTGGAGCTCTTCCCTGGTATGTGGCAAGGCAAGAGTGGGAGGCAACAATGAAGTTGGCTGTGGGGGTGAGGGTGCTGCACTCAGGCACTGGCAGGCTTGGGGCACATCGGGAAAACTTTGCCAGTTTGGAGCATCAGTCAGCGGCAAGCAGGATCCAGCAGCAGAGAGCCAGGGATGAGAAATCGAGTGCCAATGGATGGATGGTCATCCTGTCGCCTTTTCTGAAGAGGAGCGGAAGCTGAGTTTTTGCAAGTTATTTCTTGATAAAGACTTTGTAATTTTAAAATATAATTTGTCTTGATGTTATTTATTCATTGTGTACTAACAATTTTTTTATTTTTTTATTTGATGTTTCAGCCTGTACAACCGATTCAGGGAGAGAATTCCACATCTTCACATCTCTCACTGTAAAAAACCCTCCCGCATATTTAGGTGGAACCTCTTTTCTTCTAATTGGAATGTTGACCTTATGTCAGCTGGAAAGACCTACTGGTAAATAAAGCATTAGAGAGATTATAATATGATCCCCTTATATATTTATACAGTTATCATATCCCCCCATTAAGCAACTCTTCTCCAACGTGAGCATCCCCAATTTGGTCAGTCTTTCCTCATAGCTAAGATTTTCCATTCCTTTTACCAGCTTAGTTGCCCTTCTCTGGACCCTCTCTAATTCAAAAATGTCCTGTTTGAGCACTGAATAGAAAAACTGTGCAGCATATCCTAGATGAGGCCTTACCAGTGTACAGTGGAAGAATGACCCGTCCTCCCATGACTCTATGAGCCTTTTAATACAGCTCAAGACCTTATTTGTCTTTGATGCTGCTGACTGACACTGCTTGCTACAGCCAAGTTTATTATCTACAAGGACTCCAAGGTCCTTTTCCATAATGGATTTGCCTAGTGCAGTCCCATTAAGTGTATAAGTGGCTTGGATATTTTTACATCCCAGGTGCATGACTTTACATTTATCAACAAAGAATCTCATTTGCCACTTAGCTGTCCACATTGTCAGTTTGTCAAGATCCTGTTGCAGGGATGCCACATCTTGGATGGAATTAATTGGGCTGGATAGTTTTGTGTCATCGGCAAACACTGATACTTTACTTACAATACCCTCTCCTCTTTGCTTTTGAACAGGTGACCAGTAATTTCTACCTTCTGATTGGTTACTATGGGTTAATGCTCCTGGGCAAACTTAGTCCCTTTTATTGCATAACCACTTATGAGTCTTAAGGACAGAAGTGCTCTACAAAGCAACATACACTCTTTTTGAGCCGTAAACTAAAACTAAAGCCAGCACCTTCCACACGCTTATTAATTACAAGTGCAGAATAAGAGTAAATGGACAGCCAGTGTCCACGATTACACAGTACTGAGATGTGCAGTACAAAATGTGCTCACTGCAGAATTTGCACCACTGGCAGCATAGTCTGACAATTACCTACTTGGGTCCCACCAGTTTTATGTGAGACAACCATTGTACAGATGTTCTCTTTGAGCCCCAGATTTCTGAAATTTCTATTACATGTATGGGACCCCTTTTCTAGAATGCTCGGACCTGGGGCTCTCTGGATAATGAATCCCTCTGTAATTTGGATCTTCATACCTTAAGTCTACTAGAAAATCATGTAAACATTAAATAAACTTTATTGGCTGGTTTTGCCTCCAATAAGGATTATTTGTATCTTAGTTTGGATCTAGTACAAGGTGCTGTTTTATAATTATGGGGAAAAGGGAAATTATTTTTAAAAATATAAAGTATTTGGTGAGTCTGTGGGAAACAGTCTTTCCGTAATTAAGATGTTTCCGGATAATGGGTCCCATACCTGTACTCCTTATTTGCACAGATGAATGCAGGTACTAAATGGAATAATGTTATGATATTATTTCAAAAGCAATGTTGAAGTGGTTTTTTTCCTGTAAAAACAGCAAAGAAGAGTTACTATGTTGCAGATTTATTAAAAGAAGAGATTAAGGCTCATCACTGAAAAACTCACCCACATTCTATTAATTTCTAGGGCATTTACGTGGTGAACTTTAACTTTCACCCATTAATCAATACACTTTTACAAATCCGTCCCATAAGAATCATTAGAAAATGGGTGAGTTTTTCTGTGGTGTGTTTTCTCACATTTTGATAGATCTGCCCTCAACGTGTGACTACAGAAGGAGCTACATGTGCAGTACAACAAATTAAAATCTAGGCTTCAAGCATGAATTACACTGTCTGAGACAAACATTACAATAGCTGAACTTCTTGTTTGCAAAGGTTCCCATATTCCTATGGTCTATACCAGGGTAAGTGTAACGTACTTAAAAAATCTAATAAACAGCACGGACTACAAATGCCTCAAGCAATGACTGAAATCTTCTGCTTCAGATTTTCTTTCCACATTTCAGTAATACAGAATCTGAGAATATATCTGCTAACACAAATTATTTGTACAGTCACGCTCTGTAATGCATCATTTGTATTGCACAAAATAAGGAATACATTCTGCAGATATTTTTCCCCTTCTCCTTTCTGGTTGTGAACAGGTTAAACAAACCTTGGAAGCCTGCACAGAGCTGGGAATCTAGAGCGTGCACTGCTGCTAAGCTTTCTGATTGGCTGGCGATGACATCATTAGCTCTGGGGAGAGTTATCAGGGGATATTTCTGACATACCAGCAATGGCCAGCAAAAAAGAAAAAGAGGTGACCCCAACTGACAAGATATTGTATAAGGCAGACCCCGTAGCATCCTTCCCCAAGAGGACATATCTGTATGTGTTCATTTATTAAAGTCATAAGCACATAGACAAATAGAGAGAAAAGCAAAGAAAGAGACCAAGGGAGAGACAATGCATTTCTGTTTGTATGTTTTATGACCATGTATGCCACTGTACAGTGTGTGTTTAGCAGTTCTTCACACACGATTTATGTATTGATATAACACTGTATATATATGTTATAAAAATATTAGATAAGATTTTTCTCCCTCTTTTTTTAATGTATATTAATCTATATGTAAGGGATCCAGTCCGGATGTAGGTTTCACAGGTATACACCCGCGCTGCCTACATGTATGTGTCAAATTCACAAGCACCAGCTTTCTGTTCAGAAGGTGACATAATCTTTCTCACCCAGCCACATTCACACAAGGGCTATTCTAAGGAACTAGCAACTGAAACTAGGCTGCTGCTACATGAAAGCTAAGTTACATGGCATAATAGTCTATAGATGGAAGAGGTACAATCAATCAATTAAAAAAACATGATGACATCACCTTAAATCTCACAATACTTATTATATTATTACACAGATGGCATTCAGGGTTCAACACATACTCTTCCCAAACAGTAAATATGAGGCAGTATCCAAATAAAAACGGTTAAATGAAAAAAAGAGTGATTGCATAAGGTAGCAGTAATGGAGAAATATGTGAGACCAACAAGCGTGATAGCGTCAGAGAGCAGACAGCACTATAAAAAGGACTACTGAAATAAAGGCATAGGAAAATAAAGGAAATACATAAACAAATGTTCTTTTTCAATCCTCCCCCATCAAAAAGCAGTTCATCTTAACAATCTAAACAGCCCCACAGTTAGGCTGCCAGCTTTAACTGGAAGATTTTAGTAAGGATACTGTAAAGCTGGGGAGCTATCCAAGGTTCTGATCAGCATCCAGTAAGAGAAAGCAAGCAAAGACACAGCTCCTAAGAAATCAGAACTAGAAAGAGCAGACAGCTTTATGAGCTTGCTTGCTGCCAACCTGTGCAAACTTAGTACTTGCCCTTCCAAAAAACATTATTTCACATCCAGGAATGAACACACTAAAAAACACATAGTTTATGACTACTTGATTTAAAAAGGTGTTATCATAACAAGTATGCACCGTATAAATGTTCAGTTACTTCAGCATGAAGCTAGAAGTGTTTCCATGTCTTGGTGTTACTGGTCCTTTAAACAAATGGGAGAACGGTCTTCTCCAGTGAAAGCATTGAACATTGTTGATAAACAAACATCCACCAAAAGCAAAAATGATATGTCAACTTGATATAAGTACAGTATGGCACCTGTTATCAAGAATGCTTTGGACCTGGGGCTTTTGGATAATGGATCTTTCTGTAATTTGGATCTTCATACCTTAAGTCTACTAGAAAATCATTTAAACATGAAATAAACCCAATATCCTGGTTATTCTTCCAACGAGGATTGTTTTTATCTTAGTTAGGATCAAGTACAAGGTACTGTTTTATAGTTACAGAGAAAAAGCTAATTTTTTCAAACATTTTTGATTACTTTCCATAATTTGTTTTCTTGATAACGGGATTTAGGATCCCATACCTGTATAGCATTCCATTTAATCATTTGGGACCCAAATTATAATATATATTTATATATATTATATAAATGAATGCAGACTCAAGGCAGCTCTGGCTTGAGGCTCTAGATAGACTTTGTGCATCAGATATATAACATGTAACTTAAGCACCGTGCAAGAGGCCTACATCATGGGCACTCCTTTGCACTCACTAGCATGTCATTTAAGGTATTTTTAAATGAGTAATTTGATTGGATTGCATGGCTGTTTTTTCCCCAAAAGTGAATGTAGTGCATGAGATAATATTTCAATAAATACTACAGATGTCATAAACAATGTCTTACTATAGGTTATGAATAAAGTGTGAGAAGCATAGAGCATGAACCCTCCGCTATGTGATTACAGAAAATGCAGCACATTTCTTATTGTTATTGCTAATTTTCTATTCAGCCCCTCTCCTGTTTATATTCCAGTGTCTTATTCAGATTTATGCATGGGTGCTAGGAAAATGTGGACCTTACCAATTGTAAATTGTCTCAGAATATCACTCTTTGCATCACTCTGAAAGTTATCTCAAAGGTGAACAACCCCTTTAGCCT
This sequence comes from Xenopus borealis, assembly GCA_024363595.1. Taxonomy (NCBI): domain Eukaryota; kingdom Metazoa; phylum Chordata; class Amphibia; order Anura; family Pipidae; genus Xenopus; species Xenopus borealis. The sequence continues at coordinate 68,983,006 of CM044443.1, read as the reverse complement.
TACACATTTAGATTAGGATTAGTTGCTATTGGTCTCACTGTGATATTCCTTTTGGGATAAAATGTTTTTAAATCCATATAGCAGCAAAATGTGAAGCATATTTGCATGTATTGACTGAATTAAAAACTTTTCTCCCCCCCAATGTTTGCTATTATTACTAAGCATACCATAAACCTTAAAGTTGGGCATATTTCTGTTTCTTATTTCTTGTAGCAGCCCCACCACCCCAACGACTATGTATTAGTGGGCAGACACGGTAGAAAATATATGGTTAGGTACCTAAAAAGTAGACCAAGTCACTGTATCACTCAATACAGATATGAAGTCTTTTCATCTAACAGTACTTGATTAAACTGTAATATATGCAGCCATTGGCCAAGCAGATTTACCAGCACATCAGATACATAAGTAATTCTGCTTCATGTGGCCAACATATCACTTGACCCTTGGACAATATGTTCAAAAGGGTCAATATTTCAACATCCTTTGTTTGACCAGTTTTAGTTGAATATGACACAAAACACACTTCATTGAAGACCTTCTCTCTGAGGATATGTCTTTCCAAAGCTTCTGCAACTGCACCTCAATACTAATTAATATGTGCACCTATATGCCCCCTTGAATACAGTTTTAATCAAATTTTGTGTTGTTTTTGTACATACAGTCACATCCCTGAAGGTTACCATTCTAGTGGCCTAAGTGAAACAATCTTATATTTTATGGTTAAAGTCTTTTTTGCATTTAGGCTATTTGATTTTAGCATAAAGAAAATATGCTGCTGCAAAACAGGTGGTAAAGTAGTGAAAGTGCGGATCAATAAGGTTAATTACAGGCTACTTGGGGGTTTATTATAAAGTAGAAGAAACTGTTAACTGCTGTCTTTAAAAACAGTTGGATCTCTCCTTCTGAAAGCTGCATACACAAACACAGCTCTATAACATTTTGCTACACACAGTTGCTTTCTGCTGTGACCACACAAAATGACTAAATATGCCTTTCTGCATCTATATATTTGCAAGTTTGTTGACATTATGTCTCGCCTCATAGTCCTTCTTTAAATTCACATACAGAAATACTTACACACCTAGATGAACTCATTTATAAAGGGAATTCTATAAAAGAGGTGACCACCATCCGTATGTAAGAATGAGTGCACACATGTTGCTGGGGGTAGGTTATTTATGAGGTATGTAGCTAGCACCCTCCACTACCACTGCTGTGCCCTAGGCGTGTGCCTCTTCTGCCTACCCCCTAGTTCCAGCTCTGTATTGAAGGCTTAACACAATTGCATGGAGGTGGTATTAGAGACCAGCATTCACTGCTAAAACCTCCATGTAAGCAGAAAAATCGGTGGTTGATCATAAGCTAACACAGAGAACTGTGGACAGACCTTTCAGTACTGTTGATTGGCTGAGATTGTGATTTATAAATCATAAATTCTGTAAAGATGCAAAGGACTGGAAGTTGTGTAAAGTAGTGATATAATTAAATATTATCTTAATGCTACAAATTTAACAACACGCTACACTAAATTAAATTGCATGAAAAATGTAAGTGTAAAAATAAGTGACAGCTTGAAAAATGTTACCCAATATATAGGTTTTGGTGACTTTACACTGATTTTTTTTAAATAAAACCCAACTATTTGAGGTTTCAAAAAATAATCAGGCTTATTTTCCCATTTCCTTTTCTCTTTGCCCCATTTTTCTTTGACTCTTTGATAGATAACCCCTAAAGACCAAAGTTTTGTATGAAGGCGCCAAAGTGACAACCATGACTACTTCATCACATGTATCACAACAGGTATCACTGAGTTCAGAAGACAAGTGGTACTCATTTATGATGATATGTGGGAGGCTGTAAATTGCAAGCATTGATTGAATTTCACCAGACATTTTTGCAAACATTTGCAGTTTGTAGTAAATATACTGATTTTCCCACTGAATCCATCACAAGTATAATTTTCCAAGGTTAACTGAATGCTCCCTCGGTACATGCCCCTGTAAAATGAACAATCACAAAATATTGAGAAATTACTTGGAAGTTGGAAACCACATTTGCAACTGGCAATGAATGTATAAAAAAGCAATAAACATATGGTACCTATGTTAATATAGGGGAAGTGCACTCACATATATAATAATAAAACACTTGTGATTGTGATAATGTAAAATATATAACGATTATAAAGCTTAAGGTCTTGACTTTCTGCTTGCTAATGTAACAATGCTGTAGATAATTAACTGAGGAAAAAAGAAAGAGAAAGGTCACAATGACTTTTACTAAAATAACTGTAACAAAAAGCAACTTGGAACAACTTGTACCTTACTATAATGATTCTTAGAACAACCATGAATAGTCATGAAGCCAAAACAAGCAATCGATATTTTTGCCCCTTTAAGTAAACCAGTAGCATAAGTTAAAAGGTGAGATGAGGTAAATTCTGCAGGGAATTTTTAAATGGTATTTGGAATGCATCAGATCTGCTGATTAACTGGAAAGGCTGGATGTACACATATATGAGTGAAACCCAATAAGAAAGACTGTGGCTACAACTTCCAGGTATTTTCCTAAGTCCACCAACCTCTTTCCTGCCATCTAATCCAGGCAATGCATTATTGATCTTGTCTTTTAAGCGCAATATTGTTGACAGAGAGAACACTGATAGAGGTGCTAGTGAAGTGAAATAAACCTGTACTTGTAAGAATGTGATCAACACAAGATATTAGGGACAATGCTATTTCCTTTTTATTTCTTCAAGGAGAATCAACACCTATAATGCATGATCTTTCCCTCTAAAAAAGGAAGGCTTCAAATTGCAGATTTCTTAAATAATAATAATAAAAATAAACTTAGTAAGTTTAAAGAACATCAACCCAATAAATTATTTTTGACTAATAATAGAAAACTCTAAGCAACTTTGCAATATACATTAACTATATGTTTTTGGGGGGGGGGTTTGTTTATATATATATTTGTATATATATATATATATATACATATATTGCTTTTGAAAACATTGTTTGTCCATCTCATTCAATTATCTGCTCTGGTGGTGCTGGTTTTTAAAACAATGTAACATAAGACAACGGATTGAAAGACCAGTCTTGTTGTAGGAGGCTGGCTTTTACAACAACCAGGAGTTGAACAAATGCTGCTTTCAAATTAATAGCATCACATTTACAAATAACTTTTAAAGCACTAACATTTTTTAATAAATTCATATTGAAAAGTTGCATAGAATTGTGTTTTCTTTTATTAGGCCAAAAAAGATTTGTGTTGACGCTTTATTTAAAAGGAGAACTAAAAACACCCAATAAGAAAAGCCCCTACACTGCTCCCCCTGAATGGTTTAATCACCCCTGAAAGTGTTCCAAATACATTGCTAACACAACGGTGCAGAGTAAGCACTGCAGAGCTCATGGGCGCCATCTTCCAAATCTAGTAATTTATCTAGGGTATTATGTTGGGGCTTTTCCTTTTGGGAAGGGGTTGTTCACCTTTCAAACAGATTTAATGTCCTTGTCTCTGGTATTTGAGTCTATCAGCTCAGTAATTCAGGTGAAAATTCTAAAAAGTTACAATTTTGCAATATTTAGTTGATACATTTTTCAGTAGCATCTCGGGAATATTAGCAACTATTGTATCAATACCAACAGCTGCCTGTAATATAATTCAGGGATTCTGCTCAGCAGGGCTAAAGATAACACATTTATTAGCTAAATGTATCGATTTAGATACCCCCTCCCAGAGCTGCTTTAGATGGTGAAAAACAAAACTTTACACTTCAATCTTGAAATACAGTGAAAATAGAAAGCAATTGGAAAAAAGTTTTTAGTTCTGGTGTACTACAGTATCTGAAACCAGCTGAACTGAAAAAAGTGTTGGAAGGTGAACAGTCCCTTTAAAGTACACACACATTTCTTGACACACTTGTACAATTAAAGGACAAGCAAAGTCTAAAATAGAATAAGGCTAGAAATGCTGTATTTTGTATACTAAACATGAACTTAGTGCACCACAAGCCTAATCAAACAAATAATTTATGCTTTCAAAGTTGGCCACAGGGGGCAGTCATCTTGTAACTTTGTTATACATCTTTGCAAGACCAAGACTGTGCACATGCTCAGTGTTGTCTGGGCTTCTTAGGGATTGTCATAAATTATCAAAACAGGGAAACAAACAAAGCTGCTGGAGTTCTGCATGGCTGGGAAGTAAGGTGGGGGCTCCCGTTGCTGTTCAATTCAAAGTATGATTGGTTCCCTGCCAGCAGTTGGGGACCGTTTGACAAATCCTATCCACAGCAGTAAATGAAGGGAGAATTTCAATGTATACAGTCAGGTTTCTTATAAAAACAGTACATATTTTTTAATTTAAGTATATTGGAGATAGGTTACTTTTTCATTAAAGGTCGATGAGCTCAGAAAAAGTAAAGCAAGACTAGGCTCTGCCTAGTCTAGAACTGGGGACTTGTTTTTGCCAGTCATTGCTCCTCCTGGCTGACCAGGAACAAAATGAAGTAGAGCACACACAGTAGTGCAAGTAATGTAGTCCTGGTGCCCAGTATAAGGAGATCTGCAACCCCAATGTAGACTGTAAGAAGGAAGATACTGGCACACACGGTAATTAAATGCAGGGTTCCACCCTTAGTAGTTTATTAAGTGCGAACATGCAACGTTTCAGGGTAACAACCCCTTTATCAAGCATACTTGATAAAGGGGTTGTTACCCTGAAACGTTGCACGTCCTCCTGGCTGAGCCACAGCAGATTGTTTGGTCTGATTTATTTCAGTGATATCCTTCACCTTTACCTCTAACTTACAAACCCATTAGCCTCAGCTGTATGTACTTCCCCAGATAAGTGGTTATTTAAGACTTATTTAAGCCACTTATGTGACCTCGCCCAAGTTCCTGCCTTGTCCTTCATATTCGGATGTCCTGGACTGACCTCTGGCCTGTTATATACAAGCTTACTTGTGTAAACCGTTTAGAAATGCCCTAGAGTTTATATTTGAAATGTTTATGTTAGTAAGTTACGATATGTGGGGCATATGATGGTGAAAATGCAAGCTTTGATAAGGTTTTCAGAAATTGCATTAAAATGCTATGTTTAGTGTTGCTTTGCAGTTTAGTTGTTAGGAGTAGAACTACACATCCATCCATTTTGGATTTGGATTTGTGCAATCCTAAAAAAATATAGTTAGGGGGGTTTATGAAATGCAATATTTATTTTGCAGCAACCACAGCGTCAGCCATGAATAATCATTTGTACTATTTCCATTAGGGCATCATTAGATGGCCCATAATATAGTATTCCAATGCAAAATGGACTTCAAATAATTGAATTAATATTTGGGATGTTTTCGTTTGTACATAAGCATATGTGGGACATAGGACAGAGCAAAATGAAAACTTTGAGACAATATTAAAACATTTCATAAAAACTGCTTTGCTTGAATTCCTCTACAGTTGGTAGTTCGCAGTAGAAAGACAGTTTACACATTTTAAATAGGCAGGACAAGTTATTACAACTCTTACCACACAAAAAACAGGGATTATGTTTTTTACAATAGTATGCTCAAGGTAAATTTTGGGGTCCTTATGGGTCGGATACTGTGCTTTGCATCACACTAATCGGTAGACATCTGGCATTCATATTTTTGAAATTTTATCTTGATACCTAATGACATGTGAGAGATTTCGTTTCCAAAAGGTTTTCAGGGGCTTTACCCCATGTGTAAATTTTGTAGGGAATGCAGTGACTTCCTTGCAAATCTGAATGCAGCAATTGGTTGCTACTTGCTACATGCCAGATACTTAAATGACATGAATGATGAGATGATGTAACTTAAAGCTTTGAGGTGATTTGCCAGAATTTCCAGTTATGCTTTGCAGTTTGGTAGTTTGGAGTAGGATTTAGAAACTATACTTTCTAACAATATACAGCTTCTGGGGTGCACCTACTGTTTTTGGCCTTGTAATATAAATTCTGGACTGTTGCTTTGAAAAGTCAGAATTCTCCATAAAACCCGGGATGTGTTTTCTTAAATAAAAAATGGGTACATGAGTGATCACGTTTTATTTTAATGGTCAAAAACGTGCTTACTTGCTTTACTTTTTGATGTACATGTACTAGTTTGATATGAATTACCCTGTGAGTCAAATGTAAAGGACAGGTTTATATTTTAAGTCATTTGACTAGGAATAGGCACTCGGTTTTATTTCTGGTGGCCACATATGTGTCAGGTTTTCAGGCAAGACTCTCATACTCGCACACACTGTGAGGCCTATATAGAAGATGTATGTAAGTTATGAGGTGATAAGAATAAAATAAGTGCAAACCTCTAATCTTATTTACTTCTATAGATAGCCCTTATTTCACAGTTTGATATGTGGAAGTGTGTATATTGGGTTATAATTGTGATACCAAAACGTAAATTCATTCACAATGCCCCTCAGTTAAACATGATGCATTTTATGCACGTTATAACAATTGGCAAACAAAAATATACTCTACTTTTTGACATGAGTTGATTTCTTTGGCCATATGTAGAAAAGGGCATTTGAATAAATATAGATTATAAGTACAGATTGAAAGGAACCATGCTCCAATCACCATTATACTTACAGGGTAATGCAACCCTTGCTTCATTTGTTCCATTGTGAATGATGGATTCTGGAAACTGAAGTCCCTCTACTAGGTGGTGCACAGATTTGCTGGAAAGCAGAGGAACTTACAGATCCAAAATACACAAAGGTGCAGAAAAGGAGACCAAGGTGCAGACGGTCCCTGCAGCACTGGAAGATTATTATTATATGTCTGTGTAAAAAAAATTAATTAAAAAAATGATATATATATTTATATATATATTTGATGAAAAGGATGACCGCAATATCTTGTAAATTACTGAAAGGTGTATTAAAGACCACATGAAAATGACATGGCATTTTGGTCCACACAAGGACTTTTTTCTTATTATTTTATTTTATTATTGGAAGTTCAGATAGTGTTCATGCAACCTTTCAATATTTCAGTAGCAGATATATCTAAAATATAATTCCGTGTGGTATTTATAATAGATTTAATAAAGAGCCTTCTTAAGTCTAACTCCACTAGCAGTGAATAACAATACACAGACTTAATTGTGCATCTAGTTATAAGTATAGAATCCTCCCAAACAATGTTATTTCTCTAGCTGTGAAGCATTTTCTACAGCTGGTACTGGAAACTGTATTTGTACAACAGTTGGCAGGATACAAGCTGTGCTATGTGTGCTGCATGTGCCAGACATTATGTGACACGTCATCCATTACAATACAAACCAGAAATATTAATTCAACAGTAGTAGCAGTCAGGTCCTTGTACTGGGACAGATTTTACAATCTAAGGCAGGTAAACAGTTACAACAAACCCCACAATTAAGGGGATTGGATAGGAGGGAGATTTTAGAAGCCAAAGCATCAAAAACATCCTTGCACTGTGTATAGATAATATTACGTATTACAGGTATGGGACCCATTATCCAGAATGCTAGGGACCTAGGGCTTTCCGGATAACGGGTCTTTCCATAATTTGGATCCTCACACCTTAGAACTACTAGAAAATCATGTAAACAATAAATAAACCCAAGAGGCTTGTTTTGCTTCCAATAAGGATTAATTATATCTTAGTTTGGATCAAGTAAAAGCTACTGTTTTATTATTAGAGAGAAAAAGGTAATTTAAAAAAAATCTGGATTATTTGATTACAACAGAGTTTATGGGAAAAAATGTCCGTAATTCTGAACTTTCTGGATAACGGGTTTCCAGCTAACGGATCCCATAACTGTACTAGATAATATTGAATACTAATATTAAATAACATGTAATTGCATTGCATAAATTCAGAGCTTTAAATATGTATGCTGCAATCCTTCTAACCCAGGTGAATAAGGTGCACAATTCAAATTAAAGGGCAAGTCAACCCCAAAATAAACATTTAACAATTTTCAGTACTTTTAAAGCTACTTTTTAAAGGAGACAAAAAGGATAAATGTAAAAGCCCTAATTTTGTAGGTAATTATGAGTAATATATGGTGTTGCTTTTACATGGTACTAAAAATTAACATTATCTTTAAAAATATCCCCTTTATAAGAACTCCCTATAGATGTTCACTGGTCCCTGCCCCTGTTTCAAATGAGGGTGGGCGTGTCCTAATGGTCCCTGTCAGAAGAACAATAGGATGGGAACAGCCAATCACATCCCTGCAGTCGCACAAGCAAAGACAGGATTCAGTTCCCTGTCAGATCCTGCTTGCAGCTGAATGGTTCCTGTCCTACAGTGCAGTGAGCACCACCGGCTCCCCTGCACAGCCTGGGAATTCAGGGAGAAGGAAGTGGAAGAGATGGGTGGGATTATTATGGTTTTTGCAGAAATATTCAATAAATCAGCCTGAAACACTACTTTTTTTAAGCACAATTCTTCTATACCTAAATGAGTATAATGCATTGATATGTTCTTATTTTTATACACAAAATGACTCCTTTAAAAAAAAACAGCTGCTACTGAAAGCAGAATTTGCTTAACTCCTGGTTGTTACTTTTTAAACAATGTTGCAAAAGTCTTTGTCCCCAGCAAAGACAGGTCTGTTAATCAGCTGCCTTGTCTTACATTGTATCAACAGTCTGTGAATAGAAAGGGAAAGACAAACAATGCTTTCAACAGCAATATAATACAAATGACTTAAAAACCATGATGTGTAATGAATGTATACTGCACAGTTGCTTAGAATTAATTTTTCTTTTATAAGACAAAAAAATTTTTTTTGGGTTGGTATGCCCTTTAAGCCAGATGGGGAAGCGAAGACCAGTTTGTACTAGAGGAGACTAGCTAGATAGAAGGTGGCTCTTTCTTGAGCAACCGGATACTTAGTACTGCACTTGTGGTCCATAACCCCTTAATACAAGAGCTGTTAGTCTAAAAGGGTCATTTAAGTGCATAAAGGGCTCATTTGCAAGCACAGTTACAAAGTACTCAAATGGCTGCAAAGTTGAGCAAGCACAGGTGCTATTCAGAAAGGTTCTTGCATTAATACATGCTCTCAACGTGCAGCAAGCACAAATGCTTTTCTTCAGTCTGTTTCAATGAATTACGTACAAGTGCATGCAGTAACACAAGGACGCCAAGTCCAGGATCAGACTAATCCCTGGGTTCTCTCAGTCAATTTCATCAGTAGCTGCAACAGTCTTGCACCAAATTAATCAAACTCGTATGCTTCTACTAGCAGAAGAGAAATGCAGGTGGGAAATACATGCTGCAACTTGTGTGTGATTAACCAAAATAAAAAATGAATATGCTTCTATATTGGAGCATCTTGTGCAAGTTGCTATGGACACAACTATCATGTGCTAGAAATAAATGCTGCATTCTGGCAAAACACATGGACTTTTGAACTTTACACAGAATTTGTAAATTACCTTGATTTTTATTTTTAACATGTATTTCTATAGCGCCAACATATTTCGTAGCGCTGTTGTGTTTAACATTTAAGGGTAGATGTAGTTTGGGAATTACTACAGTTTACTACAGATATCTACTGCATTAAGACATGGGTGTTTTAACTTTTGGAACACTGCATTACTTAGTGTTAAAACCTGTGCTTGCAGCAGATTCTGTGAGTTGTACCTGCAGCCTGATTCAGTTACCAGAATTAGGTAGAGCTAAAGTGATTTTCATGTGAGTGTTGTCTTATGCTTTGGATTCACTATATTCTGTAATACTTAATTTGCACAACAAATGCATAAATGTGGGATTGCAGGAATAACTACACATTCAGAAATGTTAACGTTCCTGTATTTTTAAGGAGTCTCCCTGATTTAGGCCGTTCTCACCAGGTCACCCACAGTAATAGGTCTGTCTCCAGCACTTTGCACCCAATACCTAACTTACCTTGAAATTGAAATGCAAATAATAATAATTCAGAGTAAGGGTGGAACAAGGAGGGGCAAAGTGGAATAGGGATGGAACCTGGGTGTGGCTATGATGCCCCCAAACCACTTTGGTTTGGAGTTGAAATCTCAGCACATTTAGTATGATTAAAGAACTCAAATAAACACAACACTTAAAACATTATTAAAGGAAAACTATACCCCCAAAATGAATACTTGAGCAACAAGTTAAGTGACATATTAAAGAATCTTACCAAACTGGAATATATATTTAAGTAAATATTGCCCTTTTACATCTCTTGCCTTGAACCACAATTTCATGATGGTCTGTGTGCTGCCTCAGAGATCACCTGACCAGAAATATTTCAACTCTAACTGTAACAGGAAGAAGTGTGGAAGCAAAAGACGGAACTGTCTGTTAATTGGCTCATGTGACCTAACTTTATAGTTTGTTTGTATGTTTGTGTGCACCGTTGAATCCTAGGATCCCAGGAGGCTGTCCTTATTTTTTAAAATGGCAATTTTCTATTTATGATTACCCAATGACACATGCTACTAAAAAAGTGTATTATTATGAAAATGGTTTATTTACATGAAGCAGGGTTTTACATATGAGTTGTTTTATGCAGTATCTTTTTATAGAGACTTACATTGTTTGGGGGGTATAGTTTTCCTTTAACAACTGAATTTACATCTCCACTGGTGATGTACAGGTCAACAAAAGTTCCACCCGCATCCGACCCAAACTCACCCAACCCATACCCGCTCATTCCCGGCTTCCCTGCTCCTCATATAAACTCGCCCTGTCGATAATGTCACAAAAGGGGCAGGGAGAGCAGGCGTGTGCCTATAAAACCAGGCGCTGGAATGTGGCACAAACAGTGACCCAAACCCACCCGACCCACAGGTATTGGGCTGTCTGCACATGACTAATCTCCACCCTTTCACTACACTAGTACAACATACCACAGACAGAAGTATTTGTGGATTGCAAAACAGTTGGAAATGGAACAGATATATTTTATTTCAGCACCCATGCGAGGACTAAACATACATTTAAACTTATAATCTTAAGCTTCACTGAGAAATATGGTGTACAAAATGGCAGTTATTGGTTGAAATAGGGAAATAAAGTATACATGAGAATGCCTTTTCAGAGAAGGTTTTGACAGGCTGACATATAATACCGTTAAATCCTCATTGGACTGTCCAATAAAATCCAATTAACCAATGCCTCACCATAGAAATGTATGGTGAGATGATGGCTATCTCTGAAGAGACTGGGGGCGACTTGCTGTATGTTCTTCACCTTTGCCATGTTGCCTCTCTTCCCTTAGCAGAACACTTTCCTATTTTCTTCACTTACCAAGCCATAGGAAATTCAGCTACATTCAGATGTACATGGTTTTTCACATGAAATACAGATACTGAATACTTGAAATGCTTTTTAAAAGACCCTCTACTAGACAGGACACTCATTTCATCCTGTACTGTATTTCTTCCTTTATAATCAATTTTGTATGACAAGCTGTTCAGTCCCTGAATTGTTCTACCTGCAGTGCACCACTTAAAATAAAATGTCTGCTACATAAGCACAATTGCAAAGATTGTGTTAAAAAGGTTTTTGCAACACTGGCATATTCCATACCAGAATACATTTTATTGTTGAACTGTAAAGGTCTGTAGCTGTTACTTCAAAAGACAACTTCTGTCTAGCTACAGATTTCACATTCACATTTACAGGCAAGTTCAAAATGATATGCCCACCTCCCTTTGATTACCTATAATTTCATAGATTATAGCTGTCTGTTGCACATCACATCTGTGATGCTGGAAAATTGAGCAGTCTATGTGCAGAATCACTCTGTCTGTGGACAGTGAAAATGTCATTACATCACCTCCTAACTGTTAACACCTCCTAAAGGGTGTATCACAATTTCCATGCAGCCATTTCTGCTTCCTTCTGCTCATGGCAACAGATCATCTGACATCTCTCAAGAAAGGTAACTAGAAAATAGCACATTGGCTAAAATGCAAACTGCAATACTGTCTATAGATTATGATATCTGGAAATCCCACACTCATCGCTGTAACTTGCTCTGGTTTAAGACTCGTTCTACTTAGCACTGCAATCACTAATGGAAATTGTAAGCTGTCATCTATCAGAATCCTAAAAACCGCAGTCTGACAATTAGCTTGCAAGTCTCGTTCTTCTTCTAATTATCCCACCCTCTTGATACAAAAAAACAACACAAAAAAACACAGCTTAAAATGCTTTCTCAGATTGGATGTAAGAGATATTCTGCAAGTACATGTGCATTCGATCTAATAATGTCATTTTCAAGGGCATTAATTTGTGAAGGTGAAATAAGGATTCACACAGCTACATCTTTTAGATGGTTGTGGCACGTGGTACATATGGAAAGTCTCTATTCCACTTCAGTCTAGTCAGTGGATACTGTCTCAGAATAAGTCAAACCTCCCTATTAAACTATACACTGGCAGCTCACAAAATGATGATGTCTTTCCAAATAACTAAAAGAGGCAAAGTGGCTGCTGAGTGGGCAGGGACAGCTCACTTAAATGTGTCACCTCTCACACTTACGTCCGTGACAAATCTCACACCAGGAAAAAGAAAGTGATACTTCTCTCACAAATGCTGTGTGTGATACTTATAAATGCTGCAACACTTCCTATGCAGAAGAAGCAGCGTCACCTCTTTTACAAAAACTCAAGATCATCTTACTTATCTAAAGAAAATATATTTACCAAGACTATAAAAGGATAACAATCCCCCCATGCTCCCACTGAAATTAATGTATTACACACCAAAGTCAACCGATCATAACACATTCAAATACTATTAATAATCCATAAATCATATCGTAATGCCATCCTTATTTTCATAAAGAACCATCTTTAGTCTTCACAAAGGATATCTCTTTTTCATTTCTGACTTGACCCCCTGCTTGGGGACCATGGTTTTAACTTCCAACATAAAATGAACAGCAGTGTCATAATCTAACTCTGCATACTGACTTACTCACCCTAATAACTGGCTAAGGAGCGGCTGCAACCTACTTCTTACTTTTATTTAAAATGCAAAACCTCAAAAGAGATAGAGAATCAGCTACCATGGGGGGACAATGACCTTAGCCTTCCGCGCACTGGTATAAAGAGTGGCAAGTGGTGTATCTTTCTGGAAAGATATTGATTTACCCTGCCTTTAAGATAGCATCCCATCATCAGCAACTGCAGGACACATCCATCAGTAACTGAATACAGCTCTTTCTACTACAGAATCAAATGGCATACTTGTGTTCAGATGGAATGATATGAAGTAATATTTGAAGAATTGCTCAACAATGTGATCTATTTGTTCCAAGCCACAGCTGATTGGTATCTGAACCCAGAATAAATCAATGCTTCATGACCTCACTTGCACTTTGTGAGAAAGGCATCCATGCAGACTGCCTGGCACACATGGAAAGGCCTCTTCTATAGACTCACTGCAATTGGATGTCCTGGTTAATTCTACGTTATTATTCAGTTGATGGTTCTATTCTAAATACTTGAGGAACATAGAAAACAGTTATCAGGGCTGTAAGTATAATGGGGATGATGCTGCACAGACTTATGGAAAGTGGGACTGCAGCTCACATTATCTATTTCATTAAAATGCAACTCTCCATCCTGTGGTCCCACCATTTATTCCTATGACACTCATAAGACTAAGAAGGGACATATCTGGGGATGCTGGAAGTTGTAGCTGAAAGAAAGGTAGGGGCCCAGGAGAGATAAACCCGAGGAACCAGGCAAATGCCACTTAGAATTCCCTTCAGTAGAGGAAGCTGGATTAGGAGTTATTGCACTTCAACTCACCTTGAACAGACAGTCCCCGGGTGCTGATTACACTTGCTATCAAAGTGAGCACATACCAAATCATAGTACTGCAGAGCACCAGTCAGGAGCCTCATCATATCTCAAACGTGCCCTTCTTGTTGCAGACTTGTCATTGCCATGCAGCTCCCGGTTGGTGCAGACCTTTCCTTCCGATACCCTTTTCATGCCTCGCTCCTTCTTCCCCGCTGCCTCGTCTTCCCTGTCTCCATCGCAGCCCCTCTCCGGCTCTCAGCACTACTCCCAACAAGACCAAGACGAACCAAGTCCGCGGTGAAGCCTAGCCCGGCTTCTTTACATGCTCGCACCGCCCACGGACTCAGTTGACTGGTCAGCCTGCAGAGGAGTAGGTGGTGATTGGCTGAGGGTGGTGCCAGTCGACTTTCTATCTCTGGCGAAGCCGTTTCAAGGTGCGTTGTAGCGCACAGTGCGCAAGACCCGCAGTATCTTGCGCATTGCTGAAGAGAGGACGCTTTATGGACTTTTTCTGGTCGCGCTGCATGGCATCTTTAACAGCATCTTCCCGCTTAGTCCTCGCTTCGCACATCTGACTGGGATGCAAGAGATGAAAGGGCTTCAACCGGAGAATGACATCAGCTGCGATTATCTTTCATGCTCAGGAGGGGAGGAGGGAGGGAGACCTGGCTGCAAGTGGTCCCGGTTCGGCTGCTGATGGAACATGGCAAGAAGCAGGGATATTGTAGCCCTAAATAGAGCCTCGCACATTGCTGACGCGCTTTTCTGCATTCTGTCATCTTTGGCTTCTGGTTCGGTTTCCAGTGTTACTGCCGGACCGTCATCATCCGTGCACTATTTCTATAAACCCGTAGCTCTAGCGCACTCAGCTGTGGAATCGGCTAGTACAATAACAAGGCCGCGTCACATATATCGAGATAGCGGAGGGACACATTTACAGGGCGGTTGAGGCTAGAAAGATACACGCTCATTTTGTGCAGTTGTTGCTTTCTGTCACAATAGCAATATGGCAATGGAGTGTGCTGGGGAGGTGACTGAGTGAGAACTCATCATCCCTCTCAAACACTGGGAGATGGGGACTAGGATTTCTATTGTTATTCCTACACTCCACAAGCAGTCTTGTTCTACAGAAGCTAAAATTTTACCAGTTACAAGTAAAATTGTGGTTGACTGGGATAAACTGAATACATATTAAAATGGTGATTGGAATTTGGTTTTGCGTTCTGTAGACTTCTTGGTGGACAGGTCAGCCTGTTAATTCAGAATTCTCAATATGCTGAACCTTTCATATATTTATAATAAAGGTTGGGTAAAACTTGGTAGAAATGGGCTGCTCATATTCCACCAGTGTTTCCATAAGGGTTGCCACTTTTTTCTTGAAAAAAATACCGGCCTTCCTATATATTTACCTTTTTTCCCTATTAATAAGATTGGGATCAGCCATCAAAAATACCGGCCAGGTTGGTAAAATACCGGCCAGGTGGCAACCCTACTTTCCATCTGTGTTGGGATCTGCAGTCAAAATCCAAATTCCAGTCAGCTAGAAACTGTGTGGTGTCTGATCGAGCACCCTGGTACGTCAACGTTTGTATTAATTGTCTTTATACTAGGGATGCACTGAATCCACTATTTAGGATTCGGCCGAATTCCCAGATCCTTTGTGAAAGATTCAGCCAAATACCAGACCAAATCCTAATTTGCATATGCAAATTAGAGGCGAGAAAGTAAAAAGTGGAAAAAGAATGTTTTACTCCTTTGTTTTTAGATGAAAAGACATGTGATTTCCCTTCCCAAACATGGATTGGTCTGAATCCTGCTGAAAAAGGCCGAATCCCGAACCGTATCCTGGATTCGGTGCATCCCTACTTTATACAATCATCATTAAATGTGAAATGGGTTGCCTGCCTGATTTGAACTTAAATGGGTCATGACGGGTCCTGATGAGGTCTTTCAGATGATTGGCAAACAGTCTTGTTGGCTAGCAGTTTGCAACAGCTCTGGGCTGTGAATCTGCCCATAAGTACAATTGTATAAATCCAACATATGAAGCCAGACTATTTATTGGTATATAAAATGTTTTATACTGTACGAATGTGTAAAAATTAGCAACTTATTCCACGCTTTCACATTTCTGTAGCCAATCCATTTCAACCATTCTAGCCTACACATTCTCATTAAACTCCCTTGAACCCCTCTCCTAAATTTTAGTTTTGTTACATTTTTTCATACTTTTCTGTGCAATTAAATGTCTTTCCCTCAAAATATATATATGTTCCTGTTCAAACTGTTTTTAATGTTAGAATTATCGTTTTACTCTTTAGCATATGATGGTGAGCTAAAACAATTCTGGATCGCAAAAGCTGAGAGGGTGTAATACTTGACAAAGCAGACTTATTGGCCAGAGCATAGAGGGTTCAGTTGGGGGTGTCCTGAAATTAATTAGCTGTGGTGTTTAGTGTCGATATATTTCATAGTTCTTTATAGAGAAGTTACACCTCACATGGATTTCTGGCCCTTTAGAGCTAATTTAATTTTCCAGTCACATGCCCACTTAGGGTAGAACTACACAGCCGATTTCCACGTAGGGTTGCCACCTGACCAGTATTTTTAATGTTATTAATAGGAAAAAAAGATAAATATACAGGAAGGCCGGTATTTTTTTCAGGAAAAGGTGGCAACGCTATTTCCACGTGATCTTGCTCAATCAGTCGCGCTGCTCCAAAACGCAGGTGTCAATTAGAATGCGAGGGACTGTCGGATGAACACTGGAACACCATCTGACATTTGTATTTCTTAAGTTGGATGTGGCTGAAAACAAGGTAAGAAATATAGTTTGTTGCATCTAACGTGATGCCTGCATTTTGGCGCAGCACATCTGATCCAGCAAATACGCATGGTAATCGGTCGTGTAGTTCTACCCTAACACAAACTGGGGTCAGTTTTCATGAGAAACCAATTAACCTACCATAATGTTTTTGAACTGTTGGTAGAAAACTTGAAATCGGAAGAAAACACTTTGGTCAAAATGCCGAAGAACAAAAAGGACATTTACTAAGTTACTGTCCTTGTGTGTGTGTGGGGGGGAGGGGGGGGCATAGTTAATAGCAAGGTTTGATTACAATTTATTCAGCATACTCCATATGCCAATCCAATCATTAAAAAAGAGGGGGTCTAATGCCCCCTGAAAAGCTTACCAAGTTGTATTAAAATAAACCTTAACTTGTACCAAACACCTGCCAAAAATGAAACGGGGCCATAGATTAAAGTACTTTACACAAACATTTTCAGTAGCTATATGTATTTAAAGGGGATT
Source organism: Xenopus borealis (assembly GCA_024363595.1). Lineage (NCBI taxonomy): Eukaryota > Metazoa > Chordata > Amphibia > Anura > Pipidae > Xenopus > Xenopus borealis. The sequence continues at coordinate 68,965,891 of CM044443.1, read as the reverse complement.
ACACAGCATCCTAGTTTGTTGTATGGATTCTGACAGAACCCCCTCAAAATAACCTTCCATGTAATATAATTTTATTTTTACATTATCGCCAACTCAGCTCCAATACTCCTGAAATGAGAGTTGCTAGCAGCGAATCTCTCTCCCTTCAGGAGTGGGGGCCAGTCAAATAAGAGTATAAATGGCACCTAGGGTGACATTACAGATGCCATGTATGCTCGCTTCTGATTGACTCCCACACCTCAAGGCAGAGTCAAGAGTAACAGATCTGGAGTGGCCATGGCTGCAGGGTTAGTTACCATTTTATTGAAAACCAATAATATTACAAAGTAGGTTAATTGAGGAATCTTATCAGGCAGTTCATATCTTAGATACAATGAGTTGGAATCTGTAGCAATGTGCTCCATATTGTTTCTCACAGCATTTTGCAGTGCTCCATCTGTAAATCTGGGCCAAAGGCCTTGCCATTAGTTATATATAGGCATTTTATTTATTTCTCAATTTTTTTAGGACAATTATAGACCAAAACATTGACTGTGTATTTTCTCCAGTCATAAAATGGTTCTGTTTTTATTTATCAGACAGTTCATAAGTACCATTTTTTGTATCCGTGGAGCATCACTTCCATAGCTTTCTCATCTACCTCCAACCTTAAAAAAAATCACAGTGAAAATGTTGAAAAATCCATAAAATGTAATATATGTATTTCCATGCAGTGGCCTTTCTTAATCCTGATTGGATTGGGATTTATTGTGATTAAAGTAATTGTGGGGTTGGGGTATTACTTTTAATACAAGATTAAAAAGAAATCAATGTGTGCTGAAGCAGAAATTACATGCAAATTATCTTTTGTACATAATGACATCATGGGGAAAATAATGAAAAAACTGTATGATTTTTAAATGGATGGAAATTTTACCCTGTGCCATGAAAGAATTTATAACAGAAACATTCTGGATTGCCTTATTAATCGAGCATTTACATCATTCAAGTGGGCTTGCAATTTGTAACTAATGTGAAAAACGTCTGTGATCATGCAGAGCAGTGGTCTGGTATTGCTAATAATTATTCACTATGATATTTAGACATGTTTCATTGATATGTTCCCAATTAATGTAGAAATGTAAAGCTATTCAGGGTTTTCCTGGCACAACCTTGGATGAGTGTTCAGATGTGCCCTCCCCACGCACATATACTCAGTAAGGGTTCATTGAGTCATGCCAAAGCCGCCTGCTCTCTGTTGCAGCGTGATGGGTATTGCGTTACTCATCTCCTTCACAAATAGATTCATAGAGTACAGAACACCAAGTGCCTAACTGGTTAATAACAGCCATGTGTCACAGTCGGCTATGTGGGGAGGAATATACAGAGGCAGCAAGCAGCGATGAATAGGCTGTTCTGTGAAGTGAGGCGGGGGTGAAAGGGATCAACACTGTGTCATTCTGATTTGAGAGGACATTTGTTAAAAGTGTTGAAAAAAAACTGAAAAAGACAGAAACAGTGTTCATGTTCTAAACGCATATTGTGCTTTTATTCATCCAGCTGCTTCTACGAACGTCATATACCCCCCCAGATTTCTTTAAGTTTCTATAATAGTTTTTTAATGATCCGTGACAGTCCAGTTTGTCATTTTGGGCAAGGATATTTATGGATTACACTAAAAGCAATGCGCCTCTCTAAGAGAACAAAAAAACCTAGGATGCGAGAGTTACTCAACGCTATCTTTTTTATCAGGTATATTAATAGTAATATATAGTTTTATTAATAGTATAATTTTTTTTTTAACGACTGATTTACAGTATGGACAGAACATTGTCCCACAGGTCAGCAATGCAATCAGCCCAATGTGGCCTAGCATGAGTGATCAAATTGAACAGAGATATGCTTGCTCGGCCATCTTGTCAGATCAGCTCAAAGTGAATGCCAGTTTTACTATATCTTCGTTCCCTTGCTAATGTAAGTGCCTGTATGGAGGGAGCAGTTATGACCATCTGAGCATAAAAATACTGGTTGCAACTATAAGGCCATGTACAGTAAAGATTATTTTACTGTATTCCACCTCCATCCTTCCAAAAGTGCCCAACTGTAATGCATGATGATGATTTTCTTTGGATATTTCAGCATTCTGTTGGCTACTGCAAAAAAATTCTGAAAGACAAAAGTTAACTTTTTAGCAAGAAGATAATTCAGAGCATACAGCCAACGCAACTCCATTCTGACTTGTAGCATGTCTTGTAGAGCAGCTATCAATTCTTTTTCTCCACTTTACCTGAAATAACTGTCAAAATGTTTCCAAGGTTAAGTACAATTAAATGCATACACTTCACACAATCCTGCATAAGACAGACTTTGATAGTCAGGGCCTGTCAGACATTACTACTGAATACTCTCACAGGTCATACATGGTCACATTCTGGAAATCCCTTGATTGCCTGATAGTATCATTTGCCATTGGCCTTTCCCTTATCACCATGTGCCAAATTTCCCCCTTTACAATGTACCAGTCTCTCCCCCTTTTGTGCCATTGTTTGTTCAATTCCTGTCTGTTCCATTTAACCTTATGTTTCCATGTATTATTGCTTTCTCAATCTGTACATATCTAACCATTTCCCCTTGGTTTACCCTATACTCTTCTTGTGTGGCTGTCGCTTCTGTTTTCCATTTACTCACTTTGTGTCTGTTGTACTTACTCTGACTTTCCATGTATTTTCTTCACATTTTCTTGCCACGTGCCAATCTATCCTCCTCTCAAACAATATGCCAGTTATTACTCTTATGTCTTTACTTCAAGTGGCATAATGTGTCCATGCTTTTTCTTTCAGGTTCTAGTTGTTTTGCATGCTTATTCTTCCCTCAATGGACCAATGAAAAAGCTGAATATATCAATATATCAGTGGTGATTATAGCTGCAGAAACGAAAAGATTTTGTGAGTATGAAACTCATGCTCAAGAAAGCAGACAGCAGAAACTGTCCAATAGTTTTCTTGTAGTTACAATTTTGATATTTTAAAATATTGTATGTACATTTCAAAATACTGAATGCTAAGTCAGTCTTCACATTAAAGTGGAACTATCGCAAAAATTACAAATTTAATATAAGCTTCATCACTCAAACATTCTAAATACAGTCAATTAAATGTTCTTCATCATTTCTGAAATGATCAAGTTTAGCTTCACTATCCCTCTCTCAGCATCTGTTTCTCCTCATTCTCTCTTCATGCAGAGGTTGGGTGTCCAATAATCATTGACTGTTAGATCCCATATATCTTATAGGGGGCTCCTTTTCCCAAGAATATGTATAGAGCTCACTCTATTAAAACCCTGTGTCTCTTTACATGCAGGATTTGTTGAAAAGGCAGT
>CM044443.1:68935287-68948117 GCA_024363595.1 Xenopus borealis | reverse complement strand
TTTATTTGCACACAAAAAAGAACTGTTCTAACACTTTTCATGCATAATGGGGCACTTACTCATAGGCATGAGGGCATTTTTCCCTTGAGTAGTTATCACCCGTGTTTGATTAATTATAACATGTATTTGTTTTACATTTTGTAGAAGGAATCTAACCCTCTTCCTTTCATTTTATATTTAAAAGATTCAGAACTGTACAAATAAACTGCATTTAGATAGCACTGGTGTTTGTATTCCATTGCTTTAATAATATTTAAAGGTAGGAAGAATTCCAAGTCATAGTGAGTTAACACTGTGATTGAGGCTAATACCATTTGCAGACACTGCGTGTGAGCCCATGTATGTATGTGACATTACTTGATCTTTCTCTAGACCTAGATGACAAAGTTGGACCTGCCTGTGAACCAGGTATGTTAAGTCCCCCACATTGTACATTACAATAATGTTGCTTAAAAGAAGCTTTGTAGTGAAGTGCAGAATCAGCTTTGCAATGTAGCTGTTAATGTGAGTGTGGGAGTGCAGGAGCCAGCTCTCTTGTCTGTACTAATACCTTTTGTGCTCACCATGATGAAACATACACAGACCCTGGCTTGTGCTCCCCCTCACATTCTGTGCACAGAGAGTGGGTGGGGTATGAACAAGCCCCTTGTGTGACAAATCCAGGTGATTCACTGATGAATAAAGTTCTAGAAAGTAAAAGTAATTCGATTGACTTTTGCTTCTTCTAGTGAATAGTGATCTTACCATATATTCTTAGTTTTCTCACAAGGTTCCTGTTAATGCGTGCCTTTTGTGCAAGCTGAAAGATGGATTTGCAACATGACAACAAGGACATAAAGAGCTATTGTGTTGGTGAGAATGCTGCTTACAGTGGTACAATTGTTGCAAGGCTTATCTTCACTTAGTAAGTGATGTAAGCAAGTCAATGCTACTTAAAGGGCCAGTTATACATTTACATGCAATGTCAATTTAACCTGCCTCTAACCAATCTTTTTAATATTGGTGCATTGTGAATTATTAACCCAATATCTTTATTACAATGCAACCATCCACATGTGGCAAAACTCTACACACAGTAAACATAGTAAGTTAGGTTGAAAAAGACACGCATCCATTAAGTTCAACCTTTTATTTCTATATATCAGGGGTCCCCAACCTTTTTTGGCCTGGGGACCGGTGTAGCGCCAAATGTTTTTTGCAAGGCCCATGGGCAAACTACTTTAAAGTCATCCCATATTGGCCAATCCTACTTTCAAATTGCATCTGATTCATTAAGATTTATATTGCTTCATTATACATTTTACAAAGGGACTAAGTTTTACCTGCAACTTACTTGCTGCTTTCAAAGTAAAACTCCCAAACTTGCTTGCCCTTTTATTAAGACACCAGTGGGTTCACCTGACTATAGCTGGGAAGGGTGGGAGCCGAATGTTTTAAAAAATATTGTAGTGAGCACAACTTACCCTTGTTTGTTATAGTTCATATAGGAGCAGCAGCCAGCTCTCTGTTGTAGCTCCCATCCTTCCCAGCTATAGTCAGGTGATCCCACTGGTGTCTAATAAAAGGGCAACCAAGTTTGGGAGTTTTACTTAGAAAACCTGAAACTGCAAATAGCCACAATAGCAAATGTATTTTAAATTGTTTTATTTGTAGAGTAAGATAATCATAAATAAAAGAAAAAGAAAGTACCTTGAGGTTTAAACAAAAAAATATGTATGTTCCTTAAACTTCTGCAATCCAAAAGGCCTGTCTAAAGGGCCATAGTTGTTGGGATATAGACCCCAGTTCGCAAGGCATAAGCATCAAACACCTAAAAAATATATCCCCAAAAACTCCATAATTAAGATAAAAAGTAGCTTTTATTAAGACATAAAATAAAAAAAAAGTAGGCATACAGACCAACTAGTATCCAGCCTTACACATTTCACATTACCGCATCACATTTACCCCTCCAATTGTGTCCGTAAGTTACCCTCCCATTTAGACTGTAAGCCCCAAGGGGTAGGGTCCTCCATCATCTTGTCTCATCAACACTGTGTAATTATATTTTATATTTATGCAAATTGTATTTATAATAATGCACTTATTGCTACTTATTAATGTAGTGATCCCTTGTTTGTTACTACTAAATTATTGTTGCTGTACAGTGCTTTGCCCTCAAGGAGCGCTATACAAATAAAAATATACATACATACATTTACTGTAGATGTCAGATCATGGTTTTTTATATATATATATATATATATATATATATACACACAGTATATATATATATATATATACACACACACACATCGGTAGGGTCTTATTTCTTTTAGTATGCCCACATACAGCATAAATTATAACACAGATGCCTCCAGATGCCTCCAAACACATCATGAAGTATATATATCCTAGGCATTTATAACAGTTGGTACCACAAAAAAGAAGTATAAATCAGGATGAATACTCCAATTCTCTTTACTCAAGCATACTCAAATCTAAAGCTATGCTCATTTCCTTTATATGTAAATACAAACTCCATTACACACACAAATGCATCATTCATTGCTTGTGCCTTGTCTGTATCCTTACCAGGGCCGCTCTGGCAAAGAGCCGCCTCTGGTAACTTTAAGAGACGAATTTCTGTTTTTAAAATGGAGATTCGGCTCTTCTAGCGCAGCGAGTGCTAGTGATGCACTAGTGATGCAGCCCCTCCTCCACCCGTTCCGACGCTATGAGTTAGAAAGGCGGAGCGGAGGGGGGGGCGGCATCGGGGCTACTGCCTCAGGCGGCAGCAGCCCCCAAAACTCCCCTGATCCTTACCATAAATTAAGTAAAACAATATAATTTATTGCTTGTGCCTTGCATGTATCCTTACTATAAATTAAGTAAAACATGTCACATGAAATTCATAATTTAGACCAAGTGGTAAGCGAGTATGTAGATTTTTACTAAAAGACTTGTTATCTTCTCCTCTAGGCCCTAGTCTCACCTTCTCAATCTCTTGTACAGAAAAGCATGATATAGTACTTCCATTACACTGTGCAAAGTGTCTCGTTACATTGCTCTTTTCAACAGCTTTTGGGTTCTTAATTTGGCTTAAGTGTTCCCTTACCCATTCCTTCAACGTTCTATTTGTACAGCCCACATATTGCTTTTTACGCTTTTAACATGTTACCAAATAAATCACTATGGATGTATTGCAATTTATGTAATCCCTTATTATGTAACTAGTTTTTGTTACAGACAACTTAAATTCCCTGATACTTTAATGTGCTGACAGGTTATACACCTATGGCTACCACATTTATAACTCCCTTTAGCCCTCAATGGGCTCAACTTTTCCATCCTATCTTTTTTTTCCTTCCGCTTTAAACATGCTTGGTGACAATAAATCCCTCAATGTATGGGCTCTTCTAGGGATACTATTTAAGCCTAGCCTAAATATTTTGTAAAAATTAACATCTGCGTATAGAATAGGTAAGTACTTCTTGATTAAATCCAATATTGCATAAAACTGCTTACTATATCTAGTTACAAAAGGAACCTTTTCGGATATTTCTCCCTGTTTTTTACCCGGTTTATTTCCTTTCAACAATTGATTTTGATCTGTTTTTTCTGCCCTCTGATAGGCCTTCTTCACAACTTTAGATCCATACCCTCAATCCAGAAATCTCTGACTCATATCATTTGCCTGCTCACGAAAAGTTCTATCCCTGGAGCAGTTCCTTAGATGTTTCAGGAACTGCAAGTGTGGGGCTGCTGGTTGAGTGACTGAGGCTTCCTTCCTTAGGCCCCTCTGCCAACCCCCCCCTGCAAAAAAGATCTTTGGTGGGGCCCAGCACACTGCAATACCCAACCACAAGTTACTATAAGAACTAAAGACCATGCCCACATTAATGGTTGTAGCACACCAAAAAAAAAAAAACAAATGGTTGGCTCACTGCTTTTGACTTGCCCTTATAGCCACCTCCAGCACATGATTAAACACCTTAGAAACCCCTAACAAGTATTTCCAAATGCTAACAAATCCCCACCAGGTTCACCTCCCATAGGTAGAGCATGGTACATGTAGGCAGCATAGGGCAGGTAAAGTATGGCACACAAGGGAACAAAGGACAGGCAGAGTGTGGCACATACAAGAAACATAGGGCAGGCAGATTATTGCAAATACAAAGAGCAGGAGACAGGGAAACCTATCTCCACTATCTAAGATGAATGGTTCATACTGTGCTACATACAGTGACACATTGCAGATACCCCTCCAGTAGTTTGTAGGAGTTGTGACAAGGTGAACAATGTGGGCACTTTCAGTCTGGGTTTGAGGTGTGAAAAGTAAATGGCTTTAGAGGTGTGAACAATAAAGGTGTCACAGGTGTGAACAATGCAGGATGAATTACAGCTGGGAACCTTACAGTCTGAATTTGAGGTGTAAACAATGCAGAGTCAGTTAATATCAGTACTGATACCTTTAAATCTTGGTAAGCAGTCACAGACTTTCATGTGGGGCCACACAAGGGGGGGGGGGAGTTGGACCGTCAGTTGGACAACACTGCTCTAGTGAAGTTAATTAGTGCTCTACAGAGGTTGTTGATTCATTTCTGTTCATACCCTAGTAGAGCTTACAGTCCAAAGTCCCTATCACATGCACACAATACAAGGGTTGATGGAAGAAACCAGAGCATATTGAAAGAAGCTAGGGAAACAAAGCAGGAGCAAGCATGTTCCTAAAAATTTGTCAAACTCACATTATAACCAACAGGCTAAAGGTCAACATAATATGACTCAAAATACCAATTTGTCAACATAATAAGACTCACAGAAAAAATTCATCAGGTTGCCAGTTTTTCCTTCAGAGCCATTCACCTTCACTTACAGCTGTTGTATTGAATGATGAATCATGTTCCAGTGTTTCCTGAAACATTAAAAAGGCGTGGTTCACCTTTAAGTTAAATGGATACTGTCATGGAAAAGCATGTTTTTTTCCAAATTGCATACGTTAATAGTGCCTTTCCAGCAGACTTCTGCTCTGAAATCCATTTTTTCAAAAGAGCAAAGAGATATTTTAATATTTAATTTTGAAATCTGGCATGGGGCTAGACATGTCAGTTTCTCAGGTGCCTTCAGTCACGTGACTTGTGCTCTGATAAACATCAGACACTCTTTACTGCTGCCCTGCAAGTTGGAGTGATATCACCCCCTCCCTTTTCCTTCACCAGCAGCACATCAGCAGAACAATGGGAAGGTAACCAGATAACTGCTCCCTGGCACTAGATAACAGCTCCCTGGTAGATACAAGAATAGAATCATGACAGAATCTCTTAACTTTTAGAATGTTGTTCAATTTGTCTACATTATTCCTTTCTATAGTTTTGGAATGATTTGCGTTTCTTTCTAGTTTTCAAATAGGGGTCCCAGGTCCCCGTCTAAAACACAAATCCTCTGTAAGGATATAAATGTATATTTACCTCTACTTTTCTAATTAGAAATTAAATCAACTGCAAATTGTTTCTGAATATCACTCCCTACCAGCAGTTACTGGATAAATAATCTGTTTGAGATGGTGGAACAGGCATATACAGATGTTAAAATAACTATGGGAATATCTTCTTTGTTTGAAGGACAAAACTGTTTAAATAAGAGAAATAATTGTATCTTCAGTGACATATACTGTGTATAGTGGATTAATAAAATGTTATAACTTATTTTTAATTTAGTACTAAACTTCTACTTGCATATTTTGATATGTAATTCAACAACTAAATGAAACAGCTATTTAAATATGTAGCATTTCCCTTGAATGTACATTTTCCAACCTGTTCCACTCTGCTCTCACATCATGTTAAATCCATTAGTAGCAGAATGAGCAGTAGATAAAAGCTTGGAGCTGTAGAGCTGGTGCCAGGATTATTTGTAGAATCAGTAATGGCAGACTGCTCCTAGTGGTGCCATAAAAGACATTAACAGTTCCCTGGGCAGATAATGGACCAATTTTACTTCCAACTACAGTTTTGCCTTTATTTCAGTATAGTTTGAGGACCCTACATAGACTAATGGCCTGGTCATGTGCTGTTTCCAAAAGCTTTCAGTCTTATTTCAGTTTAGTCCAAAGGATATTGGGACATGTGGTTTGGTCTGTCTGTTTGTTCATATTGTGCTTACTATAATAAATATTATATTTGCGGTGTTAAGCAAGTAGTTCAATAATGTTAATGAGATTAATGCTTTTATTATTAAGCAATAAATTCTATATTCCTCAGTGGACTGCAGTATGAAAACTTGTATCACCATCAAAATTTTATAGAATACTTACCAAGCAAAGTACTTTTATTATGTAAGCTTTGCAAACAGTTTAAATGGTTGGTTGCTGTTGACTGGTTATGTGATCCCTTAAGGATGGATTTATTAATGTTGTTTAGCTGTGAGGGTATTTTCCTACTGCAGAAAGATTTTTGGGGTCAACCAGGCTCTTCAAATGAGTGTATGTAAGAAAAAGTACACAAAATACACTAAAGTGCATAAGGTTTACATTAAACAGAAAACAGACAATAGCTCATGATTAAACCATAAGAAAGACATATTGTATACACACATATAGGCTACACAAATATAAATGGTACAGTATTGCTTTTGGGATATATTATTATGGTGTAGTTAATTTGTTCTGGCATTTCATGCAAAGTACGCAAAGTCCTGCAACTAGAGTTTCTGGATTACAGGTGTGGGGATGCTGGTTGATTGACTGAGGCTTCCTTCCTTATGTCCTTCTGTGTATACACATGCTAGACTAGTGGTGTAACCAGAGAGTGCCAACCCCCCCCCCCTGTAAAAAAGATATTTGGTGGGGTCCAATGCACAGCAATACCCAACCACAAGTAATGCCACATTTGCCAAATAGAAAATTTCAGTAGGGCACAAAAAAACTTGATCCCCATATTTTAAACAAAAAAACCTGACTAGTTTATTGTCTAGTTTATTGGATACTAATTGTAAGTAACTTTACAAGGCATAGTACATGTTGCCTATTTAGAGCACATGCTTGACCCCGATATTTTAAACAAAAAACATGACTAGTTTATTGTCTAGTTAATTGGATACTAATTGTAAGTAGCTTTACAAGGCATAGTACATGTTGCCTATTTAGAGCACATGCTTGATCCCGATATTTTAAACAAAAAAACATGACTAGTTTATTGTCTAGTTAATTGGATACTAATTGTAAGTAGCTTTGCAAGGCATAGTACATGTTATTGCCTATTTAGAGCACATGCTTCTAGATTTGTTGAATAAGGCTGAACAATCTCTTAGTTTCTATATTATTTTAGAATATGTAAAGAATGTAAGTAACATAACTGGTTCTTTATAAAAATATTAAATTGGATAATTTGTGTAGCCTTGAAAAATCTAGGTTTGTTTAATAAAATATATCTGCATAAGTGAACATATTTTAATATGCAAATCGTGCGACCAGTCTTAGTTATTGGCATTATGGGGGTTATTTATGAAAGGTCGAGTTTGTGAGGTTTTTATACCTTGAATAAACACACAACTCAAATGTTTTCTGATTTTATGTTTTTTTTTTTATTTTTTTTGGAAAAAACTTGAATCAGTGAATTCAGAGTGAAAAAAGAGAAAACTTTAATTAAGTTTTGGCAAAAAAAAGAAATAAAATAGCTCAAATTAATTGAGTTTTCATGCAAAATCCACCAAAAAAAACCCTGAACATTATGAAGGCTACAAACGTTTTCCAATGGTTCAAGGGACCTTTGCCATTGATTTCTACATGACCTTGACTGGTTTTAGCTGGAGTTTTTTTCGGATTCAAGCTATTTCCAGCTTTGGGGTATAATAAATCTCAAAACATTCAAGGTTTTTTTAAATCGAAAATTTTAGTTTTGGTTGGAAAAAACCCTCATATTTTCTAGGTAAAAAAAACAACTTGACCTTATAAATAACCTAATAAATAACTACCTATGTAGTTTTGTCTACACAGGGAGCACACAATGACTAATTTGCAAGTGCAATTTGTAATATTTAAAATCCAGATGCAAATCAACATTTTTTTACAACATTTTTTCTACCCAGACGTCCAGTGTAATTGCAGGTACCCACAAAATAGCATTCACTATATTAGTGCAGTGCAGACCCTGAATTTTGTGCTTAAATTTAGTGGAGCATGTATTGGTATTATACATTTGCCTATACACAGGAAATTATGATTTTTACATTTGCTACAAATTGCACCTGCTGCCAAATTGACTGCAACTGGCCAGGTGACTTCTGTGTACACAGGGGAATCCGTTCATCAAGAGAAGTACCAAAAGTGGACCAGAAGCCAAGTCAGGTCATACATGGATTTTAAAATAATAGCTCAAAGTACCAAAGGCTTAGACAAATGTTAACTTGCAGTAGTTGGGGACAGCGATGGGATCCAATTTGTACTCTCTGGCCATCTTTTGTGATGCTGATGGCTTATGTGGATATCAAATTTACTATGGCAGCTCATATACACATTATTAATTCTTTTGTTCTTTAGATGTAGAGATTACATGTTGGATGTGTTTTGGCATGTACATTTACGAAACAGATAGACTGGAATGCGTTGCTCCTCTATGACAACACTCACCCTCCAGTTGACACAACATTGATTCTCAACAGTCAATTGATAAGGTTATGTCAAATCACTAATGATATGTAAACTTTGGCTAATCATCTGAAAAAAAGAAGCTCAACTGATAAAGAGGATAAATGTACAGGTGGTTAAAAGTACATAGAGAAGCAGGGTTCATAGATGCTGTAGGAAGAAAAGTGACCATGTGATATTTTTGTATGCCTTTCCAGGGTTGGACTGGGCCCGTGGGACACCAGGAAAAAACCAGATGGGCCCCCACCGCCCCAGACATGCTCCTCCAATTGGCTGATCAGCTGTTGCAGTGGAGTTTCTTCACGACTGCACGCGGCACAAGTTTTGATGTCGGGAGGGGGTCCCTCGGGGAGTGCCAGGAGGGCCCTATGTTTTGCAGCCCCAATGAGTCCCCAATGCTCCATTCTGGACCCTGTGCCTTTCTCAACCATGTATTGTGGATATTCAAAATATCTAATGTCAACATTGGCATTTGTGGACAGGTTATTATTTATCAGTGTTTGTCTATTAGCAAACAATTGTGCTGTTTGTTGCAGATTAATGCATGCCTAGATATCTTTTCCTCCTAGCAGCTTTTAATGAGTATATTTGCTAAAGGATGTGCACAGTGTTGGTTTATAATAACCAACTTAACCATTCCAAAATCAAACAGGAACTTCACCGTTTGATTTTGTAACTTAAAGGGCAAGTCAACTACAAAATAAAACTTTGCCTAATAAAAGAAAAGATAATTCTAAGCAATTTTCATATATACTTTTATAAAAAATGCTCAGTGCTTTCAAAGTTATTTGTAAAAACAATTGCTATTGAAAGCAGCATTTACCTAACTCCTGGTTGTTACTTTTTAAAAAATATTGCAAAAGTCTTTGTTTCCCAGTAAAGACAGGTCTATTAATCATTTGCCTTGTCTTTACATTGTATCAATGTAGCCATAAGGGAAGAGAATAGACAGGACAGACAAACACTGCTTTCAGTAGCAATACATATACACAAACACCATAGGAAAATTGCAATGAATGTATACTGCATAGTTGCTTAGAAGTTTCTTTTATTAGGCAAACATAATTTTTTTGCGTTGACATTCCCTTTAAGTGACTACAACTATGTACTGTACATATATTTATCTGCCTTTTTATTTGAGTTGTGATGGGGGAAATCACCCAGAAGGTTATTCTCTCTGAACATAGATCAGCAATTTGAACATGCAATTATATCAAATTGTTTCTGCTCTCTATGTTGAGATGAGATCAGTCTTAAATGTCTTGTTATGTTTGTACAATATATCCCCCTATGAAAAGACTACAGTAAGTAATAGGGGGAGCTGTAATGAATATACATATTAGGCTCAATGAGCCCTAAAGGATTCAGTAGAGATCTTGGGCCTACATTTGGATGCAATAATGCTCAAATATTGTTAAGCAGATCTTCCCCTTGCTTACCTCGCGGCAAGTCTCTAGGTACGTTCTTTTGCGCTGGCGCGCACTTCTGCATGGGGGAATGATGTTGGTGTGTGTCATCAGTCGCATTGACTCTGGGCATCATGAGTCAGCATTTTTGCTGGATTTGACTCTTTTGGCTCCAATGTTCTTTTGAAAGCCTGTTCCACCATTTTGCAAGCCCCCCTAGGCTCAGTTTACTGTTTCAGGCTCAAGCATTTATTTCTCCTCTGATTATCTGTTTCTTTGACTCACGTTTATAATACCTGCCGCCAGCCCTTGATTCTTCGCCTGTTTGATTACGTCTTTGCTAAATCCTTGCCGGTACCTCGTTTATGGACCTATTCCTAAACCTTGCACTTCCTTATTGGTTTTTCCACAGCAGAAAGCCCTGGGCCCCAAAAGGGATCAGTGAACACCGGAAACTGCAGGGTTAACCTGTGCAAACTGAGTGTACTCTTCACATGTTCTGAGAACGAGATTGTTACAAATATGTTCCATAAAGTTTTTTCTTCCCTTTGTGTTGTTTGGTTTAAGGGTATAAATAGTGAATTTTGTCAATTTTTTCAGCTGTAATATTATGCTTTTTAATCCCCCTGATGTCTGTCATGGGACACTTGATGTACTGTATATGGAAGGAAGTCTTTTTTTGATGTACTTGCGTCCACTGGTATAGTGTTTTGTAGGTAACATCAGTTCTGCATCCATTAGGAGACATTTTCTGGTAAAAAAAAAAGTCGATCCATTTAAACAAAAAAAACTAGACTATTAAAGATTTCTTATACCCCAACCCTGGAAATAGCTCAAAACACAAAATCTAAAACATGTTAAGGTCAGGTAGAAGTCAGTGGCAAAGGTCATTTGAACCATTTGAAGGTTTTAACAGCCTGCATGATATTCAAGTTTTTTTAGAGAGTTTTTCCCAAAAACTCAAATCATTCAATTTATCCAAGTTTTTTCCCATGGAAAACTCAATTAATTTGAGTTTCAGGACTCAAAATCTCAGAATCAGTTTTTGCCCATTCAAGTTTTTTCTTAAAGGGATACTGTCATGGGAAAAAAACTTTTTTCAAAATGTATCAGTTAATATTGCTTCTCCAGCAAAATTCTGCACTGAAATCCATTTCTCAAAAGAACACACTTTTTTTATATTTCATTTTAAAATCTGACATGGGGCTAGACATACTGTCAGTTTCCCTGCAGCCCTCAGTCATGTGACTTGTGCTCTAATAAACTTCAGTTATTCTTTACTAGTGTATTGCAAGCTGGAGTGGTATCACTCCCTCCCCACAACAGCCTAACAACAGAACAATGGGAAGGTAACTTGATAGAAGCTCCCTAACACAAGATAACCAGCTCTCTGGTAGATCTAAGAACATCACTCAGTAATAAAATCCAGGTCCCACTGCATCACATTCAGTTACATTGATTAAGTGAAACAACAGCCTACCAGAAAACAGTTCCATCCTAAAGTGCTGGTTCTTTCTAAAAGCACATGACCAAGCAAAATGACATGAGTTAGCTGCCTACACACCAATATTAAAATAAAAATACACTTGCTGGTTCAGGAATAAATTTTATATGGTAGAGTGAATTACTTGCAGTGTAAACAGCCTACCTCCCAAAATTTTAGAAATGGAAAGAGGGACAAAAAGATTTGCCGCATGTAGCATGGCATTTTTTGACCACGCCCTTTTTGTGCCCATACCCCCCAATTTCCATGCCCATTTTACAAAATTTGCAAGGTTATAAAAGATTGAACAGATTTCTGTAGTTTTTATGTTTTATTACAGTTTTACTAATGAAGGTGAATTGCCTTTTAAACTGTGAGTCTAACTTCTCCAAAGGGACAAAACTGTTACAAATGTATCAAGTATATATTCTGGGCTCTCTGCCAGGAGCCAATAAAGTTAGAAACATTGTATCTTTTTTGGCTGTTCAGTGCAGAGAAATAGTGTCTTTCCCCATTCAGTGCAGAGAAAGCGAGACTTTCCAGTACTAACACGGGGCTGCGGGTTTAGCTGTCAAAAGCAGGACTGTCCCACTCAAAACGGGACATTTGGGTGGTATGAAAGTGTAATTTATAAATAAAAACGCCATTATAAAAACCATGACAGAATCCCTTTAAATAAGATACTGTTGCGAGTTCATTCCAGTTCCTTTGAGTTCATTCTAGGAATAAAAAACTCTAGACCTTTGATAAATAACTCCCATACTGTATACTGTATCGTTACTAGATGACCATGAAGATATATCATGACAGCTATGACAGCTATGACTACCCACAGTAATTCCTTTAATAACTCAAATCTTGAAAGATGTTTCAACTATTTTTAATGTTGAGGAGTAACTCCGAGATCTTTTTTATTCTGATTTTGGCCTGTTATGTGAGCACAGTATTCTCTATCTTAGGTCTGGTATATGCTGTAGTAATCATTAAGGAAACAGAATCTGGTCTAATGATGGATGGGTTACCAATGTTACTGTGATAGCTTATGCAGGGGTCAGGTAAATTAGCCGCCCTAATTTAAAGGACATGTAAAGCCTACATTTTCCTACCCTGCATATAAGTTGGGCATATCTTCTGCATCCAAACTGCATCATTTGTACTGCATATACCCCCTCTGTTTGCCAGCGCCATCACATTTTCCTAAAACAAATAGCAGCTTTCACCTGGCGGCCATTTTCCCTCTGATACATTCTGAAAATTTCATCATCTGAAATAAGACATGTATGTAAAGTCCATGTAATGCAGAATGCAGGTTTAC
>CM044443.1:68859147-68919470 GCA_024363595.1 Xenopus borealis | reverse complement strand
TTTTGTTTGTTGTACAAGGAAATATTATCTGCAAATCAGCAAAACTATTATAACGGATCTTTTAATGAAGCTTATATATAGCTATAAATGGATAGATAAGAATGTATTTTTATATTGAAAATATTTTTTACAAATGTTATCAATTTCTGTAAGTTATTGGGTACAAGATTCTGTAATTATTACAGCAAAAAAAAAAAATCTGGGAAATGACAATGGGGGTAGGCAAAAGAAGTAGAGGCTAGGGTCCTAGTGCTCCCCCCCCATCTTTGTGTCCTATACGCTTGTATCTTCTGTCTGCCCCTATTTCTGGCCCTAGCAGTTCTGAATAAGAGCCTTGAACCTTCACTGCCTGCCTATCTGAACTATTGCCTGGACCATGACTACTCTCTTGATCATTTCTTTCGTACCGTGTATTGGACTTTCTGAAGGGCTTCCTCCTAGATCCTGACTACCTCCCCCGTGGGAGCCTCAGGCCCCCTGACATTATACTTGGGCGATGGATCCCGAGGAAGCTATGCGGTATGTCAGAAGAGCCCTCCGGGGGCTGGCATCCCGCATGGAAGTGTACGAGACTCAGCAAGTCTGCATTGGGCAAGTACTGTATACGCTAGTTTCTCGTTTGCCTCTGACTCCTACAGCTGTGGGGAATCCTCCTGCTGATGTTGCTCCTCCACTAGCAGTTTCTCCGGCTCGTGAACCACGCATCCCATCTCCTCCTCTTTACAGTGGGGACCCACAAGCCTGCAGAAGGTTCGTTACCCAATGTCTGATTCAATTTGAATTTGAACCCTCACAATTCACTTCTGAGCAAGCGAAAGTGGGTTTTGTGATGTCTCGTTTGGAGTGTAAACAGCTTGAATGGGCAACACCTCTTTGGAAGAAGAATTATCCACTGATTTTCAATGTTAAAGAGTTCCTTCAGCTTTTCAGAACCATCTTTGATGCCCTTGGTTGGGTCACTAATGCCTTATCTCGCCTGCTGCAAATCCATCAGGGTAGGCTCAGTGCCAGTGAGTACGCTATCAACTTTAGAACTTTAATGGCAGAGACTTCTTGGAATGATGAGGCATACAAGGCGGTGTTCTACCAAGGCCTGTCAACTCGACTCAAGGATGATCTTGCCTCCAGGGAACTTACTGAATCCTCTTCGATGTTTAGAGGATTTGATTGCTCTAACCATTAGAGTGGACACTCGCCGTAGTGAGCATCAAGCGGACAAAGAGTGCAGCAAGAAATTTATACCAAAGCTGGCACCTTGCTTCCAAAGGCCTCTGGTGCCTTCATCCACCCAGCAGCTGTCAAGAGGAACCCGTGCAGATTGGTAAGGCTCATCTCTCTGAACAAGAGAAACTCCGAAGGTGTGTAGCAGGCCTGTGTCTATACTGTGGCGGACAATCTCACCTTGCCAGTTCCTGTCCTGTGAAGCCGAGGAGCTCTCTTTCCCAAAGTAAGACTGGTGTATCATTCATTGGTGGCATTTCCTCTAAGTGCCCAGAAAATTCTCACCAGTCCCGTCTTCCCCTGCAGATTCCTCTGACCTCCAAACCTATTCAAGTTTCTGCATTCCTTGACTCCGGAGCTGCAGGGAATTTTATGGACTTGGCTTTTGCTAAATGAGTGGGTATTCACCTGTATCACATATCTTCTTCCTTGCGGGTCATTGATGATAGACCCTTATCGTCTGATATTGTCTCCTTGACTACAGGGGAATTATCCTTATTAATTGGGACTTTACACTCTGAAGGACTGTCCTTCCTTTCTTGTCCCTCCACGCCTGTTGTGTTGGGGTTACCCTGGTTATGGCTCCACAACCCCTCCATTGATTGGTCCTCTGTTCAGATCTCCCGTTGGAGTTTGTTTTGGCAAGACCATTGTTTGCCAACTTCTCCCCTCCACCGGGTAACCATCTCCTCTACAGAACTTCAGTCCTTGCCGCTTGTCTACAGGGATTTCTCTGATGTTTTCTGAAAAAAGTCGGCAGAGTTCCTCCCTCCTCATTGGCACTACAACTGCCCTGAAGATCATGAAGGAGTATACAATATATACACATTAGCTGAAGCGGGGAGTAAGTACTTCATTATTGGCATTAGGCTGCATGAAACCAAATTACATTAGAAAATACACTCTCAATTGGGACTAAAACTGCCATAAGCCCTGCACCCAGTAGGATATAATATTATAACCAATTAAGTGCAATAAAGAAAAAAATCAGCTCAGCTTATTACAAAATAAATAAAAAGCAATATTTATTCACCACTATGCCATGCAATCAAATTAAAAACAAGCAGTGCTGCAGATGGACGAGGGATATCTCCCCTCTAGTTACTTGGCCCCAACAGCCGAAAAATTGGTTAAGGCTTTATCTCAAAAGAGAGATTTACTTTATAAATCATGCAACACTTTAATCCCTAAACCAAATGGACAAATCAGAACCAGAATAGACTGGTCCTGACCTACAGTGAAAATGACAGGAAAGTCAGAACAATAATTCATAAGCATTTGGACATTTTGTCCAAATACCCCACTTTAGATTCACTAGTTAGCTCATGTTCATTATCTACTTAGAAGCGAAATACCAGTATTGGTGATTTGTTGACTCATAGTCACTATCAGAGACAGGGCAAGAGGGACTGCTGTAAAACTCCAGGAACTTTTAGATGTGGAACATGTGAACAGTGCTACCACATCAAAATCTCTAACACCTTTGGGAGAGAGGGGTTTAATTTCAATATGCACCATTACATTAATTGTAATACTACATTTGTAGTTTATTTGTTCACCTGATATTGTGGTAGCATGTATGTGGGCAAAGCAAAAAGGCCATTCAAGAGATGCATCTATGAACATTTACGAGACATACAAAAATTGTAATCTTACGTCTAGTATTGCAAAACACATTTACTGCATCCACAATGGACGGCATACAGGATCTTATTTCCAAGGCATAGATCACCTCCATGTAGATCTAGATCTAGATAATAAGTTATTGCAGCTAGAGACCACATGGATATTCAGACTTAATACTTATAAATGGGATTTTTGTTTAAACGGCCATCTGAATTTTCAGGCCTTTGTTAATTAAGTTCAACTGAGAGAAAGAATCTATTTTTGATTAGGTATATGAATTTTTGCTTTATAGTCCATTAATTGGGCTTTATAATATATTACAGTATACATATATTTTTTATTTTTTGGTTTATTCGATTGTTAATAATTAATAATGAATAGTAGTATTGATCTTTAAAATTATATAATAATTTTAGTTTTTCACCACATCATCACCAACACTGCAGTCACATGACGTGACTTTTAAATTCACAGCACTTCCGGATCTTCAGCCGTCTGAGAAAGCCACAGTTTGTGGCGAAATGGCTGTCGAGGTGCAGTGCTGACTTGGACTTATGGAAGATCCCCTTCAAACACCTTCTGGGAAAGTCAGTAGTCAACAGTTTTTCCCTGCAGAGCAGAACTACCACATCGGGAACCGTGAACTCCTGACGGTCAAGCTTGCTCTCGAGGAGTGGTGCCACCTCTTGGAGGGTGCTCCTCATCCAGTCACAATCTACACTGACCATAAAAACATAGGGGTATATTTATCAAAGAGTGAAGTTAAGAGTGAAGTTCCGCCACTAGATCCAGAAATTCCTCCTTCCAGAATCATTGCTTCATCGCTTCCCCAATTCACTGAGCAAATCCTGTCTAGTCAGTCTGCCGTTCCTGCTGACACTCCTATTGGAATGGTGTTTGTTCCTCCTGCATTACGTCCCCCCTGCATTACGTCTCCCCATTCTGAAACAGAATCATCGCTCTAAACAGGCCGGTCATCAAGGTCCTGAAAAGACTCTTGAACTTTTACAACGTCTAGTCTGGTGGTCGACTATCCGTAAAGATGTCAGAGACTTAGTGGCTGCCTCAACAGTTTGTGCCACTACTAAATCATGGATGTAATTATTACTGTCTAAATCTGATATTGACTCCTGCCTGTTCCCTATTATTGAACCTTCGCTGCCTGCCTAAACTATTGCCTGGACCTTGTCTTCTCCTTGTATTGGACTCTCTGAAGGGCTTCCTCTTAGATACTGACTACCTCCCCAGTGGGAGCCTCAGGCCCCCTGACACTTCCATACCCTTTTGTTTGTCTGCCTATAGGCTTAGAAATAAAATGCATAGATGTATGCTTAAAAGTAACATGAGTTTTTCCTTTGATGTGTGATTCCTATTATGGGTATTTACAGAATGGTTTGTGATAATATGTGATTTTGCCACTGGTCCAGGGTCAGCTTGGGATGGTAGAACACCACATTGAAATAAACAGTTCTTTTCCAAAGTCATCTTGATAATGTCACTGTTTTAAGCTTATGAACTGAAGCACAAATCATTCATGTAGATTGTCTGAGTTGGCCAAGAGAAACCAGTTTGCTGAAATTTTTACAATTTACAGCAACTAATTCTTTTCTGGTTACCTACGTCAAAGTAAAAGTGCACTGCGGTGAGGCTACGCAAATATCACACCATCAGCAACTGCAACCACAGGAGAGGAACAAGCAAGTAATACACAGAGAAATACATTTTTTTGCAGTCATGTCTAAAAAGACCAGTATGCTGTTACTCCTCCAATAATCCTTTCCTACAGATATAAAACATATTGGGCACATTGTATGAGGTGAATCAGAGGAGTCAAAGATTCATTCTATTGTCCTTCATTGATAAAACATTTGTAGAAAATAAAAAAGAAAGTACACCGCTGGCAGGAAAATTACAGTGCTAGCAATGTAGATTTTATATTTCTGTTTAAATCAATGGGATAGCCTTGTTGCCTAGCAGGGTTGCTGCCAGAAAGGTGACAGAAAATCACTGGAGGTAATAAAACCATTTTAGTGCTATTTTAGAATCTATGTCACAGACAAGAAGGTTACAGTGCCAGTAACGTAGATTTTATCCACCATATGTAAACTAACTTTACTCAGGAGCAGTAACCCATAGCAACCAATAAGATGTGCTTTTAAACAGTTGACCATGACTGAAATGCCTGCTGATTGGTTACTATAGTCAATTAGACCTGTAGGAAACTTTTCACCTTTTATTACATAGTGTCATATAATTGTATGTAGGAATTATTTTTTTTAAAATAAATAGCACTCTACAAATTTACAATATAGTACACACAGGGAGTTTTGTTATTTTCTATGGATAAGTAGTATGCTGTTCCCTCAAAAAGAACCTACAGATGGAGAAGCCTTTACCCTTCATTTTGAAGGACAATAAAGTGTTTGGCTATGTATGCCAGATGTTCAGTCTGTATTTCTATCAAGCTAATTTTACCAATTCCAAAACCATTTTACATCTAGGACAAGTACCATCAGGGACCTGCTAGTCCAATAGGCTTAATATTGAAGTCTTGGAAATTGTTGTATTGTATTAGCCTATCTTTGACTAAAATAAGGATATTTGCCTCATCTAAGTTATCAGAAGTAAGACTTGGGATGTCAGAAGACTGAGATGTTGCCCATAGCAACCAATCAGATTTTGTTTTCTAACTTATAGGTGGCTGTTTAAATCTAATTGCTGATTTATATGGGCAACATCTCCAGAAATTACTCCAGATATTTATCTCCAATCTTAGTAAACATGCCCCTCTTTCTCTTCCGACAATCAAAAAGGGAACTGTGGCTTTTGAGCCTTTTCCTATATCTGGCATAGGTTGGGAAGCAAAGTATTCCAGAAGTGCTCCCAAATAATACAGTAGTGCTCATAAGTTTACATACCCCTGGCAGAATTTATGATTTCTCAACCATTTTTCAGAGAATATGAATGATAACACAAAAACTTTTCTTGCACTCATGGTTAGTGGTTGTCTGAAGCCATTTATTGTCAAACAACTGTGTTTACTCTTTTTAAATCATAATCACTACACAAACTACACAAATGACCCACAAAATGACTACACAAAATGGCTAAGAAATCATAAATTGCTAGGGTATGTAAACTTATGAGCACAACTGTAAATATTCCTAGGCCAGAAAATAAAACTTGGCCCACTGAGTCAATCTGAACCTTGAAGGAAGTGATTACTGAGTCTAATGCTAATGCCCAGTGTTAATTATTGATTATGTTAAAATATGTTTCATTTGTGCACTCTTGACTTGTCATTCACACATCCTTCTACACATCCATTTCCATACATGGTTCCTTAAGTCTGGAATGTGATTAGGTTTCAAGAAACATATGGAATGTGTATGGGTAGGCTGGGGGAGGTGTATCCCACAGTTGTTTAAATATATCCCTGGATAAAGGGCAGTTTGGCTCTCTTTCACACAGGACACGCATACAGCCACACACACACACACACTGACTCTCACACAATACAGATATACACAGATTTTATGCAACATAATATATACATACATTTTAGTATTCATTTTGGTAGGCTGTCAATAGAGTATTTGACTGGCTAAATATATGATAATTTGTATGTATCTTTTGTAACGCATTTATACACATTAAATATATTTAAATATAACCTTAGTGAGTGGTGTTTGTTGACCATAGAACTTACACAAATTATTTAAAGAGACAGAATTTTCAACACCAAGAATCAGTTGGAAACAGTACTGTTTTTCCTCATTAATCTATAGGCCTGAAAAACTACCACATTTGTTAAATATTATAAAATTTAAATAAATGTAAACATTAATTTTATTTAAACTAATATTTTAAAGGGGCAGGGGGAAACAACAATGATTTCTTTTTCCAGCTTTGTTTTTGCTCTGAAATACTAGTTATCCCCCAAGTAACCTCCAATTAATAGACCCACAGAAAGATAGATTAGGCCCCGCCCCCCAATACCGTATGGAGGGTGACTTGTTTCACAACTACATTGAATTTGCACATCAGTTTGAGTCTGACTGTGTCCTCTACGACTGGGCACACCAGCAGCTACGGTTTCTGCTGAACCTATTGCGATGCCCCAGCATCCAAGTAGTAAGAGTTATTTCAAAATAATTATGGCTTACATTCAGCTGGTGTGATTTGTTACACATTTCAGAATACATTAACAAGAAACATAGACAGAGGTTGACTGGCATAAATCTAATGTCAGATGTAATGGATTCTCCGCTATGTAATAATAACCCTACACCCCATATTTTTGCCCTTGTGGCCTGTCCAAAAATCTAGACCTGTTCACAACTAAAATATGGTAAGGATCTTTATCTGCATTGTCATGCACTTGTATCCATTAATGGCTATCTTTGTGGACTTTGAGAATAAGGGGATTATTTACTTTAATCTGAATTTAGCCCATTATTTAATAGAAAAAACCATGACCAAACTCCTATACCTGATTTTATCTTATTTATTAATAAAAACTCAATTTAATCAGGAAAACTCGATAAAATCAAGCGAAAACCCAAATTGCTTGAATTTTTTGGGTTTTTTCTCGAATGGCTCAAATTTTTTGTGCTTTTTTCCTGAATTGCTAAAATTTTTGGGCTAAACCCAGCACAGACTCAGCATTGACTTATACAGGACCTCGACAGGTCCGAGATGGCGTAATTTTAGATTCAGGCTTTTGCAGCCTCAAAAAAATTATTTTTTTATCTAATGAAAACAACAACAAAAAATGTCAAATAATTTTGCTAACCCTTCTTTGCTTGTACTTACTTAATGTAAATACTCTATCCTTTGGAATTATGTTAAGATAAATCAACTCCCAGAAACTCAGTCCAATGTCCTTCCATACAAATGGTATAAATGTGAATTCAATGTGATATGAGTAACTTTTTCTTTTAAGAAAAACGGTAACATATATATGATTTTTTTCAGCCCCTGTCTCTTCTCTGCAGAAGAAACACGCTTGCCACATGTCACTGCAAAAGCTAATCTTCCCACAATCTTAATTTAAAAATATATGTGTAGGAGGGTAAAGGTTACAGGCAGAAAGTATATATTTAAATGTATATTTCTGTAGACCATGTAGCGTAAATTAATTTGGCTTATCACTCCCCTTTTTAACCAGATAACTTATATTTGTCATTGTTCAAGCCTTCAACATTTATCCAAAACCAGCTAAAACAACCACTGGTCTTATGTCCTGAATTATATAGAAAGCTATTGGCAATATATTTGTCCTTATTTTATTCAAGTGGATTTGATCAGTATCAACATTGACCTCTTGAAGCCATGGCCTTCCTACATCTAAAATGTATATGTGACTAGTAATAAAACTAATTTCTAATTAACACCCACATACTGTAACTGAGAAAGTTATTCCTTGCTTTGTAGTTTTTAAACCCTATTTGGCCACAGTCTCCCTTACTCATCAGTAAAGATATAGATATATGAAAGCTTGTTAAAATAAATAAAATATATCATAAGACATGTTCAAATGTCATATCAACCCTTAGGATGGGCTTCCTGCAGTATCTAGGAAAACAAAACAAGCTGTATTTCATTCAGAACCGCACATTACTAACATTAGTAATAGTGATGGGCGAATTTATTCGCCTAGGTCGAATTCGCGTCGAATTCCCGCGATTCGCTGCTGGCGAATAAATTCGCGAATCACCAGCGAAATTTTGCCAAAAAACGAGTTGCGCGCGACAAAATCGTCCCGCGACTCGTTTCGCGAATTTTTCGCCGATTCGCGAATTTCTCTACAAATTCGCAAATTTTTCGGCGAAGCGAATCGCGGGAGATTCGCCCATCACTAATTAGTAAATATAAAGTTGCCCCAGAACACACTAATCTATTGCATATTGTGAGAATCACATTTATCCTTGACTAATCAAAGCTAATTGTCTGTGTTACAGCATTTGGCCAAATTTGCTCCATTTGGTAAATGACCCTGCATTGTTAACACAATGAGTAGAGGAAAAATTTCATCACTTTTAGACAGTTCAATTATTTATATATTCCAAGAGTTCTCTTTTATGCATAAAGTGTCTGCTCTGGTTAGTGTTACAAGAAGACAATTTTGATACAATGGAAAAGCAATTTTTTGTAGCCATAAAAGGTCATGTCACTGACCGTCATCTGTTCATGTTATTTTAGTAAAATAGGAAATCTAGTTAGTTTTCTGCAATTAATGTGGTTCTTGGTATTTAACAATCTCAATAGATTTATGCCCATTCCCTCTCAGACATTTTGACCTAAAGGCTATACAGACGATACAAGGTTATACTAAAATAATGCATATATTGGTATTATATAAAATGTTTAGAACATTAGGAAATAATATAGAAAAGAGTTTCTTATGAATAGAAGTATTAGAATTGATTCTGACACAGAGACATCCTGCAGTAGAACATGCTTTTTCATGATATATCAAAAAAAAAATGGCTACACCAGTAAGACCTGAAATCAACATGCAAGGGCAATCAAAGAGACCTAAACAGGACCAATTAGAAGTCAGGTTCTGGGGCAACTATGTATAAATCTGACCATAAGGTCAGTGGCACATGGCAAACCAAAGATTAATCTGTAAAACGCATGAATAATCAAATGAACTGTGAGGCTGAAACAGTAAAGCTGAAAATGTCAGACCTTAGCATTATCATTGCAAGGCTTTAAGAACAACAGCTATTTCAAACGTTGCTCTTATTCTAGAGTAAAATGTAAACAGGTAGGACAATTTAATAGCACATTAAAATAGCCCTTGGTTTAAAGTTGTAGTAAAGTTGTAGTGCAACATTCTCAATGGAAAATATATTTTGGAATTAGAAACCTGGTTTTCAGTGCCAAATCCATTTCATTGTATGAAATTGCCTTTCGGTTTTTTAATTCCAAAATTTACTGAATCTCTGAATCCTGATCCCATATACAATCACTGAAGCTTTTAGAAATATCAAGGGAGAAAATAAATTATAAAATATTGTGAATACATGATAAGAAGGAAGCATCATTTAATATTTCTGGGGCATGCTGCTTTCAGGTTTCCACTTGGATGTTTATATTCTGCACTGAAAACCAAATGTTTTCACCTGCTTTGCAGTAAGATGCTATCTCACATTACAAAACACACTCTTATAGGCCCAGTACAGTTTTGCAGTTTCTTTAACAGATTCAATAGCAACTGCAATGTTATTTTATCTGATGCCATGGCAACGTGGTTTTACTGAAACTGATTCTAAATAATACATTGTAAATATGACTTTAGTAAGCATAACTTGTTTTAGGAAAGAAATGTATTTACACGTGCAACTTTAAAAATTAAAATGCACTTAATTAGCTAGTCTTTTATCATATGCATGTAGAGGGGGATTTGGACCAGAAAATCCCTTTCTCGAAAGCCAAACTGTCATTGCGTATTCACCTCCAGAGGCAGGCTAGAGTAAAAAGCACCTCCTCCCCCTCTATATAAGCTTGCATCATAAAGGACTTTCTTACCAACCACTGGTGGGGAGTGCAAAATGCGAGGTTGAGAAAATCTGGCAAATGTAGAGAAGATTGTCCGGGTGTCTGACCTACATTATTAAACAGCAGCAGAATTCTACAATTATTAAGAGGTACTAATGACTGAGTGTGTCTTAATAGAAAAAGGTATCAACTGTCCCTTGTTATTGTAAGCAATAGTTAATATGCCTAAAGTATGCCTAGATGCTGGGGAACTCGTTTGCTCTAAGTAATACTTGACTTCTCTAACAAGGTCAAGTTTGTGAAGTTAGAAGTTAGTCTTCTGTTAACTTGTGTTTTGGTGCTGAGGTCTACCTGATATTGCTCCATTTGCATCTCCATGGTATATAGATCAATAACAGGCAGACAACAAAAAGAGAGGGCATTGATCAGTGCGCATTCTCTGATCCCCTGTTTCACTAGTAATCTAGTATCTATGCAAGTGCATGTATTTACAAAAACAGGGGCTTTTAGATGCAGCCACTAGCATTTGTGTGTTAAATGCGTTAAATGCGTCATGACTCAGGGCTAATTGAGTAAACTTTGTTATCTAAAGTCATCTTAACTCATTTAAAGGGGTGGTTCACCTTCAAGTTAACTTTTAGTATATTGTAGAAGGGCCAATTCTAAGAAAATTTTCAATTGGTCTTCATTATTTTTCATAGTTTTCTAATGATTTGCAATTTTATTCTGTTTCTTTGCAGCTTTCAAATGGGGGTCAATGACACCATCTGTAGCGCACCCGTAGGTGTAGCTTTAGCTGTGGATTTGTGGAATGTGTGTGACCCGGCTAACTGCTTAGCTTGTGCCCAGGACCCCCAGTGTACCCGTGCAACTCCCTGCAACTCCCGGTACCTG
The DNA here is from genome assembly GCA_024363595.1 of Xenopus borealis. Lineage (NCBI taxonomy): Eukaryota > Metazoa > Chordata > Amphibia > Anura > Pipidae > Xenopus > Xenopus borealis. The sequence continues at coordinate 68,908,220 of CM044443.1, read as the reverse complement.
GTGTTGTTCAGTGCAGCAGGAGATTCAGTCAGACACAGTTCTTTGCAGCAAACTTGAACTTATTTATTGAACAGACAGCGTAGTAGGGTACTTTGATAATCCCTCCAGTGGGATGATACAGACAATATGCAAGATAGATAGCCCACAGCAATGATACTCGTTTCAACAGGATAATTACCCTCTCACTAGGTAATGTCTCCTCTCTGGGGTCTTGTTTCTTGGCACCCGATTTGGTCCTCACCTCACCCACTGTATTCAGCCTGGGGTCTTGGGTCTTGGCACCCTATCTAGTCCTCAACTCACCCACTGTAATCCCTGATCTAGTGGTGTACATACCACGGGGTCCTAACCCCACTATTTCTCCTTGGTGGAGCCACAGCTGCTCGCTAGCTACCCTGAGCTGCCTTTCACACCTAGAGTGACTATCACAGTGACTACTACCACTGGCTAAACCTAAATTTAGAGGAACCAGACCTTGGCCCTGTAACACCTCTCTGGGAGGCACGGTCCCAGGAGTAAGACCCTGAGCACATGGTGCTATATCCTTTTATATTTTAACTCTGCCCTCTGGTGGCCAAATCCCATGAACTGATCTGGACCCAGGAAAAGGGACATAGCTGCCTGAGTTACTTAAGGACCCTTAGGTGTCCAAATACGGAGGGGAAACTGCCTGATTAAACTACACCCAAATCTCAGGGTCTCTACACATCTAAAAACAAATGCTATGTAAGGCTACAAATGTATTGTTATTTCCACTTTTCATTACTTATCATTCTATTCAGTCCCTGCCCTATTCATATTCCAGTCTCTTATTCAAATCAATGCAGGGTTGCTAGGGTAATTTGTACCCTAGAAACCAAATTGCTGACACTGCAAACTGGAGAGCTGCTGAACAAAAAGCTAAATAACTATAAAACTACAAACAATAAAAAATGAAAACCAATTGCAAATTGTCTCAGAATATCACTCTCTACATTATACTAAAAGTTAACTCAAAGGTGAACAACCCCTTTAATGCATTTAACCTTTTCATTAGCATACCAAAGCACCATTGTTCACAATGATGAACACTTTAATTACATGGGAGGATGTAACACAATTTTCTGTGTTAAATGAGACAAGTGTGAAGTCTGAGTTTAGTTATTCTGTGTCAAACACACAATCCGAAGTGGCTTCATCTGTACAAAGTTATGATCATAAAATTGACAAGGCATAATACTATGTTAAGGTAAACCCATTTGTTGGTCCTAACTATTCAACTCTGGTCAAATTTTTCATAGTCTGGCATCTCCCTGCATAGTAGCATCTCATGTCTCCTCAAGGTACCGGTCTCATAGTGACTGATACTCTCCCATGTCATTTGCTTTTATAAGGGAGAGGTTGCTAAGACCAATAGATTGGTTTTAGAAGCTTACTCTCCCACTTACAGCTTTTAAAGGACAGAGATTGCCCAGACCAAAGCCCATTTTAAAGGCATACGACCACTAATAAAGGGATGGATGTGGGGGTACTCCAACCACATGGAGATTTGGCCATTTTTCTTGAAAGGAACTTTGCTAAAATACAGAAATAAATAAAAAAGGGGTGGTTGTGGGAGCCCTCCAAGGTTAAGTGAAATATACAAGTACAATGGAAGTGCAGCTTATCTGGAAAAAAATAGCTACAAGCATACACCATACAGGGGTTTGAGGAATGTATTCCTTGTTCCACTGGTACAAGTGCATGTGTTTACAAAAACAGGAGTTTTTAGTTACAAAGTTATGATCGTAAAATTGCCAAGCCACCATATCATGTAAAAGTAAGTCCCATATAGTGGTCCAAAACTATTTAGCTCTGGTTACATTTTTCACTGGCTGGAAGCATCCTGCATAGTAGCATTTCTTAGTATAAGTGTCTCCTGCACTGGTGTTTTACATGCTGCTTCTGGATGGCAGCAATGGATAAAACACCCCATGGGTCAAAGCCCCAATGGATTATGCGGAATGAAGGATGCCTGATTGAAAAGTCAAATATGCCACACCTAGATGTTTTAAAATGTTGTAACCACATGGACCATGAGCCCCCATCCCTGCACACAGGGCAGACAGCTGAAATTCAAACTGATCTGTTGAAAATGCATAGGGTGAGCGGCTTACATCATACATATTTACATGTATGGGACCTGGTATCCAGAATGCTCAGCACCTGGGGTTTTCTTTCTTTCTGTAATTTGGATCTTCATACCTTAAGTCTACTAGAAAATCATGTAAATATTAAACAAACCCAACAGGATGGTTTTGCTTCCAATAAGAATTATCTCTTAGTTTGGAGCACAGGGTACTCTTCCATTATTACAGAGAAATAGAAAATTATTTTTAAAAATGTATATTTCAATAAAATGGAGTCTATGGGAGACAGCCTTTCCATAATTTGGAGCTTTCTGGATAAAGGGTTTCCGGGTTAATGGATCCCAAGCCTGTATATATTTTTTCTAACAAGCAAGTATTCAATCATTTTTCCTGAGACTCCGGACAGAGGTCACTCTTTCATTATAGTTTAGGCATAAGGTTATCTTCTCAGATGTAGGATGGCTGCTAACACCCAAATAACACTTCTGTAGCAGAGCTAGTTAGTGATAAGCCAAGCACAGGAAACAATACTTTGTTCAAAGGTTGAACTTGATTGATGTGTATCTTTTCTAAACCTAACTTACTATGTTATCACAATAATGTATACATTGCAAATGCAGGGTAGGACTGGGGGGCCCACCAGGGCTGCTAGCCAGGGCCCCCTCTTCAGACCCCGGACCCCCACAGCTGTGGGGTGCCACTGAGTGCATGCGCAATGCCCCCCCCCCCCCCCCCCCCCCCCCCGCCGATCTGCCGCTCCACAGCCTTGGGCCCACCAAGTTTTTCCCGGTGTCCTGCCAGCTCAGTCCGACACTGTGTAAAAGGACCTGACAATGTATGCTTTTTAAATGCAGCAACACTGGCAAGAAGCCAAAGGGTTATTTAAGTCACTCTTTTTAATATAACTATTTTAAGATAATGCAATTTACTTATGGATGAGACGGAAAAATATAGTCCAAAAAAAAAAACTGATGTAAGTGGAAGGGTTCTATGAGTCAGGTATAGGTAAATGGTTATAATGAATCCATAGCTATAAACCAAGTACTGAGACACAGAATTTAGATTTGATAGACTTTTGTTATATTCACTTAAGGACTGTGCTCTTTTAAATTGTTGGTTATATATTGCTAAAAACTCTCACTATCCTCTTGGTACAGTTGGCTACTTGTTATATTGTTTTACTAAAAAAATGGTTCTTCTGGAAGTTTCTTCTTGTATGAATATTTAATCCCTGAATACTAGAATTGAGTTGTGGTTATTACTCAGTTATAATTATTAAGATTGTTGCCCCTCAAAGAGTACTTTGTGACTTCAACACTTGCTTCCCTTGCTAACTACAAAAAAATTCTTCTTGTACACATAACCATCTCATTCTTAATACACTGTTTAATTGGCATCCTAGATGTTAGATGTGACTGCTGAGCAAGAAAGGAATATAGCAGTCTGTAAAGCAAAGTCTTTAGTTTCCTTCTTGGCTCTGTTGTCTGGTCCCTTGAGACTTAACACCTGGAGAATCACAGTCTATATTTAGGATGTTCTTAGCTCACAGTTTGAGCCATTCAGTATTACGTGTTCATACTGCATTCAAAGCAATTCTAGGACAATTGCTGCGGAGACAACAGGATCTTTCTTGTGATCAAGTGAATTCCTTCCGACCAGAACAGTTCTCAATAGTGTCAGGATTATTACTACAATTTCTTGTGCTGTATTTTGTTATGTTGTTTAACAAAACAGAGAAAATACAATGTTGAATGATGAATTAAAGGAGAATTTAAGCATATTTGCAACCCCAAGCCCCCTCCAAAGTCCTCCCACCTCTTATCCAAACATAAATGCCAATCTCTGTACCTGACTAAAAGGTGAAAAGTTTTATATGTGCCATCTCATAGGTTTTCTTCTTGCCAATGGAGCATGTGCATCATCAATATTCAATCCTAAATTAATGAGACAAAATTATTTAAATATTTTTCTAAAGGGACAAAGTGGAGGGAGCAAACCCATTTTTTTCGGAATGCATTTTATTGTCTATACTGCAGTCTGAACTTTGCACCTTCTGCCAGATTCATAGGGTGCATAGCATTTCAAAGCCAGATGGTAGGCTGCCCTGAACAATATTTTTGTACCAGTTCCATGATTTGGAATAATAAGACCCTTTTATATTAAAAACATGAACACCCCTATAAAAAGATCCAAAATCTGGTCAAGCAACCCCTAACTTTAAGCAAGATGCAAAGGGAAAAATCTCACCAGTCAACAAACTACTTTTATAAAAGTATGTAGGACAACAGCATTCTTCCCAAATTGGATGTTTTTTACACAAAGAACAGAAGAGAGGAGGAATGCACTCCAAAAGTTTTTAAAAAAAAATACAGAAGATAATATGACCAAGGATTTTGTCAGGGCCTGACAGCTCTTACAGGAGCTGAAGTTGGGACCAAGGAGGAAGCAGCAATTGAGACAGGCAGGAACAATCCAAGTCGCTGTACACAAGGGGATTAGAAGCTCAAAGTTGTAGTCCAGGCAGAAGTCAGAGGCAGGCAGAAACCAGTGTAGTCAGAAAAAAAGCAGAAGAGTCGGGAATCAGGGATCAGTCAAATATCAAAATATAGTGCACTCCAGGAATTTACAGAAGCAAAACCAATACTAGGGCGTTGAACCAAAGTCTTCAGCATCTATTTGGTGTCAAACAAATAGTGCAATCATGTCACACATCCAAGTGGGTTGGCAACTTATATATTCAGATACCTGTCACTGCCTCATAACTTCATATGTGGTGCTACTTAGTCAGATATTATGTAAGTGCTCCAAGAGGTTGTTTTTGGGTGGTTTGGATCACCATGCCTTAAGTGTTAAATCAATTAAACATTAAAAAAAAACCAATAGGATTATTTTGCCATCGACATGGATTCATGCAGCTTAGTTTGGATCAAGTACGAACTATTTTCTTTTACAGAGGAAAAGGAAATCATTTCAAACTTAGAATTATATACTTAAAATTGAGTCGATGGGATAGAGCCATCCCTTAATTCAGAGCTTTCCAGATGATGGATTTCTGTCAATGTGATTCCATACCTGGGATCTACTACTTTTAATTAAGCATCATTGTTTTTGTTTTACTTTATTTATTTATTTATTTATTTATTATCTAAGTGTCTTATTGTGCAGTCATGACAGAGAAAGAAGTAATAAATAAGCATCTGTAGAAGGAGATTTCAAAGATACTGATTGAGATGATAATTATGGATTCAAATAAATGTCTAGTATCCTTCTGAAGACAAACTGCATTGTAGACAGCCCATGATTAATGACAAGGGCAGAATCAGCAAGCATTAGGCTGCCTTTGGTAAAGTCAATGACGGATTACCTTCTGCCTTTCTACTTCGACATACTGTAGAAAGAAGATGCTGATTAACATTCCTCTACTGCTATTCTGAAAGGATTTGCCAAAAAAAGTGCTAAAACAGTACTAATCCTTACAATATCCTCTTTTCATTAATAAATGTTTCAGAGCTTGAAAAGGGTGTATCATTTTATATACCATTAAATGGAAAGCATGTGAAATATGCATTATTATTTCTCAGGAAAAAGGCTACCCAGAGGAGTTCACATTGATGTTGAGTCATATACTATGCCCCACTTATTATGTAACAGCAGTATGTAGAACAGTTTTTTTGTGGTTATCTCTGTATGTTACATTTTGCATCTATTTTCAATGAAATATAAAGTAAATTGCAGTTAAAGCTTATTTTGTCCCTAAAGCATGACTTCTCTGCATACTATAAGAGATTTCATACTTGTTTCATCTCAGAATTGTGAAAATTCTGCAGACATAGAAGTAGTTAACTACTGGTAATATGCTTAAAAACAAATTTGTAGCTATTACATTTTAAGAAATTGAGAAACCAAACGTGATAACATATCACAGCCAAAAAAATAATTACTTTGATTATTCTACCTGTGGTAGCCAAAGCAATATACAAAGCTATCTGATGATTGCTTGCTACTCTGGAGAATTTAGATACTGCAATATTATAAAAAATTTTCCCAGCCCATGGATCTGTGCCTCAGTCTAGCTACTGTTTCTGATAAACTATTATGTCAAAATACTATAATTCAGTAAAGGTATGGGATCCATTATCCAGAATGTTGGGCAGGGCTGGAACTAGGGGCAGGCAGAATAGGTGGCTGCCTTGGGCACAAACTGGTAGGGGGTTCAAATTGGAAAAATCCTTAAAGGCAAACTAACTCTTAAAAAGTGAATATGGCTAAACATGCCATACTTTATATTTATGCCATATTTTATATACTGAACTTATGGTACTGGGCTTGTCAATAGCAGCAATGATCCAGTACTTCAAACTTGTCACAGGGGCTTAGGGGTTGTTGCAAATTATCAAGCAGAAATTGTGGTTGGCCTGTAATATAAGCTGATGCTACATGGCTGATTATTAAATTCTGATGCTAGTTGCACTGGTTTCTGTACTACCTTATAGTAATTATCTGTATTAATTACTAATCAGTCTTATATTGTTACATTTATATGCTATGTGTACTGTCAGCAACTGACAGCAGCAGAGAGCATGCACAGTGAATCAGCAGAAAAGTAGATCGGGAGCTACTGGGGCATCTTTGGAGCAGGTCTGGAATGGTATTCAAATTAGGCCCTGGCATTTTAAGGACACAGAGGCTAGAGTCCTGCGTGGGTCCATTTTTTGCAACCAGTACCCGCAACATGCAATCTGCAACCACACCCTCAACCCGCATTCCTTCCCACCTGGACCCGTTACCCAACCCGCAAGTACCTTATCTGCAACCCGGACCCGCGACCCACTGACCATCAAGAATTAGGAAGTGTTGTCATGCTGACCATCAAGAAACAGGAAGGGCTGTTATTGTAACCGGAAGTGACATAATCAGAAGTAGGTGTGGTCAGAAAAAAATTGTAAAAATCGCTATTGAGAAGACCCATGGCCCGACCAGCAGCCCACAAACCTGCAGAACCACCAACCCACATCTATACTCACATCTGGAACATCTACCCAAAACCTGCAGGGTAACACAGGTTTTTGTGGGTAACCCGTGGATGCCCGACCTACTGCAGGACTCTAACAGAGGCCCAACCGGCCCATACAAAGGCCTAAACAGCCTGTTGCCAGCCCAATAAAGAATGACTGTCAATTGCATCTTACAGCAGCCCCTATGGCATTAGCCAGAACCCACAGATTGCCAGTCCAGGTCTGCTTTGGAGGCACAGATCTTTACTGCTAAAGGGCTGTGGTTGCCTTGGGTTGGTTCAGAAGCCCAAAACATAATGTAAAATATTTCTAGCTACTTCTTTGGTTAAACTTTAGTTCTTCTTTAAGTTAGTGAGCAGCACAACAACTTTTATTTAGAAAGCAAGTGATTGGTGAGAGGAAGTTTGCAGTGGAAGCTGGAAAGGTGGGGTACCATCAGTCAGTAGTGGCAGAGGGGAGAGAGAGGGGTTTATAATTGTATGGTGGTGGGATTGCCGAGTGATGGGACTCAGGCCAGTTAGAGAATCAGCTGAAGACTCACAAGCAGCCCAAGCTGTCTTGAAGGGAGTACAGGAAGATGGTGGTGTGGAGAGAGGCCAGTGAGATCTAAAACTTGGAAGCTGGGAGTAGAAAAGTGGAGGTTAGAGAGGCAGCACATGATCAGAGTCAGTGTCACACAGGAGGTCAAGTGAGGCAGCAAGCAAGGAGTCATACAGGTAGGAGTCATAACCAGAACAGAAAGTTAATCAAAAATAACCATAAACAAGCTTAATGAACTAGCTTCATAACAGAGCAATGACATGCATGGCCTAGTCCTTTAAATTGGCTTGTATGCATAACATGCCTCATCGGAAAATGTATTTACTTGCCACTCTAGTTGTTAAAAGGTTAGCAGTGTTAACAGTAAGGCTGCAGCATCTCCTTAATCACTTAGAAGTCCTTCTACTCATCTAACCCACTTTGTCTTCAGGCTTTTGGCTTTGGCTGTTAGCTAATGAGCATGCTCTGTTCTTCTCAGCCCAAATTACTAAACGCACCCTCCAGCCAATGAAGATATAGCATTGCTGGTTCCTAGAGAAACTCTAGCTGTCTGATCCTATTTTTATTCTCCTGAGCTCAACTTAACCATTACATAGCTCAACCCCAGCAGAACCAGGCCAAAAGGTAGATTGGGATCTACCAGTAGACCTTTAGCTGGTGAACAGTAGATCTCAAGATACTGTCAAACAGCTTGACTAAGTGATGTCTGTTTAATTCTTCTCATTCAGATATTTATAAAAAAATTTAAATTTACATAATAAATAGGTGTTAGTGGCTCATGAATCAAATTAATATTTAAGTTATGTTTTCAATGGAACAGAATGCTAGCAATGCTTTTAGGGATGTAGATCATGATCATAGTGGGACAACATCACTAAGAGTAGACCACTCAATAGTAAAATATGGGCACTCCTGCTTTGCAGCATGCATTTCCTGTTTGCAGATATCAATGTTATTGACGATGTCAGAGGGAAATTGCCACCGGGTGAAAGTTGCTATTTGATTTAGGAAAATGCTATTTCGCTGGCAAATGGAGGGAGTATATGCAGTACAAGTGATTAGGGATGTCGCGAACTGTTCGCGCTCACCGAATGTTCGCGAACGTCGCGCGACGTTCGCCATTTTGGGTTCGCCTTAGCTGGCGCTTTTTTTTCACCTCTCACCCCAGACCAGCAGATACATGGCAGCCAATCAGGAAGCTCTCCCTCCTGGACCACCCCCACACCCCCTGGACCACTCCCCTTCCATATAAAAACTGAAGCCCTGCAGCGTTTTTTCATTCTGCCTGTGTGTGCTTGGAAGAGCTAGTGTAGGGAGAGAGCTGTTAGTGATTTGAGGGACAGTTGATAGTAAGTTTGCTGGCTAGTAATCTACTTGATACTGCTCTGTATTGTAGGGACAGAACTCTGCAGGGATTTGAGGGACATTTTAGGTTAGGTAGCTTTGCTGGCTAGTAATCTACCTTCTACTGCAGTGCTCTGTATGTAGCTGCTGTGGGCACTGATCTCTTCTTCATTCATTAAAGCTCTTTGCGTTTTTTTGCGTTGCAGTAAGCGCCGCGTTTCGTCTTTGCGTGTGAACAGGCTGTAACCTTTACACGACTTGATTAGCATGTAGACACCGGACGTTTTAAAGCAGTTTATTACACAGGTTTAGAAATGTAGTGTGATTTCTGCCCTTTACAGCACAAAACGCAGCGCTGTGTCAACAATGGATTTTTCAGATACATTTTTGCCCTTGATCCCCCTCTGGCATGCCACTGTCCAGGTCGTTGCACCCTTTAAACAACTTTAAAATCATTTTTCTGGCCAGAAATGTCTTTTTTAGCTTTTAAAATTCGCCTTCCCATTGAAGTCTATGGGGTTCGCGACGTTCGCGAACCGTTCGCATTTTTTTACGCAAGTTTGCGAATATGTTCGCGAACTTTTTTTCCGACGTTCGCTACATCCCTACAAGTGATGTGGCTCAGGTGGGGAAGATATGCCCAACTTATATACACAATAAAAAAGCAATAGGATATCTTTGCCCTCCACATATATTTATGTTTGCTTAGTTAAAGTACAAGGTGCAGTATTACCATTAGAAATTAAAAGCAAAAATGAAAAATGCATTGTTTAAGTGGGACAGAATCGGGAATTGCATTGCATTTCAGAGCTTTCTGGTAACCTGTACATCTTTTTTCCAGTCCTTATGGATAAAAGTAGCAGTAAGAGCACCCAAGCATAAAAGAGAGCATAGAAACAGAACTAAGAAAGAAAATATTTTCAAAACTGGGTGAAGTTCTATTTATGGTTGATTTAAACTAAAGTGGGACAGAGAGACTAGTACTTTGGTAAAAGAAAGCATTATTAAATGGAAGTTATTTATCTTAACTCAAATGTTAGATGTTGAAAAGATGTAGAAAAAATATTCTAGGTCTATGTAAATGGCTATGTAGACCAGGCATATCAAACTGGCATTTTGGGGTCCTTCCCTCTCCCTATTTACAGCACTTGGTCAATTCTATGACTTTGAGTTTAATTCAACCAGTTTTAAGCAGTTTAATCATTGGTAACTGTATTTAAAATAGAATAGAATAAGATAGAATGAGATAGAATACAATAAATGGAAAGAATGAAATACAAAATGTCATACTGTACATCTCATATCTTACCATCCACATGACCTGAATCCCCTTTGCTAAATGAAAGGGTACTGGGAATGTCTTTCCATGGCAGTGCCGGCACCTAGTGGGATCCAGGGACGCACCTACAGGTGGCCCCACAGGGAAACAAATAATTAACTACAGTGTTGCAGTAAAACAAATAAGACTTTATATAAACTGAGAAAAGCAGAGTAAAATACAATTTACATATCAATATACCTACCATGTGGTAGAACCCTGGGGAACCCTGGCACAGTCCTTACCAGGAGAAGTCCCACACTCCACTCTAGTGGATAAAGAGATTCCCTTTCCCCCAAGAGCTCTTAAAATTCCCCAGGTAGCGCTAAATGGCCAAATACTTCTCCTGTTGAACAGAATTAGTTGCTCCCACATAGCAGGCACACAGACAACACCTGTCCTAACACAGGGGACACATGCTGGAGCCATTCCAATACTTTTACCTCAGAAAGATCACTCACCTAGGGCTCACATAGAGCTGGTCAATTCAATGGTCGAATTTCAAAGGTCTTTTTACTTCGAAATTCGACTCTTGTCTCATTCCCTTCCCCTTTAGATTGTAAGCACTTTTGGGGACTTCCTCGCCTTTTGCACTGGTGCTGGTCAATATGTATATAAGTAATTACCTGTATTAATTACCTCCCACACCTTGTGTCTTATTCCATTCCCCTTTGGATTATAAGTGCTTTTACATTGGTGCTGGTCATTATGCATGCAAATAATTACCTCCTACACCTTGTGTCTTATTCCATTCCCCTTTAGATTGTAAGCGCTTTTGTACAAGGATGTCCTCACCTTTTGCACTTGTGATGGTCATTATGTATGTAACTCGGTATGTTGTATGAATGCAATACATGTGATTTCTTTATATAAACACATTTATTTTACAGCGCTGCACAATATGTTGGCGCTCTAAAAATACATGTTATAATATAATAATATAAGTATAATAATAATCAATATTGTGCACACACAGATTTTGAGGCCGTTGCACACAACAAATTGTGGTGTGCACAAGGAATTTTGTATGAAAACAGAAAATTTTGTGTTAATTCTGACCTGAACACACGGTTTTTATAAAGTTTCAAATTTGCACACAAAATATTTTTTGCACGCATAGCCAAGAGGGAATTAGAGCATTGCCTGTAACCTTCCAGATTTATATAGACTACTTTTGCCCCTGCAAAAAGAGTCACTGAAAAGAAAATAATAAATAATTATCAGTCTCTGCACCTAAAGTGGGGCCAGTGACCAACTTCCTTACATTAGCGGTGCACTGACCTTACTTTTTAAACTGCAACCCGTACCAACTATTGTTTAGAGGCAGTGGCAGTTACTGTGCCCCACAGCAAATTAATTTTAGGGCCCCACCATATCTAGATGTTGTCCTTTGCCCTCTCATTAACTAGAGCCTCATGGGGCCCCCCTACATCTCCCGGGCCCACTACAGCCCCAGCATATGCATTCTATTTAGTTATGCCACCATTCTAAATATGAGTGGACCCCTTAGTGCTTATTCCTAGAGAATGTACACAACTCCCTCTACCTCCTGGAGTACTTATGCTTGTTTGGCCCTTAGTGCAGAGGGAGCGTCAGGTCACACAACACAGACTTAGGGCAGGAGGTAAGGATCCTGAAGTTCTGTACCTTGCATCTCTGAATGTCACACATAGAACAGGGCAGTTAGGGACTGATGTACAAGTGCTTCCCCCTATCCATCCCTATTGAATGGAGTGCTGGCTGACATAGCAAAGTGAATATTTGTACAATTCCACATACAGTGGGCAAAGTGTGGAAACGTGGCCTATTGGGAATGACCCATTCGGTCTCAAAGGGTGTTTGAATTCATTTGGGAAAAAAGTAATGAATACAATAGACTAAATACTTTGGCTGATGAAGAATTTCCTAGGTATAGCTGTATTTTTATGTGCCCCAATTTAAGAAAAAAACTTCAAAAACATCATTAGTATTTAACTAAGAAAGAAAATTAATACAGTTACCAATTTCTTCTTTAAAACCGAAGGAAAGGTCGGCCCTAAGCAGCAGATGGTGCTTGCTAGATAATATAAAAAAGAATAAGACATAAATGAGCCTAAAATACAGAGCGTGAACTACGTCATTGTCATTAGCTGCTAGGTGAGTACTTGTGAAAATGTGCTTTAACCCACTGACTGCTGCTAAATTGTGCTGCTTTGCTAACATCAGTTGACCTATACCATTATGCTGGCAGACAATCACGATTACAATTGCAGCATTAGTATTAATAATAATAACAATAATAATAGAATACTGTCTTTTTTCAGATAACTTTAAAATATCTCTTCAGTTCCAGAGTGGGACACCAAAAGGCCACAGAGATGTTGATATCATGGTCCCACTACCTGGAGCCCTAAAACCTTTTCTTCTCATTGATAAAAATGGTGGCATCTCCATGTCTCCATGAGAAGCTCATTGATCAAATGTAACTGCATATAACCTAACAGACACTATTTTGCCCACTAGATGCCAGTTCACTGAAGTCTATGGGTAACATTTTATTCATAGAGGCATCACAGCAATAAGAGTGGCCAATTCAAAACATACACATTCAGACTAATTACTACTACTACAATGTAGACAGCTGAGCTTTCCTATGTATTCTGTTTGTTGCATTATTGCTAGTACAAGCAATGTAAGAGCACAGTGGAGTGGAAACAGACAGACTGAAGAGGATAGCACAGACACAGAGACTGCACAGGAGGAACATCTCTACCCTTGCTGTTTACAGCCTGGATTATATGGTTGTTTGAGGAATAGGTTAGCTGTTGCTCTGCCATCTACACTGTACAAATTCTTTTTGAGAACCCCCTCCACGGTTCTATATAATTAACGGACTCTCTGGATTCTTCTGCTTATTTTTGCCTATAAAGTAGGCCTCAGTCATTTCCCTGGCCCCATTACAAATGCCCAAATTAACTCTTTCCTATCATTCTCACTGCTGGAAATACATGAAAAAAGAAAAACCTGGAAGAGCCAATTATCTATGGTCTAGAGAAGACAATGCACAAAGGTCAAAGCCACCTGGCAAAAGTCATGGTACCCTGACTGGCCAATCCAACACATTTGGATATCTTGGCATTTCATTACACATTCATTATAGAATGCTTTCCCATTCATATTATTATGCATTATAAAGCATTAATATAATTTGCAGTACTTGAGAGATATTATACATAATTAACTGCAGTTACTGCTCTAGTAGTGTTTACATTCTAAGGTCTCTATCACGAGCACAAATACTTTGGTCTATTAACCTAAAACCTATTTGTTTAAATGTGGGATGAATAAGGGTACCTAGAAGAAACATATGCAAGCACAGAAAAAACATACTCCAAGATAGATAGTTCCTTGGCTGGAACTAAACCCAGGCCCCCAAAGCTACACTGCACCACCATTGCTTGCAACTGGTCTATGAGTAGTGATATTTTTTCTCCCATCACTGCATCACCAATGTAACACTTGCAGGAGGAAGAATTATTTGCGAGGGCCAGAGAGTTCCATTTTATAGAAGTCACAGTACTACCCTATGCTGGGGTCAAAGTTCTGTCCTGTTGTTCTGATGGGAGTGACAGTAACGTCTCCTGCTGGGGTCTCTGAATATCATTATTGTTGTCAGGAGCGCCCCATGGTGTTCCCATCTCCGGTGGCGCTGCAGGGAAGATGGAGGCGCCCATGACCCACGTGGGCCGACGCCGGCGCGATGACATCACAAGACCAGCGTGAAATTTGAATACTTTCAGGTGCTCTATAATTCTTGTTATATTGATTTCTGGACTTTGACCTTGCCTGAACTTCGACTTTGCTGTTTTCTGCCTGCCTTTTGGAATTTGTGCCTGGACTTTGATTACACTTCTGCCTATTCCCATTCTGTACCGTAAACTTGGACTTAAAGGAAAACTATACCCCGAAAATGAATACTTACCAAACTGGTATATATATTTAAGTAAATATTGCCCTTTTACATCTCTTGCTATGAACCACCATTTTGTGATGGTCTGTGTGCTGCCTCAGAGATCACCTGACCAGAAATATTTCAACTCTAACTGTAACAGGAAGAAGTGTTGAAGCAAAAGACACAACTCTGTTTGTTAATTGGCTCGTGTGACCTAACTTTATAGTTTGTTTGGTATGTTTGTGTGCACCGTTGGATCCTAGGATCCCAGGAGGCCGTCCTTATTTTTTAAAATGGCAATTTTCTATTTATGATTACCCAATGGCACATGCTACTAAAAAGTATATTATTATGAAAATGGTTTATTTATATGAAGAAAGGTTTTACATATGAGTTGTTTTATGCAATATCTTTTTATAGAGACCTATATTGTTTGGGGGGTATAGTTTTCCTTTAAAGCTTCCTCCCTGGTCCTGACTACTCCAGCTGGGAACCGATATGCCCCCTGACTTTTGTGCTGGGTTACTGGGAGTCACAGTGCTATCTTATGTTGGGGGTTGCTGGTGGTCACATTATATTCTCAGATTTACAGTGACACTTATCCTGGTAGTTACAGTTTTGTCCTATATTGGGGGTTGGTGGGGGTAGCAGTGTCACTTTATTCTGGGATGCAGTTGGGGTCAAACCTTTCTGGGATGCTGGGATTACCAAGGGATAACTGGGGGTCATTATGCGACTTTGTGCTGGTGTATGTTAGGGACTACTGTTTTGTCCCATTCTGCTGTTGAAAACAAGCCTGTGTTTCCTGCAAACCCCTAACTTGCCACCTATGTTGTTGTATTTGGTCTAAAAAAACACATAGTATACAATAAATTGATCACTGGTAGAGTAGTAGATATTACTCTAGTATAAAGGGTTGTACAGCATAACATGTTTGTAGCACACCCTTGAGTGCACTTTTGCTGCATGAATTACAGTGTGACCAGGACTATCTCTGCATGTATTGTGCCTTAAACCCACCCAGTACCTTACAGACTCCTCTTTGCATCAAACAATCCTAATCACAAAGAGGTTCCTTTGCAGCAATAAATGAAATAAGCAGTCACTCATTTAAGGCAAGTTCAACTACAATAATGACAGAACCATCCCAGAGATAAAGTAGACAAATTGTAAGTTACCACACTCCTGAGGCAACACCTCCCTGAGAGTAGAGCATTGTGCTTTGGTATCCTCATCTCAGCACCTTACCTGCTCCACAACTCACCCACTGATATGCCTGCACTAGTGGTTCACACACCATGGGGTCCTAACTTCACTATAACTTCTCGCTGCAGTGGAAACTGCTCACTATGTTTCCTGAGCATTCCTCTTCCTGAGCAACTATGACATAAATTACTATCAAAAAAATAAATAATTAACCTTTGTAAATCTTGGGTCTTAACAACCACTCAGAGAGTTGAGGTCCCAGGAAAGACCTTGAGAACATGGGGCTATACCCCTTTATACTTTAAAACGCTGCCATCTAGTGGAAAAACCATAACTAAACCACATTACCTGGACCCAGGAAAGAATACATAGCTGTCTGGGTAGATCAAAGAACCCCTTAGATGCCCAACTATACAAAGGGGAAACTGCCTGAGAAATGTCTAACCCTCGGGTCTCTACATGATTATCATCAGTCTGTGTCTTCCAAAGTAAATCTGTGTTCCAAATGCAGCGTATAAATGTTCTTTATTATTTTATTATTATTACATATTTTTCAGGAATGTACCTAAGGGTACATTATAACTAATGTACAGACAAACTTATATGTCAGATAAAAAGGGCCCTCTCTGCACAGGCTTACAATCTATTTTAGTCGGTATATGTAAGATAGAACATATAAAAATACGTAGGTGTGTGGGAATGCTTGTGTTGGAAAAAATGTAATGTTAGTTTTAGGACTATTAATGAAGAGATCATGGATTAGCAGGATGTTATTTGTGAAGGCTGATGTTTTATTTTGTCAATAGATATGCTTGTCTTGTGTGGTAGTTTAGTGTGTAAGCTTTAGGAAGAGGTGAATTATAAGGAAACATTTTAAAATCCATAGGGTAGCATAATGTCTGGCATTATGGGGGTAATGTAGGTATGGAGCTGATCTGGTGATGTCCAGTAGGGTGACTGTAAGGAGGTTATGAGAGAGGAGAAAAGTCTGAAGTGGAAGAAAGATATAGTTGCTTTGGAGTAGTGATATGGGGGTTGGGGTTTTCCAGACCTGCACCCGCCCGAAGCCCGCCCTCCCTCCACGCGCCCCCACCTACCAGCTTCCTTTTATAGACCTTTGTCAACCCGCCCCATCAAACACATCACAAAACGTCCAGGGCAGTTGCTGCATCTATAAAAGAAGAAGCCGGAAGTTGGAAGCTGGCAGTGCAAAGTTGTGAAGAGGAGTGCAAGGTCAGCCTGGGTCCCATAGGTATTGGGTCGGCCCACACATCACTGCTTTGCAGTATATCTAGTGTTAAGGCTTTTTTTGTGGGGACTTACATGATGATACACGTGATACAGTTGTGATATGCTTCCTGTTGACTTCTACAATGTCTCAACTGGTTTTAGGTCACGTAATTTTATTGATTTGTATTTTATATTTTTTTCTTGTAAATCAAAACAAAATATTGCAGAAAATGAAAATGACTCCACCATCCTGCTTAGGGTTGCCACCAGTTTTGACCGGACAGCCCAGTAATTTACCCGGTAAGGGCTGCCTGGGTCAAAACTTCCTGCCCGGTTTTCCAAATAAGTAAATCCAGGCAGGGTTCCCTTGATTGACACGGCCAATCACCGATCGCCGTGGCCAATCACTGATCGCCGTATCATCACCCCGCTACTGATGTCATAGCCACTCCCCCTATACATAATGACCCACCCATTGCTGTCATGGCCCCACCCACTGATGTCACAGTCCCACCCCCTGCCTGGTCTCGGCAGTACAGAAAGGTGGCAACCCTAATCCTGCTAGATAAAACCTAAGGCTCTAAGGTACTTTTCTTTAGTTTATTTGTGCTGGAGGAACCCCTATTTAGATCCCAGGGGACTGAGGCTCATTTCGTTTCAAACATTTGTCTGTCACTGTTGTTTGAATCTTGCTTTGTGAATAATAAAATGCAGTAAGAAAACTGCTTCAAATCTGGTTTTGGGACTTCCCTAGGCCAGAGGGCCCCCTGAGTGTGCCTCATACCCTGGGTCTGGGTCCATACGTCCCAACTGTCCCGTTTTTAGAGGCTCAAATATCTGCACTGAACAGCCAGAAAAAGAAACAAAGGGGTAAATTCACTAAAGTGGCTAACGAAAATTTGCCAGCGTGACGTCATTTCGTAACTTCGCAAATTCACTAACACTGATACTGGTGAATTAGTGAAGTAGATAGACTACCTAAACTTGGCACCCTAACGCCTGGCGAAGTTGCGCACTGACGAAGGATCGTAATTACGCTAATTCACTAAGATGACCATTTTACTGAACCTTACCACTTACGCTAGACGTTACTTCGCGAGGTCAGACCTGGCGAAGTTCAATACGATATGTTATCTGGTTACCTTCCCATTGTTCTTTTGTTAGGCTGCTGGGTGGGGGAAAGGGAGGGGGTGATATCCCTCAACCTTGCAGTACAGCAGTAAAGAGTGATTGAAGTTTATCAGAGCACAAGTCACATGACATGGGGCAGCTGGGAAATTGACAAAATGGCTAGCCCCATGTCAGATTTCAAAATGAAATATAAAAAAATCTGTTTGCTCTTTTGAGAAATGGATTTCAGTGCAAAAACACTAGCGTCTTTTAACTTTTGTAGGGTGATAGTCTGAAAAATAGCGATTTTTTTGGGGGGGCTATCCTCCTCCCCCCCCTACATTTCCTAACATATGGCAACTCAACTATACAGTGGGAACATGTTTAGGGCAATAGGAAAACATTATTTTATTTATTATTTATGTTGTGGCTGTAACATATACTTCTATTATACTTTGAAATTCGCGCTGTATGCAAATTAGGCATCGCTAGCGTAAATGCGCTTTGCCTGGCGAAGTAACACTAGCTTAACTACGCTACCGTTCGCCAATCTGACCATAAGTTCGCACTTTAGTGAATTAGTGTAGTGCTGGCGAAAATTCCCCTGGCGAAGTGCGCCGAATGTTAGCAAAGGCAACGCTAGTGAATTTTCGCCGCTTAGTGAATTTGCCCCAAAGTTTCTAACTGAATTGGCTTTTGCAGAGAGCCCAGAACAGCAACAGCAGAAGATAAGATACTTTTGTAATAAGTTCTAGATAAGCAAATAAGTAATTGTAACAATATATAACAACCAGTCCCTTGGGAACTGTTATACTCACAGCTTAAAAGGCAATTCACTTTCATTAGCAAAACTGTAATAACTGATAAAAAAACAGAAACATCTCGCAACATTTTAAAAATGGAGTTCACTTAATCTTCACTTCACTCTTTTTGTATTATCATATTAAAGGGAAACTGTCATGGGAAAACATGTTTTTTTTTTTTAAACGCATCAGTTAATAGTGCTTCTCCAGGAGACTTCTGCACTGAAATCCATTTCTCAAAAGAGCAAACAGATTTTTTTATATTCAATTTTGAAATCTGACATGGGGCTAGCCATTTTGTCAATTTCCCACCTGCCCCTGGTCATGTGACTTGTGCCAGCACTTTAGGAGGGAACTGCTTTCTGGCAGGCTGTTTTTCCTTCTCAATGTAGCTGAATAGTATTCAGTGGGACATGGGCTTTACTATTGAGTGCTGTTCTTAGATCTACCAGGCAGCTGTTATCTTGTGTTAGGGAGCTGTTATCTGGTTACATTCTCATTGTTCTTTTGTTAGGCTGCTGGGTGGGGGAAAGGGAGGGGGTGATATCACTCAACCTTGTAGTACAGCAGTAAAGAGTGATTGAAGTTTATCAGAGCACGAGTCACATGACATGGGGCAGCTGGGAAATTGACAAAATGTCTAGCCCCATGTCAGATTTCAAAATGAAATATAAAAAAATCTGTTTGCTCTTTTGAGAAATGGATTTCAGTGCAGAATTGCAGAATTCTTCTGGAACAGCACTATTAACTGATGTATTTTGAAAAAAATGTTTTTTCCCATGACAGGATCCCTTTAATAGGGAAAAGACAGGGGACAAGTTTGTGTCTAATCCTATGGGTGTAAAAGCCTCATTAACAAAACAAGTAAAACACTGATTGAATAAAAATTTTTATATTTTATACAATGTTATATGTAAAAAGTTTTTAACAAACAGTTGCGTTATTTTACTAGTTTTATCTTTATGCATGAGGCAATATTAGCAATTTAGCTCTATGATTAAGTGTCCTTGGGGACACGAATGAATCAGGCTTTTTGTACAATTTAAACATTTTGGCCCCTAGATTCAACTAATGAGTTAGACTTTGGCGTTCCGGAGTGCTGTCTGCTTGTCTGTTCAAGTTTTTTGTGTGTTGCTCCCCTTTGCTCAAGGTCTGGGGCATGAGCACCCGGACCCACCATGGAAAGCGGTAAGCTTGTCCTGTTATTTACCCAATCCATGCTCTTCACAATTCTAATGTCTAGGCTTAGAGAAGCCTGAATGTTCCAGAGTGCAGGAGTTGCCTCTGTATAGTGAGAACCCCAGAGAGGGGAAAAGACTACGTCAGACTTGGGGCCACAGGGCCCACCAGTTCTGCAGCCTCAGGGGCCCTCCACACCATCCCCCGGGTCCTCCAGCTGCAAAGTGGTCACTGCCGCCCACCCTTGTAACTTTTTCCAGCAAATCAGCGCAACTGGGGTGAGGGAGGGGAAAAATGAGAGGGAGTGGGTCTAAACCTGTGGTGCTCAAAAGAGCCAGGCTACACCAGGTTTTTTTGGGCCAGTCCGACCCTGGGAAAAGATGAATGCGTAATGATGAAATGCTAATGAACTGTATTCTTATGTTGGGAAAGGCTTTGTGAAAATAAACCTTTTGTTGCCTGCAGAAGTGGTGTCCCAGTCTTTTTTATTTTTTTTTCTCCTGATCCTCTGCTAAACCTGCCTTCCATTGTTAATTCCCCTAAAATGACTTGTATAGGCAGCCAGCTTTGCCAATATAACGAACAAAACTAAACACCATTCTGGACTCAGGAACTAAAGACCTCATTAGTACCACTGTGATTTACAGCAGTAAAACAAAATAACAGGTTGAGCATCAGCCCATGAGGCATAGTGGCAGTGATTCCTTAGAGGACCATACACCTAGGAATATGGTTAGTGATCATAAAAACTGAAAATCGCAGCACTTGGCCCTTTAACACGGTGCTCCATCAGCTCACCAGAGTTACCAGGAAGAACTTCAGGGTCAACCAGCACAGCTCTACCTTGTGACCCTACATCACAGAAACACTACTTGTGAAGATACTTAATATTAAGATACTGAAACGATAAAAAAGCACAGTCCAAGTGCAAATAAAATGTCTATAAAAAAGCTTTATTTTATTAAGTCACATTTACATGACATAGGGGTCAATGGCAAAATATCTAAGCTCCTACTGTTTTGAACATAGTGAAACAGAATCATCAGTTGTAGCAGGCTTGGCAAATTAGTAATCTTCTTTATGCATACCTCCTGTGCTCCTGCTCAGGCACCACAAAAACAACATGAACATGAAGAAATGGTGGAAGCTGAGGTGCAGATCTAAGCTGCAATCATCTTTTATTAGGTGTATAGACAACTACATGTTTCGGGTACACATACCCTTTGTCAAGTGTAACACACCACCACACAAACCTATGTTAAATCAAATTAGTAATTGACAAATGCCCCACCTCCCAAGTGTCCATTGGTCCATCACAAAGAGTCCAATTAGTTCGACATTCCAAGGGATATCAAAAGTTCAAAGTTCATTTCTGGGAAATTGCTGATTTGGCCACATGAATAAATACTGAAAGCCTTGCACAAAAAAATTATATTTTTACATGTAGTTCGTCAATACCTCTAATGAAAGAACATTGCAGCATAAATCTGCACCTCAGCTTCCTTCATTTCTTCATATTCACTGTTTTGAACATGTTTGGCATCATCCTGGTGCTTTCTAAGGGAGATGATAGCTATTACACTTAAAACATTTTTAATCCCCACACTACCCATAAAAAAAAATCGATACTTTTGCCATTTTAAAATATAATAAGCCCCCTTTCTCATCAGCATTGTATGATATGCCTATTCCACACCATGGAAAGAGCGATCAGCTGGATTACTTGAGTGAGTTAACCAAATGTTTGATTCATTTTTCTTTTGCTTGATTAACCGTGGGCTATTAAAAATATAGTTTACATGTTCCTATATCCTACAATTAAAGGGGTTAATTTAACTTTTATTTAAAGGTAAATTTGTGTTGGTTTAAAGAACACAAACAGAGAAATACAATACAATATCTGGTAGAATGACATTGAATTAGTGTTGGGTCAAGTAAAAACATATACAGACAAGAAAATGCAATCACTTAGGGGCAGATTGATCAAAGGTCGAATTGAAAATTCAAATTTTTAAATTAGAATTTTGAGTTTATTTTAGTGTAATTCGACTAGGGATAAGTCTAAATTCGATTCAAATTTAAAAAATTCGAAATTTGAATTTTGAAATTTATTATGTACTGTCCCTTTTAGAATTCGAATTCGACTATTCGCCATCTAAAACCTGCCAAATTTGTGTTTTAGCTTCCTACAATCAATATGGACTAGTTTGGTGGACTTTTGAAAAAAACATTTTTTATTTTTTGTGAAAAAATTCTAATCAAATTTGATTTGAATTTAATTCGAATTTGCAGATCAATTCTATTCACTCAGATTTAAAAATTAGAATTTCGAGTTTATGGGAGTTTTTAAAAACTCCCATAAACTCAAAGTTCGACCCTTGATAAATCTGCCCCTTAGCGTTACAATTGTTGGTACGCATGATGGTGTAGTTGATGATATAGAACAGGTTGCAACAGTTTAGCAGGGTAACTTAGATGTCCAGAGGGTCCTGGTCACACCAGTCCCCCCAAATCTTGTCAAATGTATCATATGCCCTCGATTCATAGGTTCATTTTATGAGGTGAAGAGCTTTGTCTACCAACCATCTCCAGAAGCCTAGGGAGAGGAGGGTTCCCCCCATCCAGTGCATGACCACTGCTTTCTTGGCATAAAACACAAGCGTATGTAGCCGGACTCTGGCTGCATTAGTGGACATCTATTATCCCAAGCAAGCAGACTGATGAGTCCACTATCTGTGGCATGTCCAGTTCATTTGCTAGGGTCTCCATTATTTTGGACCAGAAGCCTAGTATGGGGGGATAGAACCAGGCCAACATTTCCCTAGAGTTAAGTAAAGCGCTATGCCATGAAGATGAGCTCCAAAACTGCCCTTGTTACATCTATTTTCACACTAAGGGGCATGTTTACTAACATTGGAGATAAATATCTGGAGAAATTTCTGGAGATGTTGCCCATGGCAACTAATCAGCAATTAGATTTAAACAGCCACCTAAAAATCAGAAAACAAAAGCTAAGATCTGATTGGTTGCTATAGGTAACATCTCCAGAAATCTCTCCAGATTTTTATCTCCAATGTCAGTAAACATGCCCCTAAGTTTCAAAATGTAACCTATTATAAACTTAATATCGCCAACTGTTAAGTGCTCCCTAAATAATAAACCTGCCACCAACCCTTCTTAATATTCTTGCATACGACTCAGCAGCAACGTTTCAGACCTGCAATGGTCCTTTTTCAAACTAACAAAGTATACAACTTCCTTATATACACCACAATTGCAATGCCCTCTAGTGGTTATGTTACATTCTAAAAAATACATGACCCAGGTTACATACAAGTTTCTGTATATAACATATCCAATTTTATCATTATAGTTATGTATAAAAAAAGGCGCTAACTCACTTGCATTAGCTTGTCCTTGATGACCACTAAGGAAAAAGATAAAATAATCATCCACACAAGGATGCTACAATCAAAATAAAAGGGTATCACACATGTCTATCTAGTTAAGTAGTATATGTCATAAAATGCCCTTGTGGGTTGATGTATATAGGCAAATTAAAGATAGAATTGGTGAGCATAAATCCGATATTAAGAGGAATGTGAGACAAAATCCGGTAGCCAGCCATTTTGTGTATAAAATTAAGGTTCCAGATATTGCAAAATGTCCCCAGACCAATAAGAGAGGGTGGGGCAGGATGGATAAGAAGGCTGGGAACCTGGGACACTTGGAGTTTTAAACAAAGAGTATGAATTAAATCCCTTGCTATGATAATAATAACTGGAATCTATGTAATAATATGTTTTTAAAGTGGTTTTAATATTGCCTTTGTTTATCTTTATTCTTTAGTGGTAATCCAGGACAAGCTAGTGCAAGTGAAGCATGAAGTTAGCTTATTTTTTATACATAACTATAAGGATATAATTGGTTATGTTATATACAGAAACTTGGATGTAACCTGTGGTATGTATTTTTTGGAATGTAATATTACCAGGGCATTGTAATTGTGGTGTATATAAGGAAGTTGTGGGTAATATTTTGTATACTTTGTCAACTTGAAAAAGGACCATTGCAGGTCCGAAATGTTGCTGCTGAGCTGTATGCAGTTTTATTATAACTGGAGTGATGCAAATCTTTTGTATGCAGATTGGAATAAATGTGTAGGTGAACACATGATGTGACGTTCACCCCCACCTAAGGATAAACAATCACTGAGGAGCTGGGCCAAGGAGGAATTTTTGTACCAACCCTTCTTCAGCAGTTTAGAGAGAACTATGGTTCCTGGTCTCCTAAATGACACACTATTCTTATATTTAAGGCCAAGACTTAAATACTTCATACAAATAAAAAATTCTCTGTACATGGATGTTGAGACTTCAAAATTGTCAAGGGTTCTTCAGGGGGTGCTATGGAGACATATGAGGGAAGGGTGAGTCCTTGAGGCAGGAGCTATATGTTCCTAAGGGAACACAGCAACACAAGGGAAGTGCAGGACCGGGGTGGAACAGGCGCAGAGCAGAACAGGATGGAGAGGGTGAAGATCAGGACAGGATGGAGAGGATGAACATCGGGATGGACAGGATGAAGAAGGCGACAAGTCAGACTGAACTGGGAGACAATTTTTTTGTGAAATCGAATTGTGAAGAAAAAAATAGCCTAAAACTATTCGATAAGCATTCGTTATTCGAATTCTTATTGAATTCCGGCTAAAAGCCCTTGAATAAGTGAGTAATGATAAGTTTGCCCCTAAGTGTCTGTAAGTGCAGGTAAGTGTGTAAAAAAAGTGCACTAACCTTTTTTGTTGCAGGAGATCGCAGAAGTCCGTGGAGGGGCCAGGAAGTCGATTCTTCAGAGTTGCTGTGCAGCAGGAGATGCGTGGGTGGCTCTGCAGGGAAGGATGAGGTAATTGAAGTAGCAGACCCTCCATGTGATGCGTCTGCTACTTACAAGTTGGATCTGTTACAATCGATTTGCTGATCCGACTTGACAGCCCCCTAGCATCATTTTCTAGGGGGCTGTCCTCCTTCCCTACTCTCTGCAGAGGCGGCGTACGTGCTTGGCGGTTAAAGGGTTAAGGGATACGGTCATGGCAAACATTTTTTTTTTTCCCAAAATGCATCAGTTAATAGTGCTATGCCAGTAGACCTCTGAACTGAAATCTATTTCTCAAAAGAGCAAACAGATTTTTTTATATTCAGTTTTGAAATCTGACATGGGGCTAGAAATTTTGTCAATTTCCCAGCTGCCCCTGGTCATGTGATTTGTGCCAGCACTTTAGGAGGGGACTGCTTTCTGGCAGGCTGTTGTTTTTCCTTCTCAATGTAACTGAATGGAACGCAGTGGGACATGGGTTTTTACTATTGAGTGCTGTTCTTAGATCTACCAGGCAGCTGTTATCTTGTGTTAGGGAGCTGTTATCTGGTTACCTTCCCATTATTCTGTTGTTAAGCTGCTGGAGAGGAAAAATGGAGGGGGTGACATCACTCCAACTTGCAGTACAGCAGTAAAGAGCGATTGAAGTTTATCAGAGCACAAGGCACACGACTTGGGTCAGCTGGGAAATTGACAATATGTCATTTCAAAATGAAATGTAAAACAATCTGTTCAATTTTTGAGAAATGAACTTCAATGCAGAATTCTGCAGCACTGTTAACTGATGCATTTAAAAAAAAAAAAACATTTTTTCCCAACACAGTATCCCTTTAAAGGGGTGGTTCGCCTTTAAGTTAAATTTTAGTATGTTATAGAATGGTCAATTCTAAACAACTTTTCAATTGGTCTTCATTTTTTTATAGTTTTGAATTACTTGACTTCTTCTGACTCTTTTCAACTTTCAAATCTAAAAACAAATGCTCTAAAGCTACAAATTTATTGTTACTGCTACTTTTTATTACTCATCTTTCTATTCAGTCCCTCTTCTACTCATATTATAGTCTCTAATTTAGGTTAATGTATGGTTGCTAGGGTAATTTGGGCCCAAACAATCAGACTGATGAAATTGCAAACTGAAGAACTGCAGAATAAAAAGCTGAATAACTAAAAGATCACAAGTAATAAAACACGAAAACCAATTGCAATGTCTCAGAATATAAATGGATAAATTAATTTAAAGGTGAAAGAGTCCTTTAAATGTGTGGTTAACCTTTCAGTTAACTTTTAATATGATATAGAGAGTGATATTCTGAGAAAGTTTGCAATTGGTGTTCATTTTTTATCATTTGTGTTTTTTTAGTTATTTTGCTTTTTACAGTATTCAGCAGCTCCCAAGTTTGCAATTTCAGCAATCCGGTTGCACTGATTTGAATAAGAGACTGGGATATGAATAGGAGAGATTAGTAATGAAATTAGCAATAGCAATACATTTGTATCCTTACAAAGCATTTATTTTTTAGATGTGGTCAGTGACCACATAATTTAAAAACTATAAAAAATAAATAATGAAGACCAGTGGAAACTTTGCTTAGAAATGGCCATTCTAGAACATACTAAAAGATAACTTAAAGGTGAACCACTACTTTAAGCCTTTGAATATTAAATAGACCTCCTTATGGCTTATCCCAAATAAGATGTCTTTTAGTATGTTCTATAATGGCCATTTCTAAGCAACATTTCCGTTGTTCTTCATTATTTATTTTCTTATAATTTTTTAATTATTTGGTTTCTTCTTCTTCTGACTCTTTTCAGCTTTCAAATACGGGTCACTGACCACATCTCAAAAATAAATGGTTTGTAAAGATGCAAATGTATTGCTATTGCTGATTTTTATTAGTAATCTCTGCTATTCATATCCCAGTCTCTGGGAAACTGCAAACTGGGGAGCTGCTGAATACTGTAAAAAGCAAAATAACTAAAAAAAAAATTGCAAACTTTCTCAGAATATCAATCTCTATATCACATTAAAAGTAAACTCAAAGGTTAACTTAAACATAAGGGATGGGATAAAATACAAATGATGTGCGTGGACACTATCTCTCTATACAGACACACATATATGACTCATTCTTTTGTTTCCTTTTTTGCTGGCTAATGAGACCAAAAATATATACACCAAATGTAAGGCGCACTGAGCTATCTGTGTTCTTTTTGTTAGGTCAATGAAAAAAAAAACGGCAATGACTCAATACACATTGTTAAGACTTAATGTTACATTATGACATACACTTTCATGTTAATACAATATTTTACAGCATCTTTACAAATAACAAGCAGTGTTACTGACAACTGACAAAGAACTGCATCCACCGCATGCTTATGTCCACATATTGTAAGTAATTTTAACATCCAGCCCCAATATACAGGTTGTAATTACCTTTGGCCATGAGTAGTAAGTGACAGGTCAGTCAAAAATGAGAGAGTTCTCCTCGAAATACTTGGTAATCTGTTTTCTGTTGTGACATCCTTAATTTATGGTATAATGTAATCCAGTGGAGCGACAAAGCTGAGCAAATCCTTTTCTTTTTCTTCTTTTCTTTTTTCTATAGACCTCTTTTTCTTTACAATCTTATCAATGATATAAATATATATATATATAAAAGCAGAAAGCAGTAACATCTCCTGTCATTTGACAAACCAGACGCCCAAATGCTTAGCAATAATTTAAGGATTGTGTATATGATCGCATTTTGGTTGTAAGCTCCACTAATTGTCTATATTTTAGTATAAAATGGTATATTGTGAAAATGTACACAGGCAACTCTATAACCCGACATGAGGACCTATGTATGTTGTATGACTTGACACTAAATGGCTGTAGATTGCTTGTCCTTACCTGTTATTTAACAAATGTGCGAGAAATGCTGTGTTGTTTAAATAAAGAATATACCAAAAAAAAATAAGGGAGTTCTGAACTTACATATATTAGCACATATTTATAAAGTGCCAACATATTCCACAGCATTGCACTCAGTCAGTGATCCCCAACCAGTAGCTCGCTAGCAACATGTTGCTCCCCAAACCCTTGGATGTTGCTCCCAGTGGCCTAAAAGCAGGTTCTTATTTTTGAATTCCAGGCTTGGAGGCAAGTTTTGGTTGTATAAAAACCAAGTGTATGGTCAAATAAGGTAGGCTGCCAGTCCACATAGGGGTCACCAAATAGCCAATTACAGCCCTTATTTGGCACCCCATGAAGTTTCTGCATGCCTGTGTTGCTCCCCAACTTTTTTTATTTCTGAATATGGCTCACGGGTAAGAAAGGTTGGGGACCCCTTCACTAAGTACTGGGATCTTCTGAGAATTGTTCCTAGAGTTACTTAATATTGGCCCACTTAGCCTACATTTATGATCGACGTATAAGTAGACACCTATGTTCTGCCCACATTCTAACACTTGCAAGAACAATTGAATACATATGGAGCCAAAAGTGGGAGCACCACATGAAAAATCAGCTCTTTAACTGAAAGGTCCTTTAGGAACATATGTTCCAATAGTGATTAAAGTCTAAAAAAAGAATAGAAATTAAAGTGCTTGTGTTGTACAAACTACTGGATACATCATTTCTGGAGGGATGCTTCAGTTGAAATTTACATCTCTGATGGTGGATACCCTGCCAGGGCCCTGGGCAAATGGCCAATGTCTGTGTATCGGAATTGTACAATGTCAAATCCATTTGATACTTGAAATATTTTTTGGGAGGTGGCCAAGTTCTAAAAACGTAATCCGATCAAATGTTACAATTGGATGTAAACGTGATCTGTTTGCAAAATAGGATTTATTCCGTGCTTGTGCAGATGCTTATCCACTGGAAGCCTCTCATTAGCTAATTGAATAAAATGTGCTTTCTTTTTAACAGCTACGATTTCAATAGTTTCACATGAGTTATACAATCCTTTGTCACTAAATGGCACTATGTCCTTAGTTCAGCTTGCAAAGATTTAAATTTTCCCTTACAACGGTTTTTTTTTTTTCAACACAATAAATGCACTAAGCACACAAGTTTTTAGGTGATATCATGATATAAGTGACTCACAGTGATGTCCTAATATCTAAAATTAGGAAGAAAAAGTATGTTGTGGTGCCCTCAAATCAAAAAAGCTACATTAGGGTAAATAAAGGGGCATGTCAGGTTCTGATGGGATTCGAGCCAGGGACCTTTGGGTTTCTGGCTCAATGCCTTATCTATTAGGCCAATAAGTATAGGTTTCCTGGCCTCTGCAGCCCCAGCCCAACAGCAGCAGCCTGATTGGTTGCAGTCAGTCAGCCCTCTGAGCACTCCTTGCCAGAGCATTATTTGGCCTCTTAGTAATGCGGCAGTGCCGAATTGTTCTCACTCTAGCGTGGTTTCCCTTGTTCCTGCCTTGCCTTGTCTGAAACCTAGCTCTCCAGTCCTCTCTTGCTCTCCATCTCTCTGTTCCAGTCTCTTCTCGCAATCCTGTACTGCACTTCCAGTCCTCTCTTGCTCTCCATTCCTCTCTTGCGCTCCAGCTCTCTGTTCCAGTTTCCTCTCGCTATCCTGTCCTATACTTCCAGTCTGCTCCTTTCTTCTGATACGATCCTGTCCCATTCAGTCTGTTCCTGTTCCACTCCTGCTCCATCCAGTCTGTACCTGTCCTGAGTTGTCGCCCTCTTCATCCTGCAGACCTGATCTTCACCCTCTCCATCCTGTTCCTGCATTTTCCGTTTGTATCCATTGGACACAGCCAGTCCCTGCCTTAAGGACTCGCCTTCCTCCTGCTGTCTCTACAGCACCCCCTACCCAATACTTGACAATGAGTCCTACAAAGTCAACTACTAGGATGATAGTTAGGCTGAATGCAACAGACTGGACAATTATTTACACATCAGTGCAGTTTATCACTGGTATGCACCAAGGTTTTTAAGAAGAACAAATACAGTTGTGGTACCCTCAAATCAAGAAAACTACATTACATCAATAAATGGGCAGGTAAAGAAAAACAAAATGAATGTACTCATGCATTTAGGTAAAAAAACTGAATTTATTTAGACATATTAAAATCCATTAGACCCCACAAAAAACTTGTTTCATGCTTACCCAGCACTTAATCATAGCCAATAAATAGGCAGGTGGAACCGAATTAGTGGTTAATATCAACATATGAGTCCTACAAAGTCAACTGTTAATATAACAGGTTGAATGCACATGCAACATTTTACACACAGCAGCGGAGTCTATCACCGCTATCCCCCAATGGTTTTCAGAAGAACAAATACACTTTCCTTATTTTAACACAGAGAAGGCTGTCATAGTAAGCTATCTCTAGTATAACTCTTATATGCTATTTATCTGTTCAACACTGCAAACCACTTCAAACTCAGAAAAAAGGACTTGCAGGGGAATTAAATCAAACCTTTTGACTTTGTATGGTCAGGCATGATTTCTGAAATTTTCTACTGACACCAACTGCATCAACAATGCGGTATACCAGAACTTTGATTCCATAGTGCTAGGGCAAACTCTGTACTGGCCTCACTGAATGTTCTGTTCAATTATCCAGCAAGTTAAACACCTTTGCATATTAACTCTCGGACCATGAAGTGACGTTGAAAGTGTTTACTTTAGTTTATACAAATAATGTGAAACTTTAAATACAAATCAGCATTTGAAGAAATGACTGCAGAATTATCAACATGGCGTTTTATTAGAAATAGCATTTCACAAGCAGGATGCACAATAAAACCCATATAAACTAAAGAAAACTAGGGTAACCAGGGGTGGAAATTCTTGGGGAGCCATACACCCATTGACCTCTCTGGTTCTAAAGTAAATTAATCTGAATAAATTACACACAGTGTGCCTGTTGACACAGGAGAGACCTTGAGCTACAACCCCCCTCAATAGTGAAGGTAGCTCCAGGGTTCCACTGTCCTTGTACTCAAATATTCTGCATTCCACACCAAACAAATTGCATCCTTATTGGTTCATATATGATAATCAGTGTGTTGTCCAACAGATATTAGCAGACAGTGTATTGTAATTGTCAGATATGGCCAAAAAATACAATGGAAATTTTTTTTTTGCTAGAACTTGAATAATTCAATATATAACAATGTATGATGACTTTATATAGCATAGAAACAGCACATACTATATTATTATACATTTAACAGTTTACAGCGAGAATCACAGCACAAGCCAAAATGTCTCACCGACAGTCGTGTTTGAATATTTCATTTAGTACTTTCTGTCCCCCCACACCAGCTGTTTGTTTTTTGTTCCCTAATCCTATTTAACATGTTATTTATTTTTATTGCTGCCTTTTCTTAGAGCTGAGTTGTGATGTTTTTACCTTCTGGGTGCCACAAAAAAATATGTGTTCGTACACAGTGTACTGTTCAGTTCAAACCAGGACTATGTCACCTCCCACAGGAGGAAGAAGAACCAGAACCCACAGGAATAAATTCAAATGCAATTAAAACATCTAATTTAGACAGGTAAGATAAGCAAACCATTTATAAACTAATTAAAGCCCCATCAACATTATGTTCAACAAAGGCATCAATGTGTAATCACAGAAAACAACTAGCTATACAATTACAATTTTGATTGATGGCCTCAGCCATACAAAAAGTGACAGCAAATTAGATTAAGAGTTTATAAAAACAAGTTTTTATTTTTCTTCATATGCTGGGTGTTATTTTGACATTGGCAACTAGGTGGCTATAAATCTTTAGCTAACCAGAACCTTATTACAGAACAAGATGTATAAGATAGGTTCTTCAGCAATAACAGGTTTTAATTTATGTAATAAAGCTACAGAGTCTTGGGGAAGCACTTCACAAAGTCTTTCTTTGTTACAGCTTTTACAGGCAACTTGCTTACATCAATGATTGCTAATAGGTTTTCAAGGTTTAAGCTTGGAGACATCCTTTAGGTTGACATTAATCTTCCCAAAATATTCTATGCAATTAGTGTTTGCATAACCTTGATGTTACTTTGCTAAAAGGCAGGGTGGTTTAAAGGTAGTATATATAAATACGGGCCGCACACCACTTCAATAATTGCTTTGGGTGCATGGTAAAACATTAGGAACTTCAAAAACAGCGAGATATCTTGTGAGCCTTGAGAAAGGTCCCAGTGGGAGCTGAAACATCACGTTGGCTCTGCATTCTGAATACACAATTTTCACAAGATATCTCAGTGTTGCTGGTTTTTAAGTGTATATCCTTGATAAAGACCCCAATGCGGGTCGAAACGTTGTATGCACAAGTATGAATAAATATTAACACTTTTTTCAACTGATTTTGGTGTGCGGGTCCTCGTTAAACTTATATATATATATATATATATATTTCTAGATTTGCCCCAGCACTCTTCAATATGTCCCAGCAGCAAAAGGAAATTTTCCTATGTAGAAAACAGTGCCTAAGGCAACGGAAATTTTTAGAAAAAACACAATATAGTGTAGTATGCTGGGGAAAATGGTATCACCCCGTGCTTCAAAACAGATTATTTATGGAACTGGTGAGCATCCATATATATTCATACGGATATGTATACGTATATGTGTATTTCCTCCAAGTACGTAACTATGCAACTCCCAGTGATACAAAGGTTTTATGAGAAATGTTCTATAGTGGCTATTCTTAAATTAAATCTGTGGGTGTATTTCTCCTTCACCGCATAGTATGGCTGAATTGCCTACTCACAGACCACTCTCGTGGTAAGCCGCATATAGTAAATTTTCTCCCGACAATTCCCCTCCTGATTTCCAGATGTATCCACAATTACGATATATGAGCATGAAAATAAAAACAAGAAATAGTGTAATTCTGCTTTAATATAAAAAAGTGTTAAAATCAATCAGTGCACTCACAATTTCACAAAGAAGCCGAGACGCATAGCCGGAAGGAAGCGACACAATGGAACGCATAGCGCTGAACCGCAAGGAAACCGGAAGTAACCTCGATCTAACGAATTTTACCATTTTTAAAGAACCGACAAACGATATATGAGTTTTAAGCCTCTGATGAAGCTGGCATCACACAGCGAAACGCATCAGGATAAGAGGAGACCATGAAGTGACTCACTGGGACTGTTATAAAGATCCTAAGGGGAAGCCAAGGCAAACAACCCACGGACTTAACAGCAGACCTTGGACTATATGCAAACACCCTAAAGGGGAAATTGTGAGTGCACTGATTGATTTTAATACTTTTTTATATTAAAGCAGGATTACACTATTTCTTGTTTTTATTTTCATGCTCATATATCGTAATTGCGGATACATCTGGAAATCAGGAGGGGAATTGTCGGGAGAAAATTTACTATATGCGGCTTACCACGAGAGTGGTCTGTGAGTAGGCAATTCAGCCATACTATGCGGTGAAGGAGAAATACACCCACAGATTTAATTTAAGAATAGCCACTATAGAACATTCTCATAAAACCTTTGTATCACTGGGAGTTGCATAGTTACGTACTTGGAGGAAATACACATATACGTATACATATCCGTATGAATATATATGGATGCTCACCAGTTCCATAAATAATCTGTTTTGAAGCACGGGGTGATACCATTTTCCCCAGCATACTACACTATATTGTGTTTTTTCTAAAAATTTCCGTTGCCTTAGGCGCTGTTTTCTACATAGGAAAATTTCCTTTTGCTGCTGGGACTTATATGCGCAGGGGAGAGACTGCGAAGGAAACGGCAGGAAACCTTCTCGGACCAACATTGTAATCTTGGGACACTTAGGAATAAGTTGTTTCTATTCTCTGAATTATACTCTTCAATATGTCCCTGTCATGAGTCTCGGTGCACGCTCCTGTAGGAGACCCCGTCACTTCCCCACTTGATATACAACTCAATATAGATAAAGCAGCACACGATTCTTGTAAAAGTGTATATTAAAAATTAACACATAAGTACAGCGATATTTCGGGCGAGCTACATGCCCGATATATCCCTACATTTAGGGATGACTTTTACCTGCAACTGAGGGGGACTGCAATGGGCTCCAATGTTGCTCCAGCATATGCCAATGCCTTCATGGCAGGACTTGAAGAACAGCATATATATCTCGATGTATACTTCACCAGACATTGTTTGGCCTGGTGGAGGTATATCGATGATGTTTTCATTATGTGGCGGGGTGATGTTGGTTCCCTGCAGCGGTTTCACAACAGGATAAATGGTGTACATACCTCTCTCTCTTTTTCACTTACATTTGATCTCCATAAAATTAATTTCCTTGATCTTTTGATATATAAGGACCAGGGAGGTGACATGCACACTTCCCTTTACACAAAGCCTAAGGACAGGAACCAGTTACTACACTATACGAGTCACCATCCACCACATATAAAGAAATCTATCCCTATTAGCCAACTTTCTAGGGTATAGAGACTGGTTATTGATGATGCAGAAAAAGAGGTCCAGAAACAAGTTATGTGTCAAAAGTTTAGGGAGAGAGGATATCCAGATAGGATACTACAACAGGCCAATTATAGGATTGAATGTCCCCGTACTAAGAACAAACAGTCAAACAGGATTCTGTTCATTACCTAGTTCCATGCAGACACTGAAGCTGTAGGGAAAATATTACGGTGGCATTGGTATCTATGTTATCAAACTATGCCACTTATTTCATATCGAAAGGGAAAGACCATTGGAGAATAAGTGACCTCCACTCAGATAAGAGCTAAGACTAAAGATACCAATAAACAGTGGCATAACTAGATCTTACTGGGCCCCACAGCAAATTATTTTTCAGGCCCCCAAAATGTCCAGTGGTTGACCTGTTTTACCAATATTTATTGTAATTGTATATGAATTAGGACCTCATGGGGCCCCTATACCTCCTGGGCCCCCCTGCAGACGCAGGGTCTGTGTTGTGTTTGGTAGCCGAGGATTAGGACAGTAGAACAGTGCTTTATTAGCAGGTTCATGCAGCCATTACATAACAGCAGTAAGTCTTACTTTCACTTTTTTTAAGTTGTACAGAAAGTCCTATGTATGCACAGTGCCACCTGCAGGCCATTTTTATAAACACCACATATTCCCCCTATAGTAGGAAAGCATTTGGACAAATATATAAACAGTAACAATTAAAGCGTATGTATCTTAAAGCAATACATTCTTTACATGACATAGTCCTTGGTCCATGCAGGTAGTTTCCTGATTCTCTCAGTATGCCTTATAGGTTCACTTTCTTCTGCCCTATTGTGGTTGGCATTAGGAGTAGGGAAATGTCCTTCATCAAAAGAAACATCTCCAAAGTCATATCTAGCAGGAGCAAGACGACTTGCATTCCATATGCGTCCATCAGACAGTTCATATGTGTATGGTCCTCGCTGGCGTCTCACTTCAAGTGGTGTAGTAAATTTAGATTGTCCTTGTTTCAGTATTCCTGGTTTCTTAATTCTGACTAAAGATCCAGGCTGAAAGTGCACTTCTCTTGCACCACGTTTTCTGTCAGTATAAGCCTTGCATTTGGCTTGGTGATGTTTCACAATGTCAGCAGTAGATGTTTTTGTAGGAATAGTCTTTGGTGGAAGTTTGACATCTGCAACATGTAACTTAGTGCGCATCTGTCTGCCATGTAATAATTCAGCTGGAGATGATTGGGTTGTTGCATGGCTTGTTGCTCTGTAGTTATGCAGGAACTCTGTTGTAAATACTTTCCAAGATTTCCCAGTAAGGTTTGCTGTCTGTAGTGCTTCTTTCAGACTTCTGTTAAATCGCTCGATTTCTCCATTTGCTTGTGGGTAATACACTGAAGATTTCCTATGCACAATATTCCTCTCTCTCAGAAAGGATTCAAACTCATATGAGACAAACTGTGGTCCGTTGTCTGATATTAACTCCTTTGGATTTCCTTCTCTGCTGAAGACTGTAGACAGAAATGTTATTACTGTAGCTGATGTTACATGAGAAACAAATGCTATTTCTGGCCAATTACTATAATAGTCTATCTGAGTTATAGCAAATCTGCAGTCTATAGGAGCGTCTGCAAAAGGACCCACAATATCAATAGCAAGTTTTTCCCATGCTGTATCAGGGAATTGTACTGGCTGAAATGGTGGTGTATGTGTGATAGCTGTTTCTTTATTTGTATTTCCTGCACAATTTTGCAGTGAATCCCTTTCCTTAGCCTGTGACTGCACATTATTAGGCCACAGTTTTGAATTCACAATCTGTACATTCCCAGCAGTTCCCTGACTGAGAGTTTTAACCTCCGCCACAGCTGTTTCAATTTGGCTAGCAACTGTAATTTCCTTTGCAAGGGTTAAATCTTGCTCTAGGAGCAGTCTCTCTCTAATGTGTGGTGAGTTTGTTTTTTCCACTATTTGGTCTCTTACATTTCATCTGTTAGAATCCCAAACTCACAGGTAACTTTTATACTTTATGGGGAAGATTAATTAAGATTCCACAAAAATTCAAGTATCTAAGTTGATTTTTTGTTCTGTTCAAAACTCATATTTTCAGGTTAAAAAAAAAAACCCTGGAAATAGCTCAAATCTGAAAATCACCATCTAAAGCCTGTTGAATTCATGTAGAAGTCAATAGCAGAGGTCCCTTGATGTTAATAACCTTCATGATGTTTGAGGTTTTTTTAAAGAGGGTTTTGATTAATTCGAGTGACTTGACTCAATCAATTCGTGTTTTCTGATCATTAATCCCAAACTCTCTGATTTCAGTTTTTTCAAGGTTTTTATTAAATATAACCCATTCAAATCATTAGCTTTTTTTCGAGGTATATCAAACTCTAAAATCTGTCCTTTAATAAATAATCCCCTAAATCTATAATATATTGCCTGTTGCAGCTCTCCTGTTCAAGTGTTTAAAAGGGCAGAATAACAATCAGCAGAACTAGCATTCCTCCCTAAGGGGGTATAAAGTGGTATTGGATCCCTTATCTGGAAACCTGTTATCCAGAAAGCTCCAAATTACGGAATGTCTGTCTCCCATAGACTCCATTATAATGAAATAATCCAAATTTTCAAAAATGATTTTCTTTTTCTCTCTTATAATAAAATAGTGCCTTGTACTTGATCCCAACTAAGTTATATTTAATCCTTATTGGAAGCAAAACCAGCCTAATGAGTTTATTTATTGTTTACAAAATTTTCTAGTAGACGAGATCCAAATTACAGAAAGATGTGGAAAACCCCAAGTCCTGAGAATTCTGGATAATAGGTCCCATACCTGTACTGTCATAATTGTTTCAAAGGGTTTCACTCTTAACCCCACTTGCAACTTAAATGGATAGTTGGAAAGATTTTCTGGTAATTGGTTAGGCCTGGGATCCTGGTGGAAGTGACTTGGCAAATGAAGTAGGAACCAGCTACTGCAGATGTTACCTCTGTACTTGAAAAGCAAAACCTGCTAGTGATGTTACTAAAAGCACCATAGTGGCACATCATGTACATTTTACACCCAAACTTCCTGTCCATTCATTCTTACCTGTTTGTGTATTACAGTTTAAAAAAAATAAAGCTGATTATTAAATTTAACAAATAATGTATGGGTACAGGTATGGGATCCCTTATTATCAGAGACCGTTATCCAGAAAGCTCAGAATTATGGAAACACTGTCTTCCATAGACTCCATTATAATCAAATTATCCAATTTTTTTTTTTATTATTTCCTATTCCTCTGTTAAAAAAAAAAAAGTACCTTGTACTTGAGCCAAACTAAGATACAATTAATCCTTATTAGAAGCAAAATTAGCCTATTGGGTTTATTTAATGTTTACATTATTTTCTAGTAGACTTCCAAAATCCTTTGGAAATGCATACATTAACATTAATCATTTTCAGGGGGTTCTGACCATTAGCCTGCCCAATCTAGGGGAGTTTTATCCATTAGCTGGAACAATCTAATGTTGTAGTTGTCATCTATGTCCTCTTTTGTGGACCGATCTGTTGAGATATAGATATAGTTTATATCAAATCAAGTGACATATTAAAGAATCTTACCAAATTGGAATATATATTTAAGTAAATATTGCCCTTTTACATCTCTTGCATTGAACCAACATTTCGTGATGGTCTGTGTGCTGCCTCAGAGATCACCTGACCAGAAATATTTCAACTCAAACTGTAAAGGGAAGAAGTGTGGAAGCAAAAGACACAACTCTGTCTGTTAATTGGCTCATGTAACCTAACTTTATAATTTGTTTGGTATGTTTGTGTGCACCGTTGAATCATACGATCCCAGGAGGCTGTCCTTATTTTTTAAAATGACTATTTTCTATTTATGATTACCCAATGGCACATGCTACTAAAAAGTATATTATTATGAAAATGGTTTATTTACATGAAGCAGAGTTTTACATATGAGTTGTTTTATGTAATATCTGTTTATAGAGACCTATATTGTTCGGGGGGGTATAGTTTTCCTTTAACAGAAGGACGTGCTCTTAGACATAACCCTTCCTAAACTGCAGTGTTTCGCAGCATTTTAGGACCATGGACAGCAGCGAATGGGTTACCTATGTGATTCCATTAGAGTGAAAGGGACAGGAGGGAGGGGCAGCAGAAATTCCATTAAGATGGCAATTTGCAACTTTCTGGAAAAATATGCAGAGAGAATTCTGACATGACAAGACAGGCAATTCCAAGTAGGAGATGAGCAAAATATGAATATGTAGCTACTGCACTTTACAGAAGTTATTTATCCAAGGTTATAAATAAATGTATTTCATACTTAAAACAGTAGGAATATTTGAAATACAATGTTTTATAATATTGTTAATGATCTATTACATTTGGCTGGTTGACATAGTCAAATGAATAACACAATTGCAACCTGTCAGAATGATATTCTGGGTCAGCAGACCAGTAGCTGCTGCTGGTTTACTTTTTGCTTTGAGTTACTTACTATACAAGAAGCAAACTTATCAATGTGTAAACCAGAAAAAGCAAATAAGCAAGTAAAGGTTAAAACTCCGACAATATTTAAATAACAATTGCAATAAGA
The DNA here is from genome assembly GCA_024363595.1 of Xenopus borealis. Classification (NCBI taxonomy): domain Eukaryota; kingdom Metazoa; phylum Chordata; class Amphibia; order Anura; family Pipidae; genus Xenopus; species Xenopus borealis. The sequence goes on along the minus strand of CM044443.1, from coordinate 68,869,551 downwards.
TTTATTTTATCATGTTACCTACACCTTCAGAGAGTCATTAATATGTCCAAACACATAAATTAGCTATGATATCAACATAGATCTGCAAAATTAGATCATCTAGGTCCTGTTGCTCATAACACTGGTATGCAATCTAGAACATACCTCCCAACATTTTGGAAGTAAAAAGACGGACAAAAATTTTTTTCTCACGTAGCACGCCTAATTTGTTTGCCATGCCTATTTTTTGACCACACCCGCTAATCAAAATGTTCATTTTACAAAATTTGGCAGGTTCTGAAAGTTTGAAAATATCTCTCCTCATCTAAATTGTTACAATTACTTATTTTCTTATATCAAAATTGTTACAAAGTATCTTAGTTGCACTTGTTAACTGTTCTGGGCTCTCTGCCAAAAGCCAATTAAAGGAGAACTGTCATGTACAATAAACAATACCATTTTCTCACTGATATATAACATTAATTAGAACAATAAACTGTATACCCAACTGCATCAAATTTGTGTTATAAAAACACTTATCACTCATTTCTAACAGCAATCCAGATCAAGCTTTTTCAGAATCTGAAAGTAGGAGTTTCCATTCAGTTCAGCAACATACACTTAGCCCCTCCCATGTTCCCTGAGTCATATTTCCCCTCCCTCATCCTCTAGTTACATCATATCTGTGTGCAACACTTCTCTGTCTGCAGACAGGCAAACAGTATTGAAGAGCTGCATGTATGCCTCTGGTTTGGGAAAATAACTTGTCAAACTGATTGTAGAGGATCATTTCATCAGTTCTGCTCCTTGTCAGAAGTGGGGGAATGTATTATTCATGTCTGTAATCTCCCCCCAGTATTGTTCAGGTCTATAATCTCCCTCAACATTGTTCATGTCTGCAATCCCCCCAAGTATTGTTCACACCTATAATCTCCCCCAGTATTTTTCACGTCTGTAATCTCCCCCTGTATTTTTCATGTCTGTAATCTCCCCTAGTATTGTTCATGTCTGCAAAACCCTGTACCTCGGAACCAGACAACATTGATCACCTGATCAAACCTCAGACAAGCTGGAGTATGTATGAACACAATTTATATACACACATATATATATATATATATATATATATAATATATATAAATATATAAATAAAAAAGTTATGTCCATAACATACTATGTTCCCTGTGTGTTTACCATAATCTTATAACAAATCTAGCGTGTCTCCTGCGGAGCTAATCCTGTTTGCTGTCCTCCAACGATCACTGCTATCGCAAGATCCCAGCCCCTTCCGTACCGGATTGTACTCAAAGTCATCCATGTCGCTTATCAATGCAGATCCATACTGGAGAGACTTGATAGTATCAAAATTAGGCTTTTATTGAAACACACAAATACTAGTTACAGCAGTGGAGTGCAAAGAAAAAAAGGGAAGAAAAGGGACAGTTGGGAGGTATGCAAGAATATAGAATGCATATCCTGCTGGTGCTATTTAAATAAATAATGATAGTGATACTTGTGAACTGGAGTTTTACAGATAATTGATCTGTCATGGGAAACATGTTTATTTTCAAAATGCATCAGTTAATAGTGCTGCTCCAGTAGACTTCTGCACTGAAATCAGAAGAGCAAACAGTTTTTTTATATTTCATTTTGAAATCTGACATGGGGCTAGAAATAGTCAGTTTCCCAGGTGCCCCGAGTCATGTGACTTATGCTCTGGTAAACTTCAGACACTCTTTACTGCAAGTTGGAGTTATATCACTCCCTCCCCTTCCCTCCCAGCAGCTAAGAAACAGGGCAATGGGAAGGAAACAAGATAGCAGCATAATAGCTCCCTGGTAGATCTAAGAACAGCACTCAATAGTAAAAAAACCCCAGTCCCACTGACACACATTCAGTTACACTGAGTGGGAGAAACACCAACCTGCCAGAAAGCAGTCCCATCCTACAGTGCTGGCTCTTTTTGAAAACACCTGACCAGGCAAAATGACCCAGAGATGGCTGCCTACATACCAATATTACAACTAAAAATACACTTGTTGGTTCATAAAATTTTATATTGTATAGTGAATTATTTGCAGTGTAATCTAGAAATAAAAACTACATCTTAAAAATCATGACAGAATCCCTTTAAGTCTCCCAAATATCATTTTAACATTTTAAAAACCCAATTGTGGATTTGTACTGCTTAGTTAGGATCAACTACAAGGCACTCTTTTATATTACAGATAAAAAGGAAATCATTTAAAAAAAAACCCTTCCTCACATCTCTACAGATTCTAGTCTTGTTGTACCTGTGTCAGAGCATTGTGCCGACTCAGCTGCCAGCACTTAACCTCATTTATCCACAGATATTTATGTTACAGGAATAGATCTCAGAAATAATCATGTCTTATCAGCAATCTTTGATTCACATTTACACCCAACAGTCAATAGACACTACATTTCCGGTGATTTTTTTCTGCATTCCACAATAATGTTTTTAGGAACTGTTCCTTTGATATGGATTTGGGTGCAGATTTAATAAATTCACATGAAGAATTCGAAGTTCGATCTAATTTTCAAAAAGATTCAAATGTTTTTGAAGACCACTTCGACCAGTGAATTTTGAAAATTCGATTGAATCGAATGATATATTCGACTGTCGAAGTACTTCCCCTTTAAATTTTTATTCGACTGCCTAGTTCGCCAGATCAAAGCTACTGAATTGGGTTTCATTATTTTTGATCGATTAAAAATATTCGATTGAATGGTTAAAATCGTTCGAATCGATCGATTCAAACGATTTTATCGATTGAATATTTCCTATTCGATTGTTCTAATTGTGGTAAAGTCCTTCAAATTCGATATTCGAATTAGAAGGATTTTACTTCCCGCAGTATTCCCAGTTATTCACATGGTTGAATTCGATTCAAATTCAAAATCTGCCCCTTGGTGTTAAAAAATGTATTTCATTTAGATTCTAACACTTAACTTAATGCATAATGCAGTTTTTCTCCCAGTTAACAAAATGGGTGCTGCCATGGCACAAAGCAAAGTCATACTGGAAATAAACAAAGGATTGTGTCTAGTTTATACCCTATATGATAATGCATGGATATTTTGGACCTTACTGTCAGATTTCAGGATAAACTGTGTGGGCTATATGCTACTGTCCAGGATATGACTATACTGTATAATGAGACTACTAGACAGTAAAAAAATAAGTACATTTTAAAGGGCAAGTGTAGTTTTACAAAGAAGTAGGCATTCACCTTGTAACCTCACAGAGGTGTTCCTTTACTTTTGTGACATGATGTCTATTTTATGCCAATACTTCTTCAGTAAAGAATCTGTATTCATTTTGCAGTAAACATCTGTATGCCTTTATTCAACACACCCTCACACAGTCAAAAAACAGAAGCTAACATTAAATCACAAGTTAAATCATTTTTGTGTCCTTCTATGGCATATACTTTTTATTATATTGTTTTTCAATATGAATATTATCAAGTATGGTAATTTCAATGTTAAATTTCTTATTGGAGCACATTTGCGGCAAGTTTGGCAACATGACTGTTCCACCATATTATCCCTCCACATGAATAAACCACTTGGATGTTGCTCTCAGTGTCCTCAAAGAAGGTGCTTATTTTTGAATTTCAGGATTGGAAGTAAGTTTTAATTGCATAAAAACGAAGTATAGTGCCAAGCAGAGCCTCCTGTAAGGCTGCTAGTAAGGCTACCGAATAGTCAATCACAGCACTTATTTATCACCCTAAGAGACTTTTTAATGCTTGTGTTGCTCCCCAACCCTTTTTACATTTGAATGTGGCTCACAAGTAAAAAAGGTGGGGGATCCCTACTCTATACTATGCAGATTACCAATATTCTTCATCTCTTGGATCTCCAACTGGTCCTCTTCACTACATCACCAATAAACACAGGCTAGTGCTTTCCTTCTTTGGTTCACCTATTAAAACACAGCCCATGTGAACCATGTCACGTCGCATTCTCGGTTCTCAGTCTTCTGTTCTGGTTAGCAAACAGGAGACCACTTGGCACAAATCTACTGGTCAATACTGTTTCCACTAACCAGGGCTACATAGCCTCCTGTTCTGGAATCTTCCTGGGAAAAACCTTGTTTACACTCCTTTAGGGGCAGACCTGGTGAATTTTCTAGGTTTCCTTGACTAACAGTCAAAAGGCTAGTGTGCAACCCATCTCCTCAATGTTTGGCCCTCTACATAGGGGAGGGTACAACAAATGTTTTAAAACTTATACCATATTGTACTTGCTTAGACTGATATTGGATGACTTAACGGTTTATTCATTTATAGTAGTTATACACTTCTTATTTTGTAATGTGTGTGGCAAGTATTTGTCAAGTTGCTATTCATAAATTTCTGTGTGTTTTTCCACAAGGAATCATTGGGGTTATGTGCTAAAATGCACTAAGTTTGCCCAGGAGCAGTAAACAATAACAACCAATCAGTGGTTAGAATTTACTAGTCACCTGTTTAGATACAAGCATCTTAATGGTTGCCATAGGTTACTGCTCCTTAGCAAATTTAGTGCCTTATATTACATATGGGGGAATGTGTTCAATGTTTTTGCAAATGCAGTATATACAGTATTCGCACATACAAAGCACAATACAATCAAGCACTGTTACAAACCTATATGTAGGGGCTCTGTAAAATCTATTGCCTACTCTCTTCTCTTAATTCTCCTTCCTGATCTACTTTTCACTGTGCATTTTACCAAATTATATTGCTGGCATGGTTATTGTTTTGATTTCTAAATACTCCACACATTAAATCATTTTCAGCATAATGAGCTGGAGTTGCTTAAAAAAAGAAACCAGTAGATTCAGAGCCAAATTATTTCTTGGATCCAGAGGAGCACAATGAAAGGGGGGTCCTTCTCTCTTGTGGCAGAAAGTTTAGGGAAGCAGAGACAGACAGATGGACATAAAAAGTAACATACGTTTAACTGGAAGAATATAATAAACAGAGGGCGGAACAGACAGACGTGCATATGTCTGAATATAAACTGAAGCTGCTTGTGCTCAGAAATGTAATTGTGCCAGTTCTGGGCAAAGAACAAATATTAATGAGAGTTTATTGACAACAACTGGTGACACTATTAAACCTGCTCAAGTAATGCATTGTGAGAACTCCTACAATCCAACATCAAATGGCATGTAATTGTGGGGGCACATTCAAACTTCTATCCAAAGGGAGGTCTTTGACAGCCTACATAATGATGCAGTGGCTTAGAAATAACTTACTGATTGTCTAGCTACTGTATGAGTGTTTAGATTTGTAGTGAACTTGTAAATTGATTGGTGGGATAGGTACTTCCCTTGCATGTGATACATGTGATACAGTATGCATGGTAGCCCTTCAAATAATGCACATCCTAATTTATGGGTGTGCTTAAGTTAACCCCATGTGAGTGAAAGTCTGGTGGAAGTTAGTGTCTGAAATTACTGTTTTTAGTAATAGTAGAGTGTTTGTTATTTGTTAATAGTAGAGTTTTTGTTATATCACTGTAATTGACATGGCTATGTGTCTAGAGGCAGTACCACCATAAAATATAAAGCACTTTATAAAGTGCAGAGAATGCGACCAAATCAGCCGACTGCGATTGTATAAATAAGTTCAGGGGGTTAAGTGAAAAGAAGGGTATAGGTTATACAACTCCCATTGAGAACCTGGTTGTTCACCTTTAGTATGATGCAGAGAGTGATATTCTGAGATAATTTGCAATTTGTTTTCATTTTTGTGGTTTTGAGTTATTTAGCAGCTTTCAAGTTTGCAGTTTCAGCAATCTGGTTGCTAGGGTCCAAATTACACTAGCAATTGTAATACACTAGCAATTGCATTGCTCTGGAATATGAATAGGAGAGTGTCTGAATAGAAAGAGGAGTAATAAAATTAGCAATAAATGTACATTTGTAGCAGATGAAACTGTAAAGAGTCAGAAGAACTCAAATCATTTTAAAAAAAGAAAAAATTAAGACCAATTGAAAAGTTGCTTAGAATTGGTCATTCTATAACATACAAAAAGTTAACTTCAAAGAAAACATTACACCAGTTATTGCATTACAACTGAGGTACTGGGAGTATTGAGCTTGGTGAAGTTAAATGCAACCCCACACAGTAAATAGAGTGCTCACCTGTTACTCTGTTAACCCTTTCGGGTGTCTGGTGCTTCACAGCATATAAATCCCCCTGCTCCAGGATAAAGCAATCAGTATACACAATCCAAGGTTGCTGAAAGGGGTTGTTCACCTTTGAGTTAACTTTTAGTATAATGTAGAGAGTGATATTCTGAGACAATTTGCAATTGGTTTTCATTTTCTATTGTTTATGGTTTTATAGATATTTAGCTTTTTATTCAGCAGCTCTCTATTTTGCAGTGTCAGCAATTTGGTTTCTAGGGTACAAATTACCCTAACAACCCTGCATTGATTTGAATAAGAGACTGGAATATGAATAGGGGCTGAACTGAATAGAATGATAAGTAATAAAAAGTGGCAATAACAATACATTTGTAGCCTTAGCATTTATTTTTAGATGGTGTCAGTGACCCCCATTTGAAAGCTGCAAAGAAATAGAAGAAAATTGCAAATTATAAAAAAACTATTAAAAATAAATAATGAAGACCAATTGAAAAGTTTCTTAGAATTGGCCCTTCTACAATAAACTAAAAGTTAACTTGAAGGTGAACCACCCCTTGAAGCACACAGATCCATTGTAGTGAATAAAAAAGTGACTTTATTGGCTTATAGTAGACCTAAATTATGGCAACGTTTCGGGCCACTCCGGGCCCTTCATGCAACCAACCTGTGCCATTATGAATTTAATAATGTTAGGTATTTCCACTGATTAATACAGTTATTTGTCAAAATTTGTAAGAGGATAAGGAAGCAATTATATAAATGATCTAAAAATGACTGCTTTTCTGGTAACCAATAGCAACCAATCAGCAGGTAGAATTTAACGGTCATCTGATTTACAGGGAAACGGCCATGAAAAATAAGAAACCTTCTAAATATAATCTATGAAAATTCTGTACCAATTTTGCAATAACCAAGTTACTCTTTACTGTCCCCTTCCCAGTAATCTGTTTCTCTTCATGCATTTTCACAATGGTTACCAGTTCGTTTTGATTGACTGGTCATTTACATTGGTGTGTGTTTTGTTGCTTACCCCATGAATTAGAGCTAACTGAGCTAACTGCTCTGAAACATAGCTGCATGTAGAGACAGACTGCAAGAGAGGAGAACAGCCTATGTTTATACTGCGAGTAGTCAAGGAATAAAAAAAAAAATCAGTTTTCTGAAGACTCTGGTATGGCTAAGCTTGGGCTTTGGTTGTTTGGAACCAGAACATAATGGACAAATTCTGATAAGCTATATTTTTCAGGGTTTAATTTTTCAGTTTGTTCATGGAATAGGGTGGTTATCTTCTACAGAAAAGTATGTGTGTGTAAGAGAATTTAAAACAGACTAAATTATACCAGTCTGTGTCGTTGTGTGAGTTCAACAATGTGCCCTTAGCAGCACTGCAAATATTTTTGTCTGTGGTCTAAATCATAATAACAATACATTCTGTGCTTCAATTTAAGTAAATCAGATCTCACTTAATCAAAATAGTTCATTATTCATTATAGCCTGCTGCTTCAAAAAGGCTGCTGACTGGAAAAAGCAACTTAAAACAAACAAACCGACTAAAAAGGATAAGTATTTGTTATTAACTGTTATTTTTTAATAAGGTGGTATATTTAAATACTGTGGTTTCATTTTTTTATTTATATTTTTTTCTGTTTTTGGTGCTAAAGAGCAAAGTTTGGTGTGCTATTGTGCTTACAGCAAGTAAGGGACTCCAGTGGAGCTTGCTCTAGTGAAGTGATCCCCAACCAGTAGCTCGTGAGCCTCAAAGCAGGTGCTCATTTTTAAATTACAGACTTGGAGGCAGGTTTTGCTTGTATAAAAACCAGGTGTACTGCCAAACAGAGCCTCAATGTAGGTTGACAATCCACATAGGGCTACTAAATGGCCAATCGCAGCTCTTATTTGGCACCCCAGGTACATTTTTCATGCTAGTGTTGCTCCCCAACTCCTTTTACTTCTGAATGTTGCTCAAGGGTTCAAAAGGTTGGGGATCCCTGCTAGTGTTTAGCTGCTCTTAAGTGTTTGCTCTTTAAGTGGGGGATCTATAAGTGGAGTTGCAAACACCGGAGTTAGTGGGGGATCTGTAAGTGGAGTTGGAAACACCGGAGTTTCAAGCTAAAGGAGGTTCAAACTAGGTAAAAAGTTTGTTTTAAACCCTAATCTCTTTTTCTATTCCTGTTTTGATCTGTAACTGGATAATGAGTGCTAGCAAGACTGAAGATCTGACCCAGTGTATGCAGATTTGGAACAACAGATCCTAAATGCTTACCTCTGTGGTAGATGTGAGCAAATTGCCACTTTGGAGGCTCGAGTTAGAGCACTAGAGGAACAAATTGCAACGCAGTGGTCGATTGACAATCTTGAAAGGAGTCTCTTGTTCACTGAGCAGGACCTAGTGGGGTCAGATAGTTTGGGGGGAACAGAACAGCAGCAGGATGTTGAGGAAGCTAGCTGGGTGACAGTTAGAAAATCTAAGGTGGGCAAAAGGAAAAGGGAGACTGATCCTGGGTTTATACATCCCAACAGCTTTGCCAGATTGTGTGAAGATGATGGGAGTGTGAACTCTGGATTGGCAATTCTAGATGGGGCTCTAACAGCAGAGAGACCAGTTTCTCTATTAGTGATGGTGAGTAGTGATGGGAGGAGAGCAGAGTCATGCCTAAACAGATTGTGGTTGTAGGGGATTCAATTATTAGGAAAGTGCACAGGGCAATCTGTCGTCCAGATCGCTACAACTGAACAGTTTGCTGTCTACCTGGTGCCAGGGTTCGGCATGTGGTTGATCGGGTAGACAAATTATTGGGTGGGGCTGGGCATGGCCCAGCAGTCTTAGTACATATCGGTACTAATGACAAGATAAATGGTAGATGGAAGACCTTAAAGAGTGAGTTCAGGGATCTAGGCTCTAGAGCTGTGGCTCAAGTCTTGGTGTAGGAAGGAAGGGGTTGGGTTCCTAGAGCACTGGGCTGATTTTTCGTTGGGGTACAACCTATACAGTCGTGATGGATTGCACCTCAAAGGAAGGGGGTCCACTTTGCTAGAGGAAAGAATGGCCAAGAGGTTGGAGGCAAGTGGGGGGTGGGTGGGTGAGAGAAAGAATTATGGGGAAGCTAGGGTAGATGGGGTAGTAGGATTAGTAAGGGGTCATGGGGGAGGAGTGAGGGGGCATACAGTTTACCAGCTAAGGAGGTTCCTCTGTTACAAGGAAAAGACTTATACTAGCTTGTATAATTCCCCTCAACGTAATGTACATTTAAAAAGTAAAAGTAGTAACCTCTGCTGTATGCTGGAAAATGCACAACGTTTGTCAGGTAAAATGAGAGACTTAGAATTAATTGCATGCTCTAAAAATTATGATATAATTTGTATCATTGAGACCTGGTGGGATGAAACGTGACTGGACTGTGAATTTAAATGGTTAAACCCTTTTTTAGGAGGGACAGAGGGATTAAAAAGGGGAGGAGTGTGTGTGTATGTAAAGCCTGAATTAAAGCCATGCATTAAAGAAGTAACCATTGCTGGCACTGGTAAGGGTGTAGAATCCCTTTGGGTAGAGATTTCCACTGGGCATAAAATTACAAAGAAAATGTTCATTGGTGTTTGCTATAAACCACATTGTATAAGTGATGAGTATGAAGCCCAGCTACTTTTACAAATAGAAGCGGCTTCACAACTAGGTTAAGTTATTATTATGGGTGACTTCAATTATCCAGACATTAACTGGGGATTGGGAAATGGAGTTGCCAAGACAGATAAAGCTAGTAGGTCTGTAAATATGATAAATGACAACTTTTTATCCCAACTTGTTCAAGAACCTACTAGTAGTGTTGGGCGAATCTAGGCAGATTCGCTTCGCCAAAAAATTCACGAAACAATGTGCGTCTCGTTTTTCACATGCATTGCGGCATTTTCGGCACGCATCTCGTTTTTTTTTTGTTTTTTTTTGTCAGGTGAATTTTTGGCAGGCGAATCTTTGTGGGTGTTTCGCGAATCGCGGAATTCGCCGCGAATTTGCGGCTGGCGAATAAATTCGCCCATCCCTACCTACTAGGAATAACTCTCTTTAGGATCTTGTAATAACTAATAATACTGAACTCATCTCTAGCATTTGTGTGGGTCAGCATTTAGGGAATAGTGATCATAACTTGGTCTCCTTTGAGATTCTGTTGCAGAAGCAACTCTATAAAGGAGTAACTAAAACATTCAGGCGTGCAAACTTTGACAGTATAAAGGCATCTCTGCAAGATATTAAGTGGGAAATG
>CM044443.1:68838816-68853155 GCA_024363595.1 Xenopus borealis | reverse complement strand
CTGTAGTTATGCAGGAACTCTGTTGTAAATACTTTCCAAGATTTCCCAGTAAGATTTGCAATGTGTTTTTCAGCTCTTTAACTTTGAGTTAGTCAGTGACTTGATGGGGGGCCACATGGGACATAACTGTTCAGTGAGTTTGCAATTTATCCTCAGCATTCAGCTCAGATTCAAAAGCAACAATTATGGCCCATGTGGCCCTCCCTCAAGTCACTGATTGATTACTGCCTGGTCACTAGGGTGACGAATCAGTGGAAAACAAGAGAGCTGAAAAGCAGGAAGTTGGATTCTGGCTATTATATTAGACATCCAGTCACTCCAGCCTTTATACATTACATTTTTGGTTAACTAACTATATTAGAAACATTTTTTATTTTGCACAGCCTGTCTATTTACCTACTTTTTATTTTTATACTGAACAATTCCTTTAATTTTGAGGGGTTGAACTTGATGGACTTTGTCTTTTTTCAAACCAATTTAACTATGTAACATGCCAATTGAAAAATAAAAAAAACACACACACGCACACAACATGCTCACAAATAATTTCTAACATATGCTGCATATTTTTAATTATACCCTGTTGATAGTATGGTTTGAATATCATTTTCTGTTTCTATAAATATTCAGTAAAACATGTGCATAGGTCATGTATAGAAATGCTCATTTACTGTATTCTTATATTTCTTTTTAGTAAATTGTGTTTGAGAGCTGTTGCACTGCTAGTATTTAAATAAATTGTAGTTCAAAGCTAAATTATCAATGTAATGCAGGTTTGGCTTTACAAAACCTCTTACACCTCTTTTTAAGGCAACAAATCTTCCTAGGCATTCTATTCTTGTGCCTGTGATGACCAAACTACAATAATCCCTTGGGTCAAGGAATTAAAGGACCAGTAACATCAAAAAATGAAAATGTTTTAAAGTAATAAAAATATAACGCAGTGTTGCCCTGCACTAGTAAGGCTTCATACACATGGGCAGATTCTGGGAGATTAGTCACCCCATCTCCCTATACTGCCTTTCTCTGCCTTCCTGATGACTTGAATAAAAAATTACCAGTGGGATGGCACTCGCGGTGCCTCGTTTTCCTCGTGAGGAAATATTAGGCAGGATCACAACAGTGGGAATGCAGGCCACATCAATGAGCCAATGTGGGCCTCACCCCTTTGGAATGTGTAAACTGCCCAGTTTCGGACATATATTGATCGGCAGGACCATGTACTAATCTGCTGCAGACTCAATTTGGAAGGGTTGCTGAGCTTCAGTTGAGCTAAAAGCTTGCTTATAGCAGTGATAAACTGCAACCCACTAAAAATAGAAAAATATAAATTGAACAATATTTACATCAATTCAATTTTTAGTTATAGATCCCCTTTATGGTATATAAACCCTGAATATAATAACACTGAACTAGGATGGCAGGTATGGCCAGCGTCTGACTCAAATGCCAAGAGCTTACCAGGGAACTTCTTTTAAAAAGAAAAAAGGTTGTTTATTGCAACAGGTCACAGACTGGCATCACCTGATGCATTTCAGGAGCAACTCTGTTAATCATAGGCTCACAGAAATATTTGTGTCACTTCCTTAAATAGGCCCTACAACAGTGGCCTCTATAGGAAATACAAAATAATACAATGCAGAAAACATGTTATCTTTCAAATGTGTCTTGTTGAATTAACCTTTTCAGTACCAATAAAAAGGCCTGATAAACTCTCTTATTATTAAACCAATTATCCTGGTTAAAATAACCACTATGCACTCCCAAGGGGAGCTGCTGTGGCCAATAGCTGAAACATGTGCCTATCTTAAAGTGATACTGACACTAAATTTATTTTAACATATGAATGTACATTAAATGTTACTTATAGGTCATGTTGATCATTTTTTGCTGAGAGGTTTGTTTTTGTAGATAACTGTTAGCTGAAACTTCTAAGCCTGACTCTCTGACACTCTGACTTTGCCAGTCTAACTGTCCCATCTCAGTCTGTTAGTTACAGTTTCTAATGATAACAGATGCCTGCTGCACAAATATGGCAGCCCCCTCACACAGGAACATGAGGGATCATGTTTTTTATATGTGTAAAATATTTTGTTTTATGACAATCACTCCATTATCAATCGTTATTTTACTCTGGTTTAAAAGTTAGGAATAAAATTGAATTTTTTTTAAGTTCTAGGAGCTTTTAGGGGGAAATTATTCAAAATTTTCCTCAGTTATAGTAAAAACATAGGGTCTCTTAAATCAATATAAGTACATGAGATCATGTCTTGTATTCAGGCCTGTTGGTGTTCTGGTGTCCATTTCCAGAATCCAATAGGCTTCCCTCAAGTTTAGGGGACATAAAATATCCCCCCCCCCTCTCAAGGGAATTTTCATCTGTTCTATGACCTTTACTCTTATGTCTTGTGTGCCTCTACAGGAGCATGATGGAAAGTGTTTACCTATGGGAGATTTATCCTCTTTCTTTTCAATTGCCCTAATTCCCTTATTCTATCTTTCAGACATTGAATGGATCGACCCCTATATTGCTTCTAGCAACTTTTGCCCTCCAATAAATATACTATCCGTTTGGAATTACAGTTATAGAATCCTTTATTTTGATAAGTTCGGCCTGTGGCATTCGAGTTGAAGTTACTACTTGTGTTGTTTACCCTACAGGTTTTACATCTCGTAGATCCACATCTGAAGGTACCCTTTGAGGAAAGCCAATCTCCCCCTTTAGGTATGGATGAAGAGACTATACTGGGTGCTAGTATATTGCCAAGTGTTGGCGCTTTTTTAAATACAAATTTGAGGATAGTATTTCATGTAATTTGTCATCTCTACCTAAGATCGGGAGGTATCTTTTTACTATTTTACAAATCTGGTTATATTCTTCATTGTATTCAGTTATGAAATAAATGCTCTCATTTTTACCATGTGGTGTGTCCTTGTTTTGTTTGTCAATGTACTGTATACACCTTATCATAGGAGCTCCTTATAAGATCCTTAGAGTAATTTTTTTTTAAAGGTGAAGTTTTATTGATTTTACAAAACCAAAACAACGTTGTCATTATAGTTTTAACATTACTGCATGCAGATGGTGTCAGGTCAGATAAAGGTTTTAAGTAGCCAGATAGCTCTATTACAAAATGAAGTAGTTATCACCATACAAGTAGTCATAGGTAGCATTGTAGAGCAGGTCACAAAATTTCAGTTTTATGTAATTAATGGCCTCTCTGGATTCTCCTGCTTATCTGTGCCTATAAACTTGGCCATTTCCCTGGCCCCATCACAAACACTTAAACTAATGCTTTAATTTCTGTGATGTTTATACAAACGCCTGTCACTATGCACGAGTTATACTGTGGATACAAAGTACTTTCTATACTGCTTAAGGTGCTAGAGTTTATGATACTGTTGTGTAATGGCTATGTGAGCCTGCTAATAAAGCACTGTTATACTCTGCTCAACGGCTACCAAAACACAACAAATTGGTGACGAGATGTCTCTTCTACCTCTGCAGCAGCCTGCTCCTTGTGAGCCTACCATACCTTATTATTGGAGATTTCTGCTGCTAGAAAGTGTGCTTTACTTATTGACTGCATGGGAGCAGAGGAACAGTGTATACTCTATGCATTACCATTACCTGATGAAACTTATGAAACTGCTCTTACTGCTATAAAGAACTTTTTTGTGCCAAGAATAAATGTGGTTGCTGAAAGATATAAATTATGCCAACATGGACAACATAATGGAGAATCCACAGAACAATTTGTAGCAGCTTTGAGAGAGCTGGTTGTTACCTGAGTTTGGGAATCTAACAGAGGAAATGCTAAGAGACCAAATAGTGGAAAAAATAAATTCACCACATGTTAGAGAGAGACTGCTCCTAGAGCAAAAGATGTGCATGTACATCAAACTTCCACAAAATACTGTGCCAATAAAATCGTCTACTGCTGACATTGCCAAATGCAAGGCTAATAAGAATGTGGTGCAAGAGAAGTGCACTTTCAGCCTGGATCTTTAGTCAGAATTTAGAACCCGGGAATACTGAAACTAGGACAATCTAAATTTACTACACCACTTGAAGTGAGACGCCAGCGAGGACCATATGGAATGCAAGTCATCTTGCACCTGCTAGATATGACTTTGGAGAAGCTCCATTTGATGAAGGACATTTTCCTACTCCAGATGCCAACTGCAACTGGCCTGAAGAAAGTGAACCTATAAGGCGTGCTGAGAGAATCAGAAAACTAACTGCATGGACCAAGGACTGTGTCATGTATAGTATTGCTTTAAGATGCATTGTTGTTATTTATTACATTTGCCCAAATGCTTTCCTATGGGGAATATATGGTGTTTATACAAATGGCCTGTAGATGTGACTGTGCACATGAGTTACACTGACCATACACAGTACTTTCTATACTGCTTAAGGTGCTAGAGTTTATGTTACTGTTGTGTAATGGTTGCATGAGCCTGCTAATAAAGCACTGTTATACTTTGCTCATCCTTGGCTTCCAAAAAACAACAATATCATTCCCACTGCTGGAAATAAACAAAACACAAGCAGAACCTGGAAAAGGTAGAAAAGGGTCAACATCCTGTGCTC
The DNA here is from genome assembly GCA_024363595.1 of Xenopus borealis. Taxonomy (NCBI): domain Eukaryota; kingdom Metazoa; phylum Chordata; class Amphibia; order Anura; family Pipidae; genus Xenopus; species Xenopus borealis. Next base: position 68,848,558 of record CM044443.1, on the reverse strand, counting down.
CAGAAAGGGCAAAGGTCAGGGCTCACTGGGAAAAGTCTGGTACCTCAGCAGGCCATTCATCAATTGACATAGCAAGGGGGGTACATGGGCTAAAGAGTACAGGTAAGTATCTGCACTATGAATTAAGCCACACAACAGATAGGAATAATGCTTAAATCTGACTTTAATGCATACAGGTGTTGAGATGTGTGTGTAATAATATGCTAGAGAACATATCCTCCTGTTAACTTCAAAGTTTGTGCCTTTAATTTGCAGGAAATAGTCTCTGAACTGAGAAGCCCTACAAAGGCCAATGGAACAGGAACAAATGGTGAATCAGTGATAGCTGCATTGCAAACAGTTAAGTAAGCAGCAATGTCAGCTTAACTAGGTATTATTGGGGCCCACAGCAAATTATTTTACAGACCCCCAAAATGTATTGAGGGTGACCTGTTTTACCAATATTTATTGAAATTGTATATGAATTGGGGTAGAGTCCTGCAGCTGGTCAGGTACCCGGGGTTACCCGCAAAAACCCGAAGTACCCTGTGGGTTGCAGGTAGCAGTTCTGGGTGCGGATATAGATGCAGGTTCTGCGGGTTTTCGGGTCTTCTCAATAGCGATTTGTACCCATTTTTTCTGACCACGCCTACTTCTGATGATGTCACTTCCAGTTACAGTGACAGCACCTTTCGATTCTTGATGGTCAGCATGACAGCACTTCTTGATTCTTGATGGTCAGCGGGTCTTGGGTCCGGGTTGGGGAAAAGGTACTTGGGGGTTAGGGTCGGGTAGTGGGTCAAATACTAAGTGCATCACAGAACAGAAAAGATCAGAATCCAAAAGCCAGGAACAAGGGTCAGCAGCAGGACTTAAGATACCAGGTCATCATCAGCTAAGCCTGCTCAGACAATTTAACTTTTTAATGTTTTGTTATTGTTGTTTGTTCACTTGTTAAAGGGTCTCAACAGGGCCAGACTGGGACTAAAAAGCAGCCCCAGCAAGTAAATCAAAGCAGCGCACACATAAATTCATGTGTGTTTTACTTATATACCTTGTGCTTTGATATGGTACACTGTAGTATAATATTTACTTTGCAAATATGTACTTCTGCATTCTGTACATAATTCATCACAAGCAACTGAACCAGCAGCATTTTGGCACTAGTGACTCTGTGAGACACTTTTACGCACACATTGTGTTTAGGTTTATAAATGAGCCCCACGGTGCCCTAGCCCAGTCAGCTGCATATCATTCTGATTTCATTGGCTTGTTCCTTTAAAGAAGTAACACATACTAGCACTTATGTGTGTAAATACAGAGAAAATATTCAATAAAAAACAAAGCAAAAAATCTACCATATACAGTACTCACACATAACAACTGTAGGTGAATGAAGAGCTTTCAGCCACGGCCGTATGAGAAAGTGAAGCTTAAGGCGCAAGGTGAGGCTTGTGGATGGAGTTAGAGGGGAGGGGAGCCATGTGCATCGGGCTGAGCTTCCCCGCATAGTCCTCCTCGCACGTGAGCATTGCACACACATGTCCCATCTCCAGCTCATTCTGTAAACGTCATTAAGTGTATACACACACCTGTCCCACTGGCTGCAATGCTCATGCTTCTTTGCCTATCATTGGCAGAGGACCTATACTTTGTATCTGTCGACTTTGATTGGCTCAGATGTGCCCACTCTTGCAGCTGCACAAGACTGCCCCCTTCCTCCTCACCACTCTGCGACAGCCACTGGCCATTCTGGGGGCAGCAGACGGCCCACTTGACAGCAGGGTAGAACGGCCCCTCGGGCATTTGCCTGAATGGACAGATTACCAGTCCAGGCCTGGGTCTCAAGCATAATTCATAAAGAATGGCACAAAGCATTTAAGGGCAATTTGTTCAGAATATGAGTTAAGAGCTCACCACAGAAAATGCAACCACTTTCTATTCATTCCTATGGAGTTTTTTAGAATCATATTTGTCAAATGGTTAATGCTTTCTTTCATTCCTTGATAAATACACTTCTAAAAATTACATGGGAATGAACAGAAAGTGCCCCTTACTGAGCAAAAAGTAACTCAAATATGGCTGAGTTCTCCTGGCCCAACTGAATCAAACCCATAGACTGCCTAAACATGTCCTTAAAGGAACAGTTCACCACAAATAAAGACTTTATCCAATTACTTTCTATTTTATGTGACCATTTTTCTTAATTTTTCACCTTCTAAAGCAGCCCACGAAGGAAGTGGGGGGGGGGGTTGCTGACTTTAAACTGTTCATAATTGATACATTAAGGGGCATATTTAGTGCTCAACTTTCTAGTCAGGCCCTTTCCTATTCATATTCCAAACTCTTTAAATAAAGCAATGGTTGCTAGGGTAAAATAACTCTCTACATCATACTAAAAAGGTGTACAACCCCACCCCCTTTAAAAGTTAGGTCTTAGTGTAGGTTCTGTCATATTTGAAATTACACAGTGGTCATGCCCCAGTATGTTGGGGGTTGTGGATGAAAATACTTTATAACACCTCTGGATATTTAGGTGGGCCCTAAAAGTAATTTGCTGTGGGGCCCTATAACAGCTAGTAACACCACTGCCTATACCCCGTACATTTTCAGCAGCAGAAAAAAGAGAGATATTGGGTTCTAAGATAACTAAAAGTTTTACATTAAAGCTAGTTACATGTGTGTTCATGGTCACAGCTATTTCTGTATTTCCAAATATCTGGAAAACTGGTGACATGCTTTATTATGTTGTGCACCACAAGGGGGAGCTGCAAATGTAATTGCTGTTACTGTTAAGTAATGCTATCACTGTTTAGGGTTACCACCTTTTCTGGAAAAAAAAATACCGGCTTTCCTATATATTTATCCTTTTTCCCTATTAATAAAAATGGGATCAGTCATTTTTACCAGCCAGGCCAGTAAAATACCGGCCAGGTGGCAACCCTATTACTGTTATGTGTCCTCTCTCTCTTAGGTGTGTTTTTCTTGCTGCACTTTTTGCTCACGCATGTGGTTATTCCTTTTTCCTAATTAGAAGTGTGCAAAGTTAGCTCAGTGCACTTCCACGATCAACATCTGTTTTCTGGACTCTAGGGGACTGGTGATCCAGTTCACCTTTTCTGGAAAAAAAAAATACCGGCTTTCCTATATATTTATCCTTTTTCCCTATTAATAAAATTGGGATCAGTCATTTTTACCAGCCAGGCCAGTAAAATACCGGCCAGGTGGCAAGCCTATTACTGTTATGTGTCCTCTCTCTTAGGAGATGTGTTTTTCTTGCTGCAGTTTTTGCTCACACACTGTGGTTATTCCTTTTTCCTAAATAGCAGTGTGCATAGTTAGCTCAGTGCACTTGCACTATCAACATCTGTGATCTGGACTGTATGGGATCAGTTATCTAGTTCAGTTTTTTTAAATGAGTTCCTTTTTTTTTTGTAAGAATACCAGTGTCAGACTGGGCCGGCGGGACACTGGGAAAAATCCCTGACATGCAGTGCGATGGCGTTCTGGCTAGCACGGCCTACACGGGTGTTTACACAGACGGAAGCTGGGAGACACGAGAGGGAGGGGCACAGAGGGAAGCAGGGAGGGGATCCACAAGGAAAATAGATGGAATAAATTAGATCTTTACTTGTTTTGGGAGGCATATATACAGAATTAGGAAAGATCAGTATGACTTGTATTATTTGTCAGTTGCTCCATATGCCAGGTGTAGTGTGTTCTCTGTACCATATATTTACTCACCACAATTAATTTATTTTGCTTCATGGGTCTGAATGGTTGAATTCATTAATTTTATTGCAGTGAGACTTTTGCCCCGTGTTTGGATCAGTATTAAGTACATTTTCTCCTTCCTATTTTACAGTATTCTGTGACAGAAATTATATATTTTGTGGGAGAAATTGTAAACATTTTGTCATTTGGTTAGTGCTATTTATTTTGTTTTGTTAACACCTTGGTGGTGGGCCTACATGATGACATAATTGGTTAGAAACACTGGACACTCATTTTTTATACGCTTTGTGTGTGGTATGTTTTGGAATTTACATATATTTAATATCTAGGTCATAGAATACATACATATTTGTAAATCCTGGGAAAGGGTTAGATTTTTCCATTTTCTTTGAATAGCTATTGATTTGATTCTGAGTTAAAGCATATGGCATCATGCAATGCATAAAACATGAATAAATCATTGCTGGTTCTGCTGACTCCTTTACTACTTGCAATAAATGTTATTTGAATTGGTTATTGCATTGATTTGTTGAAGTGTTTTGTCACAGTCTTTTGAAAAGTCAGTAAAGGCTTTATCCTTACTATTGCATGTGTGGGTATAAGGGAGTTACTTAAAGGGATACTGTCATGGGAAAACATGTTTTTTTCAAAATGCATCAGTTAATAGTGCTGCTCCAGCAGACTTATACACTGAAATCCATTTCTCAAAAGAGCAAACAGATTTTTTTTATATTCAATTCTAAAATCTGACATGGAGCTAGACATTTTGTCATTTCCCAGCTGCCCCTGGTCATGTGACTTGTGCCAGCACTTTAGGAGGTAACTGCTTTCTGGCAGGCTGTTGTTTTTCCTTCTCAATGTAACTGAATAGTACGCAGTGGGACATGGGTTTTACTATTGAGTGCTGTTCTTAGATCTACCAGGCAGCTGTTATCTTGTGTTAGGGAGCTGTTATCTGGTTACCTTCCTATTGTTCTGTTGTTAGGCTGCTGGGGGGGGAGGGGTGATATCACTTGAACTTGCAGTACAGCTGTAAAGAGTGATTGAAGTTTATCAGAGCACAAATCACATGACTTGGGGCAGCTGGGAAATTGACAATATGTCTAGCCCCATGTCAGATTTCAAATTGAAATATAAAAAAATCTTTTTGCTCTTTTGAGAAATGCATTTCAATGCAGAATTCTGCTGGAGCAGCACTATTAACTGATGCATTTTGAAAAAAACTTTTTTTCCCTTGACAGTATCCCTTTAATTTAAAAGTTTACAGGAGAGAGCCAAAAAGAAGGGGCTAATGATTGTAATATGTATACTCACAGTGCTTATTTATTGCCATTGCCTCAAATTTGTGTGAAAGATCCAGTACTTCATTACTACAATTCATTACCAAAAAGATCTGGGCACTGTCCTTTCCGACACCTCATTCAAAAACCAAAGGAGTCAGAGCTCTTTGCTATTAGATTTACTCTAGGAAGGCTTTCCACTAGATTCCACTAGATAGTTGGAACACTGTAAGCAGATTTTGCTTCCATTCAACCCAAAAACATTAATGAGATTGGGCACTTATAGGACAAGGAAAGGCGCTCTTTAAAAAGTTAGGAACCCCCAAGAACTGCACTGGCCTGGGATTCTTCGAGCTAGTACCTAAGAGCAATCTGCTTTTGACTTCTTCTTTCTTCAAGCAGGTGCACATGCGCAGTAGCATGAAAAGCCTAGGATGGCTGTTTCGTTCTACTGTGCATGCGTCTGCCCCAGAAAATTTGAAGAAAGAAGAAGAAGCAAGCCAAATCACTACTGGTACTGGTTTCCTCCTGATAGAGAACCAGCCAGGGGAGTGAGGTTATATAATCACTTGGGGTGCCTAACTTTTTCCACCCCTAATTAAATATGCCTTTCCTTCTTTTTTAAGTAGGGGATCAAGCCTGACCTAAAGGATTGCTTACAATTGAAGCAGAGGACTAGCCAAACCAAACCATGGAAAATAGCCTCCAGGGTCCTCCACATAAATTTTAATAAAAACTTGGGCAAAAATATTCACCAGAAAAAAGAAATCTGAGCTTCCCCAACTCCCCCTGCACTAAAATAAGCTTTTTAATTTTTTAACACCACCAATGCTTCAGCAGACACGTTCTTACCATTTTAGTAATATTTTTTCTCATTATTGCAATTTTTTCTGTTAGCATATTTACAAAAAAATTATTTCTTGCTGAAAATTTTAATTCAGCTTTTTTTTTCCTTGCATCTTTTCAATGTTAGTTTTTCAAATCATGGAAAAATTGCAATTTAATAAAAATGTCTTTTTGCAACGCATCAACGGACTAAGCGGACTTGTGAAAATACAATGCCCTTTGAAATTACTTTTTTTTTTATTGTTGTAATATGTTGCATATGACCGTAGATCTATATATTTTTTGCCATTTCAATGGTAATCCTAGCCCATTTTACAAAATTTGACTTTTTTTCCTATAATGTTATATGTAAATGATTCTACAATTTACAGTATGTTTAAGTCATTTACATGAGTGAAGATAGAATCCCCAGCAAATGTCCCCCTAGCGGGACATGTTGATTTGCACGTAACAAGGTGGGTCTTAATAACCAGTTAATATAGTAAAAAGCTGCTGCATCTGTCTCTATAGCAACAGGAAAGCTGACTGGGTCTGTGGCTGGATCCCTTGTAGGTAAAATGCTAGTCTTGCTGGTTTTTTGTTTCATTTCTCCTCCTCATTACATCTGCCTAATTCCTCCCTCGCTCTTTGTCCTCATTCTTCAAAGGAAGACATACATACAGCAGGTACTATCATTGTCTCCATAGCTACCAAGCTAACATTGCAAGTGGGCCACATGACTCCAATGCCCTACGTTTTACAAGCAATGTTGTTTTTAGGAACTTCTACAATATACAATATTTTTGTGACGCACTACAGCCTACCTCTGTTTCTGGTGCATTACAAATATCTAGTATCATTTGCAAATGTTGTTGTGTATGAATTTAATTTTCCACTAAAACCCCCGCAAAAAGTGTTATGTTGAGGCACTCTCAGTGCTATATTTTGTGTGTCCTAAAGAACATGAAAGCACAGCATTTTAATAAGTTCAGGAATTATTCAGGAAGCGGAAGCTCAGGATAGTTTACTTTAACCATCTGAATGTGCCCCAGTAAATGTGTATACAGGACTTGTTCACCTTTTAGGCAATAAAATTTAACAGCCCATGTCATAAAAAATGTTTTTGTAATTTATTTTTATTACTTAAAATGTTTGCTTTTAGAGATACATACCATAGAAGTGATTGTCTCTGCAAAAACGCTCAGTCCTCTCCCCTGTGATCGGAGATCATGGGAAGGGCTCTGTGTAAAACAGGGGTGTCCAACCTTTTGGCTTCCCTGGGCCACATTGGACACAAAATTGTCTGGGGCCACACATGAAATGCACAAACACTTTTGATTTGTAATAGAAAAAAATGCACAGTTAGAACTACAATCCCAGTTGGATACCAGATGGAGCTATACACTGGAATATGGGACACCTGGATATAAAATAGACCTATTATTATATTATTATTACCACTAACTGGGCAGTCCCCCCCTCCTGTTTCCTCGGGAACCAAGCATTTCAGGCTGGGCCGCATTCATATCCATCGTGGGCCACATGTGGCCCTCGGGCTACAGGTTGGACACCACTGGTGTAAAAGATACAGGTTGCCAAATAAGGAAGTTGACAATTGAATCTGCACTGGGCAAGCTCTCTCACTCCTGCTTCATTTGTATATCTTTGATCTGATTGGTAGAATCTTGCCAGCCAATGGAACTGAAGATATGCAAATGAAGCAGGAGAGAGAGAGCATGCCCAGTGCAGATTCAATCGTCAACTTCCTTATATAGCAACCCAAAACAGAGAAGAGAACTAAGAGAGATTTTGCAGAGATGATGCATAGCTTCTATGTTATGGATCTCTGAAAGCAAACATTTTAGGTAATAATGATAAATTACAAAAACGTTTTTTATGGCATGCTTTTAAATTAGCCAAAGGTGAGCAATCCCTTTAAAAGGATAAATAATACAGATAGAGAAAAATGAGAAAAGAAAAAATAATAAACATTTAAGAAAAATTATAAATAAAATTAAAATGGAAATAAAGATAAAATTGGTGTTAGTTTGTCCTTTTCGGAATATTTCCTCTCTTGCCGATCCTTTTCCAAGTCTCCTTCGCTATGGTTTACAGTTCACAATCACACATATGGACCAGCGCCTAGGGCAAACAGAGAAGCCAGGGACCAAATCTGGTGTAGTATTTCGTATTAGTTTTGTTGCACCCCGTGTAGCTATAGGGTTATATTTGTGCCACAAAAAGGTATATTCCTTTTTCCCTTATAGTAGATAGTTTTACTCCACTGTAACAGCCTTCACCAATATGACAGAAATGCCTACTTACAAGACCCACTCTCTGGGTTACGCATGTAAATTGGTTTTTTCACTGTATATTCCACTTCTCCTCCATCCTCATAACCGGGGAAAAGAACATAGAAAGCCCATAGCGTACTTCTATTTATTAAAACATTACGTTACAATAAAAATTCGCACTCACATTTAAGATAGCTTTGGTCGCGCTCAATCACAAGTCTTTAAAGCAGTTGTAAGCAATTGGATTGTGGAGGGCAGTATTTCTGCCAGCAAATGACTTACTCCTCTCCTCGTGGTTTATCCTGCAGTTTGTGATGGCGTGTCAGTCGCTCTTTGCCTGACGAGTTTCGCTGGTTAATTCAGCTTCCTCTTTAAAAGGATGCCAACATTTTACTAAAAAAATAATTGCTGCAAAATATCCCCTACCCGCCGGTCCTGTTATGAAATGATATGAGCAAGTCATTACAATTGCTTTAATTCTACCTTTTTCTGCAGTTTGGATCACTTTTGTTCCCATGTCACTTGTTAGCAGGTGTCATTTATTTTAGTGGCGCTAGGTAAAATCAGAACAGCTGCTGCATAATGACAGATATACAGACACACTAGCACAATAAATGGTTTAAAAGGAAAATCTGTTTCAGCTGTGTTGAATGAAGCCAGCTCCAAGAATAAGTACCATAATACAGTACACACAGAGACTCATTTACTAACTCTGGGAAAAATTGCTTCAGTCCAGCAACCAATAGTAACCAGGTAATTGCTTTCTAGCAGGTGAATTAGACTTAGTACATTTGTCTATCTTTGCCCTAAATCAATTGATGCCACCCTATTGATTAGCCATGTAAAAAACTTTAAATGGATATGTTCATGGGAAGAAATGTTTTTTCAAAATGCATCAGTTTATAGTGCTGCTCCAGCAGAATTCTACACTTAAAAGCCATTCCTCAAAAGAGCAAACAGATTTTTTTATATTTAATTTTGAAATCAGACATGTGGCTAGACATATTGTCAGTTTCCCAGCTGCCCCCAGTCATGTGACTTGTGCTTTGATTAACTTTCATTCCCTTCCCCAGCAGCATAACAACAGAACAATAAAAAGGGTAACCAGATAACAGCTCCGTAAGGGCCCTTACACACTAGCGTTTCTTACCTGCTGTCCCCTGCGTTCCGTTTGGCTGCGTTCAGCCACAGGGGAGCGCAGGTCTAGACACACTCCATTCGTTTCAATGGCGTTGTACCCGTTTCAATGGCATTGTACACGTGTAAGCGTCAAACGCAGGTTCAGACGCAGCCAAATGAAACGCAGGGGAACGCAGGTAAGAAATGCTAGTGTGTAAGGGCCCTAACACAAGGTAACAGCTGCCTGGTAGATCTTAGCACAGCACTCAATAGTAAAAGCCAAGTCCCAGAACATGGTCAGTATGGATTGCATTTAAAGAAACCCCTGAATATACTAACATGCTTACTAATTGATATGTAAGAGGCCTGATGCACCCTTTGTGATAACCACAGGGAAACAAAAGTGACCTTGGGATAATAAACAGAATATCAGGTACCCGGGTTTAGCGATCCCCCTCGTGAAACAAGAGGGGATCTAAAGGGAATTACCGGAGCTGTGTCGTCCCCCCC
>CM044443.1:68809152-68838604 GCA_024363595.1 Xenopus borealis | reverse complement strand
AAAAAAAAAAAAAAGCCAAGTCCCACTGCATAACATTCTAGAAAGCAGTTCCATCCTAAAGTGCTGGCTTTTTCTGAAAGCACATAAGCAGGCAAAATGACCTGAGATGGCTGCCTACACACCAATATTACAACTAAAACTTGTTGGTTCAGGAAAGAAATGTTATATTGTAGAGTGAATTATTTGCATTGTGAACAGTGTAATTTAGAAATAAAAACTACATCATAAAAATCATGGCAAAGTCCCCTTGCCAGTACAATGCCCGACAAACAAGTCCGACCTCTTACAGTCACTGCAGTCCCTTATTAAAGTATTATGCCATACCAAGAAATGCAGTCAGTAATCTGCAAAATGATTACTTGGTCCAGAAACTGTAGCCAAATGATTGCTCTTGCATTTATTATGCAGATATGGGATCACTCCAAATTACAAGAAGGCTGACTCCTTGTTAATCAAATAACACAAATGTTAAAAAAAAATCTATTTTCTTAATAATAATAATAATAATAATAAAACAGCCCCCTTATCCAGAAAACCCAAGGTGCCAAGTATGCTGGATAATAGGTCCCATACCCTTTGTGTGCTTCATTTACAGAAACTTCCTTTTCTTTGGATTATTTTCCATTTTATGGAATATGGAACAAAAAAACACCTTGCTTAATTTCAAGTCCTCATAGTTTCTCATTTGCATGATCATAATCAGTATAGTAACTTACTACATATGGGAATGGTAGCACACAACATTGAGATGATCTTGGGGAAAGTAAACAGAACACACAGGACACATGCAACAGATGTCTAGCACATTGGTAGTATAGATATAGTCATCTGGAAGCCCGTTATCGAGAAATCTCAATTGTAAAAAGGCCATCTCCCATTGATTCCATTTTATCCAAATAATCCAAATTTTTTTTAAACTATAATATAAACACACTACCTTGTACTTGGTCCACATTAAAATATAATGAATCCTTATTGGAAGCAAATTCAGTCTATTGGGTTTATATAATGTTTACATGATTTTCTAGTAGACTTAAGGTAAGAAGAGCCAAATTACGGAAAGATCCTTTATCATAAAAGCTCTAGGTCCTGAGCATTCTGGAAAACAGGTCCCATACTTGTACATACAGTCATATGAAAGCCTGCATAATAATTTGCTCCACCTTCAACAAAAAAAAAAAAAAGAGAACAGTGGTATGTCTTTCATTACCCAGGAACATCCAAGTACTGGGGTGTTTTCTGAACAAAGATTTAGTGAAGCATGTACCACCAGCAGCGAGATGTTCTTGCAGGTCTTTGGAAATAATCTTTGGGTAGTCTGTAACCATCCTCACAATCCTCCCCATATGCCACTACTGCATTCTTCTTAGACTGCCAGACCTAGGTTTCATAGTACTTGTGTCTGTGGCCTTCCATTTCCTGATTACATTCCTTACAGTTGAAACAGACAGTTTTGAACCTCTGAGATAGCTTTTTGTAGCGATCCCCTAAACCATGATACTGAACAATCTTTGTTTTCAGATCTTTTGAGAGTTGCTTTGAGGATCACATGTAGGGTTGCCACCATTTCTTGAAAGAAATACCGCGGTGCCTTCCTATATTTTTATGCATTTTCCTTATTAATAACATTGGGATCAAGTTAAATTTTTACTTGCCAGGCCTTTAAAATACCGGGCAGGTGGTAACCCTAATCCCATGCTGTCACTCTTCAGAAGAGAGTCAAACAGAAGCACAACTTGCAATTAGCCACCTTAAATACCTTTTGTCATGATTGGACACACCTGCCTCTGAAGTTCAAGGTTTAACAAGCTAATCCAACCAATTTGGTGTTGCAGTAATCAGTATTGAGCAGTTGCATGCATTCAAAATAGCAAAATTACAAGGGTATCTTTGCCTTCTTCCAGTATTTATGTTCTCATGTGTTTCTTACAAACATCTCTTTTTCACAACCAATATATTCACTGCTCATATTTCATCATATTTCACCAACCGCAGCTAACCACCCTTTTCTATGTATATCCTATTCTTTTCTGTTCTCCCATTCTCTTGCAACTCTTTAGTTCGTCTGCTTCTGGACACAGGGTTGCCATCTGATCCGGCAGCTAAATCAAGACAGAGGGACAGGGTGAGGATAAAGAAAGCACATGTTACTGGAGCCCATTGAAATATGTCAGTTTGTACTTTCTATGGGAAGGTGCTCCTACTGTATGTGGGAAAACCCGTCTAATCACTGTGACAACACTCCAAAGGGGTTGTTTTTCTTTAAATGTACTTGTATGATGCAGAGGGAGATATTATGATAAATTTTGCAATTGGTTTTCTTTTCTTATAATTTATTATAAGATTTGTTTGTTACAATTTGCTATTTAGCTTTTTATTCAGCAGTTCTCCAGCTTCCAATTGCATCACTTTGGATGCTAGGGTCAGAGATTGATATATGAATAAGAGAGGACCTGAAGAGAAATGAGTAATAAAAAGTAGTAATAACCCGATCTGAAAGCTGGAAAGTAACAGAAAAAAGGGCAAATAATTCAAATACTTTTAAAAAGTACAAATGAAGCCCAATCGAAAAGTTGCTTCGAATTAGCCACACTGTAACCTAATAAAAGTTAAATTTTCAGTGATCCACCAACTTTTTTTCTAGGAGTAACAGGTGTTCCTAGCATTCTTTTTCCATCTTTTTCGCATGCACTATAGTCAAAGCCCAAATGCAGATCACAGCAAATCTTGGTCTGGTGCAGAAGGAAGGAGCACCAGTCAAGAAATTATATACCAATCTATTTCACTTGGAGATGCCTAACATTTTGGCTTTCCTTGTCCTAATAACTTTTCCAATAGAGACTTTCATGTAGGAAATTATGTGCCACATAAATGCTCTTTAATAAATAAATAAATAATAAATAAAGTAGTTCTTTTCATATTTTCACAAAAGATTAACAAAGAAGTGAGTCAATTTCAATGTAATCATGATGTTTGACTCACGTGTTTATAAAAGAAATGAATTAAAAAAAAAACTACTCATGCCATATTTTCTTTCTTATCTGTGTAACTCACTAGATGAGATTTGCCCACACCTTATGTTGCTTTCTTTTCCTAACAGATGAAATGAGAATGCAATGACTTCAGAGTTAACGTCAGTCGGTTTCATAAGAGCAAAAATAAGTTAAGCATGCCAACCCCTGTAAAGCCACTTATTTAACTGCCTCTATATTTTAAAAAGCATTAAAGGGACATTTTACTATGAGGTATGGATAAAAAAAAATAATATATAGAACATATATTTATAAAATATTGTGCAATCAGTATTATTACCCTAAAATATATTGATAACTTTAGCTGCAGGCTTTTCTGTAAAAATTAAAACACTTTTCACTTTTCTTTGCAGAATATACTTTAGAAAAATATAGATATAGGAAATTTGCACGGATGTAAGGCTTTTCATGTTTCACTTTTGAACATATATTCCCACTACTAAGTATGTACAGTAATAGAATATTGATATCTTATTTATTCCATCCAGGTGACTTGTTTCATTTTGGGGCCCCTACATGCCACATACATAGGTAAACCTCTGGATAATGGGCATCAAATTGTCCAGTAGACCAGTGATTCATATTCAGGATGCTTCATCTAGGCACATAATAATATGTGGCAGATAAGATGCTACAATTGATATCACTTCAGGAAGCGCTTCCACTGGCAAGCATTCCCTGCCAACTGTGACAGTACTGTAAAAAGTGGAACCCAAACTCACCAAATTTTGACCAGAACACCTAAAGAGTGGGTGGGAGGGAAGCTGTTGTACAGAAAATGGTGCAGACACTTGCCAACGTAATTTCTGACGCTGCACTTTTTCCCCCTCTCAGAGTCACAACTCCCTCCCTGAATGCTCCACGGGCAGGCCAGGGGGGTTTCCATTCTTTGGCATGTTGCACTTACTTAGTACCAAAAACAAGGCCTTATATTTGTTGTTTGAGTTCAGACCCCCCCCCCCCGGCATGGCATGTTAGTCCGTTGATTTGCTATGTTCAATTATTTAGTAAGAATAAAATTCAAACTGAGAATTGAAATGCACTCTAACTTTCAACCTAATATTTGTAAGTTGTGCGGTAAATGTCAGTGAGAAAATAAACCAATAGGTGGCACTACTGACAGTACTTTATGTGCATCATTTTAGTGGTTTGTAACATATTATCTGCATTATTACTATACCTTTAACTGCAGAATAATTATAGGGGGAGCAGGGGGTGCAATTGCATCCCCCCCCCCACAGAAGACCAGAGGTGCTTGATTGCATGCAGTATATTAATATCAAGTCAACTGCATAAATAAACAGCCTAGTGAAATAAATCAATAATGATATTGAGCAAGTAGCAGTGAACACAAACTCAGGCTACATTATCTGCCTGCTGCAGAGTTTTCACTAATCAGTAATAAAAGTTTTACAAGGAACATGGCACCCAACCTATTTTACTCATTGCTCAATAGTCCTTGATTTTCATACCATATTGCACATCATCCACAGTGGCTATAATTATACACTAGTAGGGACTTTAGGTTCCTAGGTGCCTTTAGGCACTGTAAACACTTTAGGTACTGTAAGAGAAGTTGGAAAAGATCATATTTATGTGTGTTTTTGTCAAGTGGTAGACGGATAACTGTGAACTCCAGGGAAAATATATAGGGTTGCAGCAAACATGGCTGTGTTTGTGTAACGGTTCAGGAAAAACTGGATAAATGGGTCCCTGTAGTGAATGGAGGAGAGCAGCAAATAAAAAGGGTTGCTAGATCCCTCCTTGTGATGGAGGAGGGTTGTGAGCCCCTGGAAACCTCCTTGTAGAGTGAAGTGTAGTGCTACCAGAAGATGAGCCAGGCCACAAACTGGTGAATGAGTATCGCGGGAGGTGAGAGAGTGTAGGAGCTTCTCTGTATGGTGAGAACCACAGATAGGGAAAAAAGCTCTGGGAAAAAAAAAACAATGTTTGCCTGAAGACATAATGTACCTGTCTTTTTGCTCTTGATCCTCAGCTAAACCTGTCTACCATTGCTAATTCCCCCAAAAGTATGTGTACTGGCCAGCTTGTCCCAGTACCCATATTTCCTGAGATTGTTCAGTTTGATAAAGGGTTGTAAACTTGCTCACAAGGGCTTAGAATCTAAAGGTTCATCTAAGTCTGTAATAACAAATTAGGTTACATTTAAATAAAAATAATTTCTAGTACCACAGTTGTTTTGATATTAGTTTGAATCTGCTACATAGAACAAAAAAAAAAACTTCTTATTGCCGTTACCAGATGGAGATTGTAAACTCTCATGGGCATAGTGCCCACTCTGAGAGTTACAGAAAACAGATCTCTGGGTTACAGACAGTTGTTACATGCTGTGCTAGTGAAACTGCTAATTATTTTGAAGGCTGTTCTCAACAAGATTCTGTTTTGTTTATAATATTTCTGACTAGTTCCACCTGTTAAAAAAAACAACGTTCTGTTTCACTCCTAAGTAGGAAGCACTGTGGGAGAGATGTACTATAAATCTGCAGGTTTAGAAAGGTCAGCTTTGGCCCTCACCCTATGCACTGTATTACACTCAAAGCCTAATCTGATCTGGAAGTGATTCCATTGAAAGCTATGCGCTTTGCTTTAACTGCACAGAAGAAGTCCAGCTCGCAAATCCAAATTTGCAAATGCGACCTAGCCCTAAGCTTACTTAGAAATTTCACTGTGCACATGGGGAATGTATTCTAAAGCCAACTAAAATTTTGGGCAGGCAAAAGTATGTGCTGAGGAACAAAAGCAGCTATGCCCCCTCTGATGGGAATTACAATCCCCCAAATATGTGTAAATACAGGCATGGGACCAGTTATCCAAATTGATCAGGACCTGGGGTTTTCCAGATAACAGATATTTCTGTAAATTGGATCTTCATACCTTACGTCTACTAGTAAATCATGTAAACATTAAATAAACCCAATAGGCTGTTTTTGTTTCCAATAAGGATAAATTATATCTTAGACTGGATCAAGTACAAGGAAAAGCTTTGTTATTACAAAAAAAAAAAGAGTACATTTAAAAAAAAAAAAATTATTATTTGGATAAAACGGAGTATATGGGAGTACGGTGTTCAGTTGTCTACATTTCAAAATGGGTTCAAAGTAACAGTCCATTATCCTGGGTATAACCGCTAAAACCAATCCATGGGCCCTTCTAAAACCATTTTCCCTTGGAAATATTTTATTTGCAGATAGTGAACAAACCTTTAAAATGAAATAAAATTGTTTTACTTTATGCTTATTGATGTTTTATGGTCTAAATATAGTCAACAATAAAAAATTATACTTTTGGACAGAAAAATTAATGTTATGTGCAGTTTATGCTGAAACCAAATTTCAAATACCAAGGGGCTTCTATAAGAAAAAACAAACCAACAGAAAGTACTTATATTCAATAATGGGAATATGAAAATACAACAAGACTGGAAGATGATGAATAAAATATGGCAAGCCCATAAATTGGATAAGAAGTAAAAATCGAATTTAACTGCCGCTGACAAATTTACAACAGTACCAGGCATTGCATTTGTATAATACAAATGAAATAAATTAGGATTATGTTTAGATTGTCATGGAGCCATGTTATTTATTAAGGTATAAAAAAAACACAGCCTACATGGCAACATCTTATGTAGATATTGTGAGCTTCTGGTAGCGAAACCCAAGGCCTCGTCACAGATTTCAACACACAAACGGAGACTTACCACCTTGAAGAGTTTAAATTGCCGCTTTGCTGGCTTTTATTTGCAATAGAAAACAGTTCTTCAGCCCACTGGCTTCACATGGGGAATCACATAACATAAACACCCTCACTGATGCTGTCTCACATCTGAGTGTAGCGCTCACTGGCTTTCAGCGGACCACAAGCCCCAGAATCCTCTCGGGACACACTTAAAACTCTCTTGGGAGCGGTTTCTCTGGTCCCCTCCCAGACCTTTGGAACTCTTTCCAACTCAGGGGAATCGCTCTCCTGTTCCGTGGTGCTCACCAGCACCCCTTCTGTGGCCCTCACCCTTCCCCACTCTAGGGGAAAGTAGCAGCAGCACTGAGGTGTTGTTCCACACCTCCTTTCAACTACCACATACCTATAATTAAATACCTCTAATTGCTTTTAGTTCGGCAACTGCAAAACACATAATGGAGCAAGGAATGGAAGCCCACCCTGCTCTCTTCCATCTACTCCAAGGACCCTTAATCAAGCTTTTACTGAGCCGATTCACAATTTAAGACAGCTTTACTTGCTGCAGCAACACAGTTTTCCCTGGAGTTCTGATTTCACCAGCTTAATAATGGTGAAATACACACAATATAGTGTCCTTCAGACACCCATATCTTACAGTATGAAATAGAAAAAAGGAACAACAGTAACCTAGGTACAGTAACGGAGTATACTAAGCCATAAAAAAAAACAGTAAAAAGAATTCTGCACAATGACTGCTATCCATGGATGTAAATTGTACCTGAATACTACAGTTGGAGAGTCTATAAAGTCTATAACATTCACACGGACCTCCCATATTATAGTGTTCAATATTGATATCAGATGTGAGGGTCATATTTTGAGAATTGCAAGGGGTAGTTTGCCTTAAAAATGTAACTTTCATTTTTATGCAGACAACAATCTTCCTAGATAATTATCAATGAATCAATTTTTCTGTGTGGTTTTTTAAAAGAGTTTTTTTTTTTGTTTTTTTTTTGCAACTCAAAGCAATGAATTGACATGAATTTCCAGGTTACAAGGAAGCTGAAGCAATTTGGAAGACAAAATAGAAGATCCTTAAAGGTACATAATAATATCAATGAGTCACAATCTGTTTTTTGGTTGCTGGGGTCAGTGACAAACACAAGATACCATTTTCAGACTAGGAGACCCATACAAAATAAATATTAAGCGCCAAATGATAAGTTGCTTTGAATAGGTACAGTACTGTATTTCTAACATTAAAAGGTTACATAAAATGTATTGCCCCTTTGGTATAATTTATCAAAGCTGGATACAGCGCAGGCCTGCAGTAAATATTTTTTTTTTTTACTAAAAAATCTATAGCCATTTACTGGAGTGTTTAAAGGGATTTTTTAAGAAAGCAATGAAGCAAGTTTATACAAGTGCCTGCACATATTAATTTATGAAGCCTTGATGAGTACAGGCCACATATTCTGTCTTGAATTTTGCCAAGTTCGAACTAGCACTGAATATTTTTGTTTCATTAAAATCTTTTGTAAGAAATTAAGGCAAAAGTCTTGCAATTTCAACTATTTGCAGCTCCAGGGAAATGATTTAGCAATATTATCTGAAAAAGCAGGAACAATATATTTGAGTGGCCCAGTAAGATAAATACACCAAACATTATAGACCATAAAACGAAACATAAAAAATATTACTGTACCACTAAATATAACACAAAGCCTCAGAAAAGCTAACCAAAGTTAATATCAGGCTTTTGGATTGTGGAGAGTACCTTGTAATAAGAAAAAAATCAGTCAATACTTAATTAAATTACTCCAGAATGGATTCTATAAATCCAAGCTACAAATTTGAATGACATAGTTAAGCAAAAGGTCAAATACTCTGTACTCTTGACGTAAAGGAATGTTGTATCAAGAATATGCTGGCAAAAAGCAAAGGTAAAAAAAAGTAGGCCTATAAAGGCTACACACTGTGAATGTTGTCTTGAATGCACAGGAGGTGGATAAACATCACGGAAATCATTAATATGAATTTGAAGGAATTATGAAGGTCATTTGCAACATGGCACAAAGAAAACTGCTGACACACAGGGTAATTCTAGCAGGGTAAACCCTTGCTTTAAGTTTAATGCAGCATGCAACTTATCAGGGGTAAACCCCTTTATCAAGCATATAGGAACATAATGCATGGAGCAATTTATAGCTTAAGCAAATAACATGACATAATAAGTGGGTGGGACAACTGGCATTGGCCAGTAGAAAAAAAAAGAAAAAATAGAACAAAAATTTTAAGGAAAAGAATAAAGAATCCAATTACTTCGGATATACAGTAGTTCTACTGTGCATACACTGTACTGTCTACACTGCTTAAAAGGGCTATAGTTAAAGTTACTGTTGAAGTGTAATGGCTGCATGAACCTGCTAATAAAGCACTATTATACTCTGCTCATCCCCAGCTACCAAAACATAAATTGGCAACGAGATGTCTCTTCTACCTCTGCAACTTTTCTTCCAAACCCTGGTGAGCCTATCATACCTTTTACTGCTTGGATCCATGTTTGAAAATTACATTATTGCTGCTGACCAAGTGGAGATTTCTGCTGCTAGAAAATGTGCTTTACTTTTTCTGACAAAGAGCAGAGGGACAGCGTATTATACATTACCCAACGATACTTATGAAACTGCTCTTACTGTTATAAAGAACATTTTCATGCTAAGAGTAAATGTGGTTGCTAAAAGATATCAATTCCGCCAGTGTGGACAACATAATGGAGAATCTACAGTACAATTTGTAGCAGCTTTGAGAGAGCTGATTGTTGCCTGTGAGTTTGGGAATCTAACAGATGAAATGCTAAGAGACGAAATAGTGGAAAAAACAAATTCACCTTGCATTAGAGACTACTCCTAGAGCAGAATTTAACCCTTGCAATGGCTATTACAGTTGCAAGCCAAATTGAAACAGCAGTGGCAGAGGCTAAAACTCTCATTGAGGGAACTGCTGGGAATGTACAGACTGTGAATCCAGCACTGGGGCCTAATAATGCACAGTCACAAAATACAGTGCTAAGGAAAGGGCAAATACAAAAACACACTGCAAATTATGCTACGTGTCCTGCAAATGCTACAGTGCTGCAAATGCAAAAAAGTAAGACATTTTGCCAAGATCTGCCGCAGTTCTGCTAAAGATGTTCATGAAGTCACTGCTTCAAATGTTATGGTATTCAGTGTGGATAAAGCCGATACATTTATTCCAGGCAAGTTTGTATGCACTGTCAATGTCAATACTGCTTCTGCTGACAAGGGACACTCCATTTTTGTTACTTTATACAGGTTCAGCTGTTTCTATACTACCAAAGGATATTTTCTTGAAATACTTTGCAAACGATCTGTTTGTTGCACCTGCCCCGAGACTGGTCAGTTACTTAAAGGATCCAAATCCCTGTACTTGGTTGCTTTTCAATGACTGTGCAATTTGATTCAAATACTGTAAAATGTGTCTTTAACATTGTGAATAGTTAATGCAACCTCCCTTTGTGTGGGCAAAAGTGTGGATTGATCATAGCCTCTCTCAACAAAATTTATCTACCATCTTAAGTGATTCTGAATTGTAAAGTTCAGAAGTAAAAGTGATCCTTTTGACCCGTATACCTTTCACAGTGTTCATCATAATGAGCCACCTTATGTGGATTAATACAGAAGTAAAGAAGTCAATAGAAATGCATTTAAAAACTACAAAGTCTATTGGCATAGAAGCTACATTTAACAAATATAAACACCATAATAAATGTAAAACAGCAATCCGGAAGGCAAAGATACAAAATGAGGAGTGCATTGTGGCAGAGGCTTAGACTAACCACAAAAAGTTTTTTAAGTATATTGAGGGTTGAGAGTGTGGCTCCCTTTAATAATGGTACCATTATTGTTGTAAAATATACTGAAAAGGCAAATGTGCTAAATCAGTTCTTTTCTTCAGTGTGTGTAATAGAGAAGTCAGATTTCCAAGACCCACCTCATAGCAGCTCAGCTCAAACTAGTCAGTGGATGACTCAGGATATGGGTCATAAAGCTTTACTAAAAATGAATGTAAACAAGTTGTCAGGGCTAGATGGAATACACCCATGGGTTTTAAGAGAGTTTAGTTAAGTTTTAAAGCCTCTCTTTCTGATATTCTCAGACTTTTAGTGATGAGCGAATCTGTCCCATTTTACTTTGCCGGAAAATTTGCAAAACTGAGACAAATGGCAAAAAATTAGCAAAATGCATTGAAGTCAATGGCCGTCAAAAATTATTTTACACACAACAATTTTTTTTGCAGATGTTGAATTGCAGAATTTCACGGCAAATCCATGCCTGGAAAAAAAATCCACTCATCACTATAGACCTGTTTTCATCTGGCTTGATACCTGATGAAAGCAGATGTAATTCCTTTATTTAAAAAGGGATTAGATCTCAACCTGGCAATTAAAAGTTTGACATGTATGGTGGGCAAATTATTTGAAGGCATGTTAAAGGATCACATTTATCTTGGTTAATGGCATTAGGAGTAGTAATCAGCATGGATTTATGAAGGATAGGTCATGTCAGACAAATTTGATTATTTATATAAGGTAAGCAAGATGTTGGACAGTGGGGGAGCAATAGATGGATCTATACGGATTTTTGTCAAAGTGTTTTATACAGTGCCCCACAAACAACTGCTTTGTGGGCTCAATGAAAACGTTTGCACATGGATAGGAAACTGGTTACAAGATCTGGTGCAGAGGGTGGTTGTTAATTGTACAGGTAAGGCTCCGGGCAGCATTCATGACAAACAAGATCTCGACAAACTGCCAGTTTTGGTGAGATGTTGATAAATGTAAAGTCATGCATCTGGGATGTAAAAATATGCAAGCCACTTAAGCCCTTAATTGACTACACTAGGCAAATCTATTATGTAAAAGGACCTTGCAGTCCTTGTAGATAATAAACTTGGCTGTAGCAAGCAATATTTTTAAGCAGCTGCAAGGGGAAACAAGGTCTTGAGCTGTATTTAAAGGAAGATAGCTTTGTGGGAAAGGGGGTTATTCTTCAACTGTACAGAGTCTGGTAAGGCCCCATCTAGAATATGTCATATATTTTTGGTCTCCAATGTTCAAACAGGATATTACTTTAGTAGATAGGGTCCAGAGAAATGCAACTAAGCTGGTAAAAGGTATGGTACATCTCAGCTATGAGGAAAGACTGGCCAAGTTGCGGTTGTTCCCGATGGAGAAGAGGCACTTGAGGGGTGAAATGATAACCATGTATATATAAGGGGATCATATAATAGTCTCTGAGATGTCGACACCGATTCCAATTAGAAAAAAAAGTTGGTTCCAGCTTAATATTCAAAAGTTTCTTTTTTACAATGAGAGCTATGAAGATGTGGAATTCTCTCCCAGAATCAGTTGTACTGGCTGATATATTAGTTTTAAGAAGGGGTTAGAACGCTTTTTAGCAAGTTAGAGAATACAGGGTTACGAAAGATACCGCATAGTTGATCCAGGGACTGGTTTGATTGCAATCTTGAAGTCGAGAAGGATTTTTTCACCTTCTGAGACAAATACTGTAGAAGAGGCTTCAAATTGGATCAACTATCTCTTAGGCAGGTTATATATAGACTTAAAGGAAAACAATACCCCAAAACTGAATATTTGAGCAAAAGATAGTTTATATCAAGTTAAGTGACTTATTAAAAAAATCTTACCAAACTGGAATATATATTATTAAATATTACCCTTTTACATCTCTTACCTTGAACCACCATTTTGTGATGGTCTGTGTGCTGCCTCAGAGATCACCTGACCAGAAATATTTGAACTCTAGCTGTAACAGGAAGTGTGGAAGCAAAAGACAGAACTCTGTCTGCTAATGGGCTCATGTGACCTAACAAGTATGGTTTGTTTGGTATGTTTGTGTGCACCGTTGAATGATACGATCCCAGGGGGCTGTGCTTATTTTTTTAAAATAGTGATTTTCTATTTATGATTACTCAATGGCACATGCCACTAAAAAAGTATATTTTTATGAAAATGGTTTAGTTACATGAAGCAGGGTTTTACAAATGAATAGTTTTATGCAATATCTTTTTATAGAGACCTACATTGTTCGGGGGGGGTATAGTTTTCCTTTAAAATTAGATTTGCGACGACCCCTAAAGCTTAGCTTCTCAACAGCTGCTCAAAGGACACGAGCATGTGCATGTCACAGACACTGCTAACAAAATACAATATGGAAAATTTCTGTGACAACTTAGAAGGTTTGCATCATATTACTATAGAGATGTTGAACCTTTAGGCAGGTAAAATAAGTTCAGTTTGTAAAACATGGCATTTCTAGCCATATTAATTTTTAGCGTTTTATTCCCCTTTAAATGTCCTTTAAAACATGTACATTGTTATGCATTCAAGTACCACTATATGCATTTCCACATTTGCTAATACAAATAAAGACAAACTAAAACAGAGAAGGAACCTTGTGAAAGGATTACAGGTATGGGATCCGTTATCTGGAAACCCATTATCAAACAGCTCAAAATTACAGAAAGGCCGTCTATTTTTTTTTGTAATAATAAAACAGTACCTGTACTTGATCAAAACTAAGACATAATTAATCCTTATTGGAAGTAAAACCATATTATTGGGTTAATTTAATATTTTTCTAGTAGACTTGAGGCATGAAGATCCAAATTACGTAAAGATCTGTTATCTGGAAAATCCCAAGTCCCAAGCATTCTGAATAACAGGTCCCATACCTGTACGAATATTGTCACCTAGTCTGAATTTTCAGCCTTGCAACTAGCATACCACTGACCCTTGATACTATTCATTTTTTAACCAATGCCTATATTTAGTTTATTTGATTGAATTTGAACAGCTGCAGCAATATAATGATGTTTTAGTGAGTATTATTTGACAGAAGGTTTCAAGGTATTAAGCATAAAGGTTAAACCATTTCTTGTTTTATGTGTAATTATGTGATGTGCTATGCTGTGCTGGTGATGTTTTCCTCCCCCATATAAATACTTGTATTTCTATGTATTCAAATCCTATAATTAAGTGTCATATACTACATAATATGCAAGACTGCGTTTTAAATTGAATTTGTAATGCATTCTATTTCATATGTGTCTTGGAACTTTACTTTTTCCTTACAGCCCAATGCCAAATACCTTATTGAGTGCAGATGACTAAACATTGCACAGATATGGGAATTAGCGAGCTGCTGGGATGCCAAGCTTTCATTTTGAAGTTTGTAGTTTTTAAAATGTGTCCTACAGAATGCTTGAAACATGCATGCAGATGGTTATATTATTTAGCAGCATGCAGGTCAACTAAAAGTTGACCCACACCTGACCCTAACCTGCCCTCCCCGAACCCATGCCCAACCCAGCAAGACACCAATATTTATAGACCTGCAACCGCCCCATCTCTGTTGTCAAGAAGCGTTCAAGAAGGGTGTGGGGTGGGAAGGCCCATAAATAGAGGCCTGGAGGCTGAAACTTGGCAGAAAAAGGTCACTGGCAGGGAGGGTGGAAGGGAGGGCTCAGCCCATACCCACCCACAGCTCGCAGATTGTGTACGAATGTTGGTCCAACATGGGTAAACCATGGGTTTCGGCCTGGTCTGCACATCTGCACATCTACATAAACTTTATAGTTTAATTGGTATGTTTGTGTTCACCGTTGAATCGTAGGATACGGGAGGCTGTCCTTATTTTTTTAAAATGGCTATTTTCTATTTAGGATGACCCAATAGCACATGCTACTAAAAAAGTATATTATGAAAATGGTTTATTTACATGAAGCAGGGTTTTACATATGAGTTGTTTTATGCAATATATTTTTATAGAGACCTACATTGTTCAGGGGGGTATAGTTTTCCTTTAAAACATTTTCTGAGGCAGCCATGAACACAGTGACTAAGGTAAAATGAATCCAAACTGCCAGTGGTGTAAATACCATACCACAGGACCAAGAGGAGAGAGGGTCTGCTGCAATAGGCGGGGGAGGTGGTGAACACGTGATGAGGGACTGTGTGTGCTGGCCCCAACCACCTGGTCTGTCTACACTACTGTAAAATTAACTACCAGTTGCCTTTATATCCATTTTAAGCCAAAGTGTTGTCCTTGGGTAAAAAGATATTTAGGGTTATGTTGGAAACACTGCTTTACAGCATAAATCGGGGAACAGAAAGTTTCAGACTTGGAGTGTCCAGGGCCCATTGGGGCTGCCATCATAACCCCCCCCCCCATTGCTAACTCCTCCAAACCCCACCCAGTCACTAACAATCCACCTCCAGCCTCCCCTACCAAGCCATGTAAATGTGTGCCATATATCTTTTACATCCTTCTTGCTCCCCTGATTGGGGTAGGGGTGGAGTACCCAAAGCTGTGAGCAGGAGTGGGCCTGGGTTTGTGCTTTTTCCCCACTGTCCTAACAGCCCAGTCTGACCCTGGCCTCAGATTTGTGTTGTCAGGGCAACAAGATAACGATACCTTGATATAATTCTAAGTTGCCCTGGAAACTGTAGGGAAAATTGTGAAGATAAAATTGACAGCCGAAGAATAAAAAATACAATAGTTTGTGCAGAAAGGACAGCTGAGTAGTTTACATGACGTTCAAATTAGATTTTACAGAGTTATTAAACCTGTGAGGTTATAGTTACTGCGGTAGGAAAACTGAGGCCTTGATCATGTATCTTTATCGAGAGGTGATATTTGCTACATATTGCTAAATAAAGCCCAAAGAATGAATTCTTCGATGTTGATTATTGCTAATGCTTTTACTCAAGGAATAGAGCCTGCAATTTTGACTTCACTTAGGCCCAAACAGCCCTCTGTGTCCAGTAAAAAGTGACTGCCTATAACATGTTTAGCAGCCCACTTTCTAAAATATGCAGGTTCCTATTCTTGGCCTGCCCAAGAGATATATATATATATATATATATATATATATATATATATATTTATTAATAACCTGAGCATCAAATGTGAATAGGTCAGCACTAGTCAAGTCATTTAAAGAGATATTAAATTTACATACTCTGGCAGAATTTATGATTTCTTAACCATTTTTCAGAGAATATGAATAACAAAAATAACTTTTTTTTACTCATGTTTAGTGGTTGGCTGAAGCTATTTATTGTCAACCTACTCCTTTTAAATCATAATCACTACACCACTACATACCCCAGTTCTTAATACCGTGTATTGCCCCCTTTAACATTAATGACAGCTTGAAGTCTTTTGTGGTAGTTGTGTTTGAGGCTCATTATCTTCTCAGATGGTAAAGCTGCCCATTCTTCCTGGCAAAAAGCCTCCAGTTCCTGTAAATTCTTGGGCTGTCTTGCGTGAACTGCATCTCCCCAGAATGGCTCAATGATATTGAGGTCAGGAGACAGAGATGGCCACTCCAGAACCTTCTCTTTATTTTTCTGTAGCCAATGACTTGCCGACTTGTCCTTGTGTTTTGGATCATTGTCATGTTAGAATGTCCAAGTGTGTCCCTTGAGCAGCTTCTGGCTTTTTCCGTCAGTATTTTTTGTATTTCACCTGAAGTTATTTACGGGTTTTTCCTTGCATCCTGAACTATTTTTCAGGCAGTTGTGGCTGAAACCCTTTCCTGTTTTATAGAGTTCAACTACTTTTTCCCACAGATCCTTTGACAATTCCTTTGCTTTCCCCATGACTTAGAATCCAAGCAACATCAGTGCAGCACTGGATGAAGGATGTGAGGGTCTGTCAGGATTGTCATTGACCTTTTATACACACCCACTAATTACAAGCAAACAGATCACAGGTGAAGATGGTTACATTTAATAGCCATTCTAACCCCTTTGTGTCAAGTTGTGTGCATGTTATCAGGCCAAATCACCAGGGTATTTAAACTTTTGATCAGAGCCATTTGGGTAGTTTGTGTAGTGATTTTGGTTTAAAAAGAGTAAACACAGTTGTTTGACAATAAATGGCTTCAGCCAACCACTAAACATGAGTGAAAAAAAGTTTTTGTGTTATCATTCATATTCTCAGAAAAATGGTTAAAAAAATATGTAAACCTATGAGGACAACTGTATACCAGTTAATGCACACACAATGTAAAAGGGCTTTAGGAATCAAACATACATCTAGATTTATAAGGTTTGCTATAAATCTCTAGTTAGCCGCCTTTAAATTGCCTTATAGAGAATTTAAAATGTACTTTTGCTAATACACCATTGACCTTCATTCATCAAAGTGTCTGTCAAGAGACTTACTAAATGTTGTTGCTTAGAAGAACAGTCCAAGTACGCAGGAGTTGGAGGGTAGGGAAGACATATAGGAAAACAAATGATAAATCACCAGCAGCTGTGAATGATGTAACTGAAGTTATTTTAAATTTACATCCCACATATTATTTTTTAAGATTTCCATAGTACTTCCATTTAAAAGACTGATAAAAAAAGAACTGCACTGTAAACAGCACCACACAATTAAAGATAACTTCAGATGCAATAACATTTAAATCAAAGTTTAAATGTATCCAACTTGGAAGTTCCCTAATGGAAAAATATACATTTTAGGCCACATCAATAGTGCTCCCTAAGCACCCCCAGCTACACCAAGACACCCCCAGATCTGTCCTTACCCGACAATTCCCCATCCTATATCTTTTGGATGAGGAGATTCAGAAATGCTACTGATTTTTTGCATATCTGTATCTGTGGTTCTTGTAAGAATTCCCAGTTTTTCTCTTAAAAAAGCCAATTTTCATGTATAGGTATTGGATCTGTTATCCAGAAAGCTCAGAATTATTGAAATTTTAGAAAAATTCAATTTTATCCAAATAATCCAAATATTTCAAAATGATTTCCTTTTTCTCTGTAATATTAAAACAATAGCTTGTACTTGATCCTAACTAAAATCTAATTAATCAGCCAATTTGGTGTATGTCATGTTTACAGGATTTTATAGCAGACTTAATGTATGAAGATCTAAATTATGGAAAGATCCATTATCCAGAAAACCCCAGGTCCCAAGCATTCTTGATAACAGGTCCCATACCTGCAATATACTATAGGCAAAGTCTTACCAGGATATAAAACACAGCCAGGATAGTTGCTAATTGAAGATTATAATATATTAAGGCTGGAAGAAAGATATAGTTAGAACTACACAAGTGTTTTGAACGTGATTCTGCCACTGTGTGCCAAAACACAGGTGTCATGTCAGATGCGACTGAAAACAAGGTAAGAAATACAAATGTCTGATAGTGTTGCAGCATTCATCCAACACGACACGACTGTTGGATGCAAACGCAGCTTGCAGCATCTGCATCCTACAGTCATGGCGGGGTTAACACTGCGACACCATCCAACATTGCTATTACTTACCTTGTTTTCCGTCATTTCTGACTTAATGCCTACATTTTGGCACACAGCATCAGATCCGGCAGAATCGCATTTGAAACACCTGTGTAGTTCTAACATTAGATGTTTCTGTGGAGACCCTTTGACTTGGTAAATCCAGTATATTGTACCTGCATAGTTAAAATTTTACCTATGCTTTAGAAAATGACTGGTAACACTATACCACACCCACTTTTCAAACATTTTAAATTATTTACTACATTCTCTGTTCCCTTGATGTCTTGATATGATTTGAACATACAAAGATTTACTTTAATAAATCTTTACATCACTTAATAATATGGAGAGAACATATTTCTGGGTGCTGAACTACTCTGCGTGTTGATGTCTGAGTCGTTGCCATGTGATGTGTCAGATGTGCAGAAGATCATGGAACTGAATGTGAAATCGCAGGAACAAACTACATGTATCCAACTGTTGGATAAAAACGCAGCTTGCGGCATTCACATCCAACAGTCGGATAGATGTAGTTTGTACCTGCGATTTCATATTCAGTTCCATGATCTTCTGCACATCTCATGTGTTGCATGCGTGTCATCGCATGGCGATATAGGACTGGTTATCAGGTGTGTTGATATATTTTCTATATGCCACATTTATATGACCACATTTGTATGAGAACAGCCTATTCCGATGACGGGCGAATGGTTATGTCAGACTGTAAGAATAAGTAAGTTTAATATCAAATACATAAGTCCCCTATCATTCTGATGCCATAATGCCAATGGCCCAAGGCAGGATAGGTGCAGGGAGGGGTGAAGTTTCTCCCCAATAATGATTTCTCAATTGTACTGACAGAGTTCACAAAGTCAGCAACTGCTAAATGGGGCCCCTGTGCAAAAGTGTTGCTTCATGTCTGATTTCATCACAGACTCTAGTTTTGCAGACTTACAACTGAGGCTGGAGGGATAGTTTGGAAAAGAGGAACCTGGCTTATGTTGCAATACTGAACATCTTGCAGAAATGTATAAATGTATATGTCAGTAAAATCTCAATACCTACCAATGTCCAGGGAGGATCAAGACCATGTAAGGTATATCTGTGTACACCCATTTTAAATTCCTTCTGATGTCTATATAATCCTTGGACCAAGAGGTGTGTCTTTGGTAAGCCCTCGCGTACCATCTAAGAAGCCATGCTCCGTGGTGCTGTGACAGCTTACCCAGGCAAAACCTATTGTCTGTATTTGGACTCAATAAACTACCTCCTGTATTTGTAACTGCCTTATCTCTTGGTTTTGCTTTGTATACGAGGTCATAGAGGTAGAAATAAACCAACAGGTGCAGCTTACTAAAGTCCTATAAAGCTATTAAAAAGTAGTAGTTATTGAGATGCAATGTATTTATTTGTTTACCCAAGACATTGACGTAGCACTGTACACTCTGGTCTACTAAAGCAGTAGTTTTCAGGCAGCGGACCCAGCTATAAGGAAATAAGGACCCAGCCTAAAGATAACTTAGTGTGAGACTGGAATTAATGCTTATTTACATTGAGGCCAGGGTAAAAGTTAGGAAAGATGCTTATTTTCTGTCCTGGATGTTGTTGCTATAGCAAAGACACTGATAAGCTTAGTAGTAATTCATTGAAATTACTTAACTAGTGACAAACCTGGAGAAAAAATGTTGCTGTTTTGTTGCTGTTTTGCATTACTATAACCAGTTTCAATAAATGTTGCCATCCTGCTGATTTCAGCTTCTTAAAATCCAATATTTAAAAAAAAAAAAAAAAAAAAAAAAAAAAAAAAAAAAAAACTAGTTACAACTGTAAAAACTTTGTTCCATATGTGGTATCAAATTAAATACAAAAATATGGTATTACAGCTACAATGCATTATTGACTCCTCAAAATCAAAGATGAGGTCTTGCATACAATGGAAGAAGGTATGCACTCCATATGTACGGTTGATTAAACAATAATAAGAAAATTCAGGTCACATAGAGTTCCATGGCACCAAGTTTATCACACTATCACTATTGTGAAGGTATGGAGGAGTGTGTGTATGGATGCAGGGTTCCATTTGTTGGGGTTTGTATTTTTTCAACCCGATTTAACTATGTAAATAACTATGTAATTTACACACAATGTAAGTTCAGGAAGATTACAGGGCACTACTTAGGGCTAGGCCAGACGGGGAGATTCGGGGGCATTTTGTCGCCTGGCGACTTCTCGCCGCGACTTGTAGCCCCCGAACCTCCCCGAATAGCCACTTACCTAAGCGCACCGGCGTTGCTTGAAAACGCCGGCGCGTATCCACACGGAGCGGCGCGCTTTTTGAAATTGCCTGGCGAGGCAATTTGGAGCAATTTCAAAAAGCGCGCCGCTCCGTGTGGATACGCGCCGGTGTTTTCAAGCAACGCCGGTGCGCTTAGGTAAGTGGCTATTCGGGGAGGTTTGGGGGCTACAAGTCGCGGCGAGAAGTCGCAGGCGACAAAATGCCCCCGAATCTCCCCGTCTGGCCTTAGCCTTAATAATACTACCAACAGGTATTTCCACTTAAAGTAAATACTCTAAGATGGTAAATATCTTAAGAACACTTAAAAGAGAACTAAACCCTAAAAATGAATATGGCTAAAAATGGCATATTTTATATACTGAACGTATTGCACCAGCCTAAAGTTTCAGCTTGTCAATAGCAACAATGATCCAGGAGTTCAAACTTGTTACAGAGGAGTCACAATCTTCGAAAGTGTCTGTGACACAAGCTCAGTGGGCTCTGAGCAGCACTTGAGAAGCTAAGCTGTCACGATCGGCTCCCTAAATCCAGAACAAGTGCTAGGCTCCCAGTCACGGCTCAGTCTTCTGCCTATAGCAATGCATTTAGCTTCAGGAGGAGCCCTCAGCTACTCAGATGATGCAAGGTCTTAAAATGAAGAGGAAAGCAAGAGTTCTGGACAAGCAAAGGGGAACGATTGTTACCAAGTTTTAGGATTAAAAGCAACACCAGCTTCCCAAGGAATCCCTGCCAGGAGCACAGTGGGGATCCCAGCTAGCCCCTAGACCACCAGGTAACCTCACATAAGCTTAGGGGTTGTGGCAAATTTACAAGCAGAAAAAAGGGTAAACTGACAATGTATGGATAAACCTTTGCCCAAATACAACTGAACTACAGCTATCACCACCCTCCAACAGATCCCTGTAAATGCAGGAATTTTTGACCCACATGCACTACAGATAATGAGCCACTATAATTTAGGATGGTCATACACTAACATATTAACTTTGCTTTTAAGGTTTCCAAACAAAGTGGACATTTGCTCAATTTGGCCACCTAGGTACCAGGCCAGTTCGGGCTGCCCTGATCTTTTGGCCTTGAAACATATAACGGGATCACATGGCACCACTGGCACAGCAAGTCTTGGCACTCACCTGATAGGATTTTTAGCTAGCTTGAACACTGAACAGATATTGCAATTTCCCTGGCTATACTCAGCATTCAGTTATGGGTTATCACTGCCCTCCAGACAGCTGATAGAATTAAACTCAATTAAGCACAGAAGAAAAAATAATTAACCACACCTATCCCATCCCCCTAGAAGTGTTTTTGTGTAGGAATTTTCAATTTCAGGTTTTTTTTTATATTGTACTGGATCCAGTACACAGTTTGGATGAGGTCCCTGACCCAAATAGCTTACAATCTATTAGAAAGTGGAGAACAAAACAGAAATAAAAAGGGTGGGGTATTTACTTAGCTGACACCCGGGGCTGGTCCAGGATTCTTCCAGGGATTGTCTTCCTGCTTCTTCATTCCTCTCGTGGCTGTGCGTGCGCAGTAGAGCAAAAAGATGAACTTTAACAAAAATAACAGCTATTTTGTTGTGCTGTGCATGTAGGTGTCTGCCTTGGGAAATTTGAAGAAAGAAGAAGCAGGAAAATGATTATTCCATGGTGCTCGCTGGAAGAATCCCGGACCAATGCAGTTTTCTCCTGATAGGTGCACCAGCCCGGGGTTTCAGGTAAGTAAATGCGATCACTTGGGGGTGCCTAACTTTTGGCACCTCCAAGTAAAAAATACCTTCCTTCTCCTTTAAAGGGGTTGTTCAACTTTGAGTTAACTTTTAGTATGATGTAGAGCGTGATATTCTGAGACAATTTGCAATTGGTTTACATTTTTATAATGTGTGATGTTTGCGTTATTTAGTTTTTTTATTCAGCATCTCTCCCGTTTGCAATTTCAGCAATCTGGTTGCTAAGGTCTAAAAGACCAGCTGATAAGTACTAAAAGATATGTAAAGGTGAACCACCCCTTTAAATGACTCCTTAGATGTTTATGGCCTATTATACATAGTATTATTTGTTATTTGCTTTTATAGCTTGTATTCCTTTGTATACGCACAGGAATATACTCATAAGCAACAAGACTTCTAATGGCAGAATTACATTTTAATTTTTTGATATCCAGGAAAGAAAGCTATTCAGTGAAATAATTGTATGTGAAACACTGCTGCAGCCTTTATTATTTTCATCTCTTGTATTGGTTACTGGTTGCTTTGTATATTATTCTGTATGCTCAATGTATACGTCTATTTATGGTACATAGCTGCAGAATGTTGATGCTTTATACATATATAGTCCTGCCCTTAAACTTTTTGTAATCAAGACATTAAAGTATTTCTTCCCATTAGGCTAATTTTGCCATTCAACTACAATGGGTTTAGTTTATTTTCCACTAGACCTAATTTTCCACTATAATCTATAGATTGGAAGAGTTCACATATATTTCTGTAATACATTATACCTTGGCAACGTTGGGGGAAAGAGAGCAGCTTCTGTCCAAGAGGTCATGTTTAGGCACAAGTGGTTATGTAAGAAGGCACTAAGGGGGGGAATGTAATTAAAGTTGCAAAGAGCAAAACATTGTGCACCAATAAGATTAAAAATCCACATCTCGCAATGTAATATTGTTCCTTAAATGGTTATTGCATTGCGAATCGTTATTGCGCATTGTAATTGCGCACTCTTAACGGAGAACTAAACCCCCCCCCCGAAGTGAAACCCCAAAGTTCATGAAGTCTTCCGATTTCACGAAGAAATCTTAATCGGAAGACTTCATGAACTTCGGGCGCATGCGCAGTAGGACGAACCGGCAAATGTGTCCTCCTGTGCATGCGCCGCCAGCAGTGATCAATCCAGGAAGAAGACGTCGAAGAAGAAGATGGATGCCGTGCACTACGCTGGAGGGCACCAAGAAGGAGGGGTAAGTAGGGATTTAGGGGCAATAGAACGGGGGGGAGGTGGGAGGGGGGCCTACGGGGGGTGGGAGGGGAGGGAGTTAGCACCTGGGGAGTTTAGTTCTCCTTTAAGAAGTGCTTGAAGGTGTTGTAATCTTTTGGAGCAAACATAGGGAGAAGTTTTATTACATTGACAGCGCATTAGCGCAAATTATAAAATTTGCAAACGGCCTTCCACTGTGGAAGTGGTCGCTAAACAGTTTCCAGGTTCGCAAAAGGTATATTACATTCGCACAAAGCAATATTTGTTTGTGCAGAGGCTTAACTTTTCGCATCGTGAATTGTTTTTGCGATATCCAGGGGCAAGCCTGACGATATCGCCGCCTGAGGCGGCCTTCAATATGCCGCCCCCATTTCCCCACGGCACTTTTTCAGTGACTTACAGGGGTAGGGGGGTCCACGACGCTAGTGCATGCTCTGCACTAGAAGAGACGAAAAACCTGGTAACTAGGGGGGCGCTGCCACCCGAGGCGAGTACCTCGACTCGCCTCATTGGTGGTCGGCTGAGTGCCCCTGGCGTTACCGACTTATATTACGTTCTCCTATAGGTTTGCTCAGGAGCAGTAACCCATAGCAACCATTCAGCAGGCAGTATTTACTGCTGGTCACCTGTTTATAAGCAAACATTGTATTGGTTGCAATGGGTTACTGCTCCTGGGCAAACTTGGTGCCTTTTATTACATATGGTCTATGGTTTGATTAATTTAAATGATCTGCTTTCTGCATTTGTGAGATTTGGGTGTATCACAGCAGCCTGACAAACCGCCACCATGTCAATGACTTTTCTTCTGAGAAACAATGGACGTGAAATCAGTTTCCCTAGAACAGTGACTGGGTTGCACAGAACAGGATATTTTTTAATAATTTGTCGCTTGGTAGAGGTTACGTTACACACAGCACCTTCTGCTTTCGCCTTTACTTTAATAGGGCTAACGGGTTTTTATTTCCAGATGAAGTAAGAAGTCGCCGCCCCGCTGTATAAGTATTATTATTACTAGTGTTGCATTTGGCGTCCCACAGTGCAGGAGGCATTATAAACAAAAGTCACTAACAGGGCATGTAGCTGTGTCGTATTTAAAGGGATGTGTGCAGCCTCATAACCCTAACAAGACTTTTTTTGGCAGGAGGGGCGCCATCCACTAAATCACATTTCTTTAGGAGCCTCTATCAAAAGGACCAATCACACCGAGGGGTGTGGTTTCCATCCATAGTCGGCTTATGAAACCTAATAGGAAGCCGCTATCCGGAGAAACGTTGCTGCCTCTTTTTTCCCATCCGCTAGAAAGCTCATCGCATCGGCCAAGATGGCGGAACGGAGTGTACAGTTGCTTTTATTACTCATCCAGGGTGAGTGACGGGACTGAGGGTATTCAGCGGGGAGGAAACCTAGTTCGTCGTGTTTCTGTGTAGAGCAACAGGATTGTGGGAGATTCGGAATGAGGTGCACTGATTGGGGGGTTGTATGTAGTCTCATAGTAGAACATCTTTCCAGAGACCGCTAACAATGGGATGCTTTGGAGCACGGGAGCAGAACTGATTCTCTTTTGTGGGGAGCAGTTCCCCGTTTTTCTATAGGGCAGACTGTTACGCGCTTGGGTTAAGTGCAAAGTTCTCTGGTGTGTGTGGGCAATGTGCAACAGGGTATCCGTAGCAATGTCAGTGTACCATGCTGAGTAGTTATGAGGCGGGTTTGCCTGTGCCAGCGCCTGTATAACGGGACTGGTAGCGCCTGCTCCAACCCATGCATTTATTAAGCACAGTGAGTAGTGAGAGCAAGAGGTGAGGCCACAAGTTTATTTATTAGTCTTTGTCTGGATCTGCAACCTGTGGCTTGAACTCCCTCCGCTCAGAAATACTAACTCGTTTCTTAAACAATAGCTTCCTTTTATTGTCTTTTTTTTTTTTAAGGTCCCCTTTTAGTATATTATAAAATGGAAAATTCTAAGCAACGTTTCAACTCCTTCCCTTTTCTTTCTTTTTAAATATAGATTTTCATTTGTATGCTGACTCTTTCCAGCTTTCAAACTGGGGTCATTGATCCCTTAAAAAAAACATATGCTCTGTAAGGCTATAACTATTGTTTTTGCTTCTTTTTTATTACTCCTCTTTCTGTCCAGGCCCAGTCTATCATTCAGATCAATGCATGGTTGCTAGGGTAATCTGGATTCTAGGAACTGGATTGCAGAAACTGCAAACTGGAGAGCTACTGAATAAAAAGTTAAAGAACTCAAAAACCACAAATAATAAAAAAAAATTAAAACCAGTTGTAAGTTGTCTCAGAATATCCATCTGCGTCATACTAAAAGTTTAATTTTAAAGTTGATCAACTCCTTTAAAATAAAAGGGTTGCTTTAGACTTCTGAAAAGAGAAGGGCTGCCCAGTAGGCGGAACATGGGCAAAAAGTGGCCAACTGGGAGATTAATTGCCCCATCCTGCCACTGGGGGTGTTTGACTTCACTTTTCGACAAGATCCAAAACATGTAGCATACTGGATAACTGGCCCATTCCACTGGAAGAGCTCTTATGTAAGTTACATGTGAGACAGGGGTTGTCTGTGATGCATGATATCCATCCACGACTAGTGCTCATAATTATTTGAGAGGTTTTATCATTTTTTAAAGTTACACTTATTTATGCACTTTTTTGTTGGCAGGTTTTAATGCATTGTGATGCTGATTTATGTTCTGATTTGTGTCCCTTAAGTACAGAGGCTATATAGGCAACATATTGTTTTAGAAGAGCATAATGTTTAACAATATCTAATAAAGTAATCAATGGATAAACTATTGCAAGTGGAAATCTTGACTTCAGCAGCCCTATGGCACAATAGGAACAGTTGTATGTATGTATGTATATTTTTATTTGTATAGCGCTCCTTGAGGGCAAAGCACTGTACAGTAACAATAAATTAGTAACAAACAAGGGATCACTGCATTAATAAGTAACAATAAGTGCATTATTATAAATACAGTTTGCATTAATATAAAATATAATTACACAGTGTTGAGGAGACAAGATGATGGAGGACCCTACCCCTTAGGGCTTACAGTCTAAATGGGAGGGTAACTTACGGACACAATTTGGAGGGGTAATAAAGTGCTTTTTACAGTGGGTGAAACTGTCGTACAAGTGCCAGTTCAGGTGTTATCCAGGTGCTCCCAGAGGTAGTCTCTGAGTTTTGTTTTAAAAACATTGAGGGAGGATTCTCTCCGGAGAGATGCAGGAATGGCATTCCAAATATAAGGAGCTGCAAGAGAAGGGAAACAGCAGTAGAAGTGGGGGGTACAACCAAGCAGTTAGTCTGAGAGGAGCGGAGGTTTCGGCCAGGAACATATAGAGAAACAAGAGATGAGATGTAGTTAGGTGTAAAGGAATGAAGGGCTTTGAAGGCTACGAGGAGAAGTTTATAAGTTATTCTTTGTTTTATATTTATATTTGTTTTACAGTTCACGCTTGCATCATATCATACATTGGGAAAGGGTCACAACTATCGTTCTATTGGCACATGATATATCTCAACCAAGTTGGAATTACATATCTTATGTTAGAGTTTCTCTAGTACTTCTGTACTACCAAACACTTGTAAAATGTTGTAGGGGTCACCTTGCCCCTTTTAAGATACATATTAAATACAGCTATTTAATATGTGCAAAAATAGTAATTCTGGAGAAATATAAACAGTCTTTGGTGGTGAAGCGGAATGCCAGACATGTAAATGTTGGTTTTCTATGGAAGTTCAGTCAAAAACAACATCTTGCAGGCACACCCACTTCTTGCATTCATTCGTTTCTGGCTTGAAAGTTTAAGCACAGTTGCAGTCTCTGAAACCGTATCAGTAGAAGTTTGTGTATGAGATTCCTTGGTGCAGTTGTATTTTTCCGTGTGAGCAGTTTTTAGCATAAAAACTTTTACATATCCTATGGGAATTGATATTCCACAGATTATCTCACCCTCTGATTATTTGCAATATATTATAACATTGTCAAATTTAATATACAAAAATGTATGGTGACTTCTAGTTGACTGCATTACAAAATTCTATAAAGGGCATTTATTATGCTGTATTAAATCCCCCAACCACTTTTAATGGAGAACTTAGCCATAAAAATTAATGTCTAAAAATGCCATATTTAATATACTTAACGCACCAGTCTTAAGTTTCCGCTTCTTAATATTAGCAATGACCCAGGACTTCAAACATGTCACAGGGGGGGGGTCACCATCTTGGAAAGTGTCTGCGACACTCTCATGCTCAGTGGGTTTTGAGCAGCTGTTGAGAAGCTAAGCTTAGGGGTCGTCGCAAATTATCCAGCAGAAAATAAGGTTGTCCTGCAATATAAGCTGATGCTACAGGGCTGATTATTAAATTTGAATGCAAATTGCAGTGGTTTCTGTGATGCCATGTAGGAATTATCTGTATTAATTAATTGTATAGTTTGAGTGGGTCCATAAGCTCAGAAACTGACAGCAGCACAGAGCATGTGCATTGAATCAGCAGAAAAGAAGATGGGGAGCGACTGGAGCATCTTCAGAGACACGCATCTTCCCTGCAAAAGGGTTGTGTTTGCCCTGTTCTGGTACAACAGCCCAAAACATAATATGAAATATTTCTAGCCTTTGTCTTTAGTTGAGCTTTAGTACTCCTTTAGGTAAATAAGGTGTGTCTAGAGTTCATGCCTTTCTTTCTATTTTCTTCGTCCCATGTTTTATCTTGTTCTACCCACCGACATTGTTGAACATTTATGTATCATGCGCTTGCTGAACATTCTGAAGAACTTCCTTTAATATAGGCAGGACAAAAGGACTGACTTATGGTACCTCCAGCTGCTCACCAGTTGAACTGTTTTCCTGTATGAGATGGGCTGGCTGGTGATACTTGTAGTGGTGTTTGTATACTTCTACATGTACTGTTTTATTTTATTCCCTCCGTATAAGAGCATGTGTATGTATTTTGAATTCCTGGGTATAGGCTTAAAAACTAGGCACTGCTGCTTTGTATTTGATCGTGAGCAAAATGTTCTAACTAAATAAAATAGTGGCATAATAAAATGATCTATATGTTCATTTCTTTTGAACAAGGAGTAATGTTAGTAGAAAATAACATCTCCACTGAAATAAAGCTTGCGATTGCAGCTTTTGCACAAATGTGCAATATCATCTCTCCTCAGTTACACACATTTCATTGGTACTCTGAACATTGTCAGAATTGTGGAAGCTGTGAAATTGGATAGCTTTTGTCTGATATAGCAGCCATGGCAATAAACACTTTTTGCATTCGCTTATTTTTGTGTCGTGTGCCATATTGCTAAAGTGTTTATATTATATTCTCAGAATGTTGGAATCTTTGTGGATTTCCCTAAAAAATTTATTTGCTATAATTACAAGCTATTGAGAGATGTAATCTGTGCAGTCATTGGCTGTTTAAGGGTAGTGACACAGGGCACAGAGATTTAGTCGCCTGGTGACTAGTCGACTCTTCTTCTGGAACGAGAATCTCCCTGAACTGCCTTTTACTGCTGGCTTGAATGAAAAGTCGCAAGCAGTATGGCACTCGCTGCGCTTCCTTTTCCGTAGTCGCCCTAAGTTTCCTTGTGAGTCACTACCCTAAAAGGAAAAACAAAATGTATATTTCAGATATAATACAGATTAATCAAATAGTAGCAGTATTAAAATGCATAATACAATTAATTCTACTAATATGCTAACACAACACAGAAGATATCACTATCAATGCAGAAAAAACTATTACATGTACTTGTTTGTTTTCCCCATCAAAACAATGGCAGTTGTCCAGTGCAGCTGGAGAGAGGACTACCATATCCCCTCTTGTAATATGTCAATGCTGCACTGCTTTTATCATTCTCATCCAGTCACAATGATGAAACTTGTCTGGGTTAAAAACAAATACATAGCTTTGTATGTATGTACACCTGGCTCCCTTATCACATATGAAATTGTGCAAGATATTGGGATAATTATGTTAATTTGGGAGAAATAATAACAATAGATCTGTCGGTTATCTAGGGGTTGGCCCGTGTGTGTTTTTTTTTTTTTTTTTTTTTTT
>CM044443.1:68789467-68809120 GCA_024363595.1 Xenopus borealis | reverse complement strand
TTTTTTTTTTTTTTTTTTTTTTATTTGTTTCTCTTGGCTCTACCTCTACTGATCGAAATGTAATGAGTGGATATTTCTGATGCATTGTATTATAAATAGGATCACCTTATTTATTTTGGCACTGATTCTGATTGCAGAACTGTCCTGTAACCCTATGTAATTGTGGACTCTTATATTATTTTACTGATTTAAACTATTGGTTATGGTCAGGCCTGACCGAGTTAAAAACTGAGCAGTATGTTATAGCCAGGAATGTGCTGGCAGTGTTAAAATCCAGCCATAGTCCTCGTTAGGACTGAACAATGGCCCCATTTCTTCCTGCAAGCATTGTAGTCTTTAATTGCAAAAATGTTTGTTCATTCATTTGTACGAGGGATGTTGTAGCAAGGCGGGGGGAGCAGGATGCATCTTCCACTGGGCCGATGATGGGAAAAACAGAGTTTTTAAAAATAGACAGTCAAATAATAGAGGAAATGAACTAATGCAGGACACAATAGGTTAGGTCAAAGGTGCCAAACTGGGTTCTCAAAGAGATGGGGTAGTGCAGAATTTAATATATATTTTCAGTGCTCTTATGGGGGAATGTGATAAAGGTCGTTAACGGGAAAAAATAATGGCAGGGTTACAAGTTTTGCCTTTTGTGTGAATAAATTGGCATTTGTGCAAACAAATTTGCCTTTGAGCAAATGTAATCTAGCTTGTGAACCCGGAAACTGTTTAGCAACTATTTCTGACAGGGGAAGAAGGTTTTGAGAATTTTATCGTTTGCGCCAGTACGCAGTGAATGTAATAAAACTTCTTACTGAAAAAGTTATGTTTACTCCAAAAGATTACTACACATTCAAGCACTTTTAAAAAGTGGGAAATGCTCAATTAAAATGCACAATGCAATAACAGTTAAGGAAGAGTATTACATTGTGAAATGCAAATTTATATTATTGTTTGCGCTTTACAACTTTTATAAAATTTCCCCATGACTGTTTAAATATTCAGTTATGAAACTCCTGGCACACTACATAAGCCAAATTAATTGGTTGTTTTGAAAAATATACATTAAACACTATACTCAATGTATCCTGTATATATTCAATACGGTTTAATACACACTTGCTAAAATGAGGGACACTTATAACTCTGCTTATGGTGGTCATAGTAAAAAAATAAGGGTTAAATGGTGGTAGTTTTTAGCTATATCAAACATACACATGGTGCCTTAGTGGGCTAATACTGATCCACCCATTTGTAATAAAATACAGTGTTTGCCCAGGTAATCTAACTCATAGCAACTAATCAGAAGGTGCTATTTACTGGTTACTTGTTTAAAAGGAAGGATCTTATTGACTGCCTACACCTAGGCAAACATGTTGCCATTCATTACATATTCTGTAACCGCATCGGCCCACTCTGGAAAAGAAAATTATTGATTGAGCGTTGCAAGTTGTTCATCCATATATGTCACAATTTGATTGATAGACATATTGGAATTCTCTTCCTCTTTCATTGTATTGTTTTCTTTCTGGGTTTCTGACCTCAAAGCCTTCCTGTTAGTAGACCCTATACAGACTTGTGTTTTTATCTGCCTTTACAATATATTGCATGTTCTTTCCAAGTGTGATTTTTTTTTTTTTTTTAACCCTCTCACCCCCAGAGGAAACAAATCCCCTATTCTGCCATTGCCCTTAAAAGTGGATTTTGTTTTAAGGGCAATGACGTTTGTTTTTCAGAGAATGTAATTGAGGAGGGTACATTCATTATTAATAGTGTCTCCGAATTATTTCATATTTTAAAGTGTAAAAAGTAGTGGATATTTATACATCTTTATTCAAAAAGGTCTTAATTTTTTTAGCTATGCTGCTCGGCAAGAACAATTATGTTAACAGATACAAGCCTTGGGTGGCTCAGCTGGTACACACCTGTTGCTTAACAGATTGTCTGCTCTGTAGGACAGCTGACAGTCTCTTCACACCAGCTGCCCTTGGGTGGCTCTTGCCTCTCGTGTTCAAAAAAAAAAAAAAAAAAAGCCCTTTGCTATCCTAGATCAGAACAGACTTTGGAATATGTCAGAGATTCAAGGCAGGTGATTGAAGTTGACTGGTTCTTTGAGCTCCAGGGTACTTCCTTGATTTCATGAGTCTTGAAGCAGCTGAAAGTACATTTAGTTTCCTGGAAATTACAATGTATGTATGTACTTTACTATTTTTGCCAGAAATTATTAGATGTATGTATATACAGGGAGTCAGGGCAAAAGTTGTAAGTCTATGTAGCTTCATAGTTAAGTTTGTCTCATTGGAGAGCTAAAAAAACAGACACTTGGGGAAAAATAACAAAAATATATAGAGGCAGATTTATCAAAGGTCGAATTTCGAGTTCAAATTTTCTTGTCCCATTAGTATCTACAGTACATCCATAAAAGCATTGCTGGCATGCTGTTCCAGGGAAAATATTATTTCAATATTGATGAGAAATTTTATTTTTCTATATTAAACAAACAACTATTTATGTGACCTTAAAAAGCATGAAACAGGAGGGCGATTTAAGCAAGCAGTTTGTCGACAGTGTCTTGTGATCTACTGATCACCAGCTACTGGCACCCCTGATTTGCAAACCCCCCCCCCCCCCCCCCCCCCCCCCGAGCTGAAAATTGAAACTGTACACTTCAATATAAGAAAAAAAAGGTCACACATAGAAAGTAGAAAGTAATTGGGAAAAGTCTTTATGGTGAACTATCTGAAACCAACTGAACTGAAAACCGTTTTGGAAGGTGAACAGTCCCTTCTCTGCACTGCACTTCTGGTCTATCCTCAAATGTTCATTTTTTAACTTTCCAGTGACATACAATTTGAAATTCAGTTTTTGGAGGATGAAGAGAACCTGTGACATAGTAAAATAGTAAGGTTGAAAAAAGACACACATCCATCAAGTTCAACCTTTCAACTTTTGTTTTTAACCTGCCTAACTGCTAGTTGATCCAGACGAAGGCAAAAAAACCATTTGAAGCCTCTCCAATTTGCCTCAGATGCAAACCATTCCTTCCCGACTCCTAAATGGCGATAGGACTAGTCCCTGGATCAACTTGAACTATGAGCTGTCTCCCATAACCCTGTATTCCCTCACTTGCTAAAAAAGCCATCCAACCCCTTCTTAAAGCTATCTAATGTATCGTCCTGTACAACTGATTGAGGGAGAGAATTCCACATCTTCACAGCTCTGGCTGTAAAAAAATCCTTCCAAATATTTGGTCGGAATCTCTTTTCTTCTAATCGAAATGGGTGACCTTGCGTCGGCTAAAAAACCTACTGGTAAATAAAGCATTAGAGAGATTATCATATGATCCCCTTATATATTTATACATAGTTATCATACACCCCCTCTTCTCCTGCGTGAACATCCCCAATTTGGCCAGTCTTTCCTCATATTATTATTAACATGTATTTCTATAGCGCCAACTTGTTGCGTAGCGCTGTGCAACTTTTACCAGCTTAGTTGCCCTTCTCTGTACCCTCTCTAATACAGTAATGTCCTGTTTGAGCACTGGAGACCAAAACTGTACAGCATATTCTAGATGGGGCCTTACCTATAAAATGGAAGAATTACCCCATCCTGCCATGCCCCTTTTAATACAGCTCAAGACCTTATTTGCCCTTGATGCTGCTGACTGGCATTGCTTGCTATAGCCAAGTTTATCATCTACAAGGACCTTTTCCATTATGGATTTGCCTATTGTCCCATTAAGGGTATAAGTGGCTTGGATATAATTACATCTTGGGTGCAGGACTTTACATTTATCAACAATGAATCTCAGTTGCCATTTAGCCGTCCAGAATGCCATTTTGTCAAGATCCAGTTGCAAGGATTCCACATCCTGGATGGAATTAATTAGACTGGAAAGATTTGTGTCATCTGCAAACACTGATACATTACTTACAATACCCTCCCCTAAGTAATTCCTGAACAAGTTAAATAAAAGTGGACCCAATACCGAGCCCTGAGGGACCCCACTAAGAACCTTACTCCAAGTGGAGAATGTACCATTAGCAACCACCCTCTATACACAATCCTGTAGCCAGTTTCCTATTCATGTGCAAACAACCTCCTTAAGCCCAACAGACCTTAGTTCAGAAAGCAGTAGTTTATGGGGCACGGTATTAAATGCTTTGGCAAAATCCGA
The DNA here is from genome assembly GCA_024363595.1 of Xenopus borealis. Lineage (NCBI taxonomy): Eukaryota > Metazoa > Chordata > Amphibia > Anura > Pipidae > Xenopus > Xenopus borealis. The sequence goes on along the minus strand of CM044443.1, from coordinate 68,804,952 downwards.
ATAGATCACATCTAGTGCCCCCTACTACCTTACTACCTTTTGTATTCTGTGTTTTATGAAGTAAACGTTTATATTCTATTATAATCAGACAAGCTAAAATAGAGAGGGAAAAGGTGCAGCGAGGTGTAAAAATAATCAAAAACAAATTTTTAAATCTTGTGCTCAGACAAACTTCAGTAACTCTTTACTGCTGTACTGCAAGTTGGAGTGATATCACCCCCAGCAGCCTAACAAAATAACAATGGGAAGGAAACCAGATAATGACTCTATAACACAAGATAAGAGCTGGCTGGTAGATCTAAAAACAGCTCTCAATAGTAAACCACAGCCTGCCAGAAAGCAGTTCCATCCTAAAGTGCTGTCTCTTTCTGAAAGCGCAAGACCAGGCAAAATGACCTTAGATGGCTGCCGAAACACCAGTATTACAACTAAAAAAATACACTTGTTAGTTCAGGAATTAAATTTTAAATTGTAGAGTGAATTATTTGCAGCGCATGCGAAAATTCAAAAGGATGGGAAAAGGTATTATGCACTGGTCTCTCCCACCGACAGCTATAAGTGCTAAGAAAAAAAACTGGAATGCCAATAGCTTAATCAAAAGTTGGGGGTTCCAAGATTTATTGAGTGCTCTCGACACGTAGGTCACCATCAAACGTTTTGGGACAACTGCCTTTCCTCAAGTGAGGAAGCTGATATGATATGTGCTGATTTGTAGTTTTCATATTATGTCCTAGATTCACATCTTTCCCTATACTTTCTGCTTCTGTTGAATGCTCTGTGCTGAATTCTTGGAGAGCCATTGGCACACAGGTTTAGAAAAAGGCAATGTAGCAAATTTGTGCATTTGTGGATGCAGCGATGAACTGTGTTCACAGACAATGGTTTGGGGTATTTTTGAGCCCATGCAGCAATTTCCAGTAGAGAATCTGGTCTGTTTTTAATGTAGCACCACCTGAGCATTCAAAGATCACAACCATCCCACACTGACTTTTGACCTTGCACCTTGCATACAGATTATTCAATGGATTATTGGAATCTTTTATGGCCATGCAATTTATTTCATTACCTAATATGAGGGTTTTTGGGATCATCTGGATGATGTCTGAAGGCGGCTCTACACCTGGATTCCCTGTGTGCTGTCTAAATGATTGGCTTGTGGGCTAAATGGAAAGATACACAGCATGGCTGGGATTCTTTTGTTCAATTGTTCAGACAGCTAGTCCAAATGGCTGGAATTGGAATCTGCAGTACATGTAGGGCCAGTGTTATTAGCAGCTGGAACAAATTATTTCAAAGGGATTGGTCTGTCAGGTATGCCTAACGCCAGACTATTAAATCTTTATATAGAATGAAATGCACATTTTTTGCAATGTTTTTTTTTTTATAAGGCAGACATTTTCATCTGAATTTTGTGTTTTTTCAGTTAAAAGTGCGAATGTTGTGATACAAGTGTCTGGTCTTTAAATGATCATGAATTTCAAACATTGTCAGACCATACTCCGAAAATGAATATAGGATATATAAATCAGTTGTTTTCGTTCCAGTACAATGTACAGTATATCTGTGCAGAAGATTTAATATTTCTTTCAAATTAGACGTCATTGAAGCAGGAAAAGAAGCCAGATCTCTCCAAGCAGGAAATTAACCAGTGTAAACACTGGCCATGAGCTTCAGTTGCTTTTGTAGTTTGAGTTGAGAATATACAAATGCTACATATTATATAGAGTAGAATGTCACCTGGGTCATTTCCTGGTATCTGAAATGTAAGTATTTTAGAAAAACATAAAAATATATGTCGGAAACCTGTATTAAAACAAAACATATGATGTGGTTTCAATATCACTTGGCCATTTATGTCTCTGACTGGAATTTTCATTTTCTTTTTTTTTTCAAATTCTTGATGCTGGTATGTGCTTTCAAACAATTGCTGCTGAAACTCTACCTACATATGAGCCCTTTTTCCATGATTCCTGGTATCCTACCATATTTCTCCACTTGTCTCCTCCATCTTGCAATAGATTATTAATGCAGACCCATTTGATTTTTTTTTAGTTTGGCTTATTCCACCTTACTTTTACTTCCTTTCATATTTGCTTGTTCCTCTCATTGACTCTTTGGCAATATATACAGTTTACATACCCTAGCAGAATGTATGATATGTTAACCATTTTTCAGAGAATATGAATGATAACTCAAAAACTTTTCTTTCACTCATGGTTAGTGGTTGTCTGAAGCCATTTATTGTCAAACAACTGTGTTTACTCTTTTTAAATCATAATCATTACACAAACTACCAAAATGACCCTGATCAAAAGTTTACATACAATGGTGATTTGGCCTGATAACATGCACACAACTTGACACGGGTTAGCATGGCTATCAAAGGTAACCATCTTCACCTCTGACCTCTTGTAATTATTGGGTGTGTATAAAAGGTCAATGCCTTTCTGGACTCCTGACAGACCCTTGCATATTTCATCCAATGCTGCACTGATGTTTCATGGGGAAAGCAAAAGAATTGTCAAAGGATCTGCAGGACAAGGTAGTTATAAAACAGGAAAGGGATATAAAAATATAAAATAATTGAGAAACAGCAGTGTTCGAATTCTAATAAAGAAGTGGAAAATTAGGGGTTCTATTGAAACCAAACTAAAATTTTAGCCACAACTGCCACAAAAAATTTTTCGGGATGCAAGGAAATGCCCACAAATAACTTCCGGTGAAATACAGGACTCTGGAAAAAATGTGGTGTGGTTGTTTCAAGATGCACAGTAAGGAGGCACTTGAAGAAAGATGGGCTGCATGGGTTGAGTTGCCAGAAGAAAGCCATTACTACATAAATGCCACAAAGTATCCCGCTTACAATATGCCAAACAGAGACCAGCCTCAAACCTTCTGGCATAAAGTCATTTGGAGTGATGAGACTAAAATGTTACTTTTTGGCCACAACCATAAATGCTACATTTGAAGAGGAGTCAACAAGGCCTATGATGAAAGGAACACCATTCCTACATGGTGGTGGATTGCTGATGTTTTGGGGATGTGTAAGCTACAAAGGCACAGGAAATTTGGTCAGAATTGATGGCAAAAGGAAAGTAAGTTATCAAAAAATACTGGAGGAAAATTTGCACTCAACACAAGACCAAGTCGACCTGTCATTGGCTACAGCAAAATAAAGTGAAGGTTCTGGAGTGGCCATCTCAGTCTCCTGACCTCAATATCACTGAGCCACTCTGGGGAGACCTCAGATGTGCAGTTCATGCAAGACAGCCCAAGTTCTATTTACAGGAACTGGAGTCTTTTTGCCAGGAAGAATGGGCAGCCTCATCCACAACTACCGCAAAAGACTTCAAGCTGTCATTGATGTTAAAGGGGCAATAAACTGGGGTATGCTAACTTTTGATCAGGATCATTTGGGTAGTTTGTGTAGTGATTATGATTTAAAAAGAGTAAACACAGTTGTTTGACAACAAATGGCTTCAGTCAACCACTAACCATGAGTGAAAGTAAAATTTTGTGTTATCATTCATATTCTCTGGAAAAATGGTTAAGAAATCATAAATTCTGCCAGGGTATGTAAACTTATGAGCATGATTGTATAGTTGACTCATTGGATAATGCTAAAGCCATCATCTTTACATCAATTATGTCTCTTTCCTATGCAATATATCACTGTATACAGTAATTAGATGGATGTAATGTCACTGATAACTGGGTCGCCAGGAAAAACATAAAAAAAATGTGCTAGTAGTTTGATGTGGTCCACCTGAGAAAGTTTAATCTTATTGCAATGGTACTTTTTGCTGTTAGGCTATGGCAGATTGAATGCTTAGTTTCCTGTGATTAATCTTTAGCAAGGTTAATATTAATCACCCACAGTGAAACATGCATCATACCTTGCGAGGGAACTGCTCAATGCATTAATCCCAGTAGGAATATAACTTAAATAAATAAATAAATAAATAAATAAATGTAGGATTTGGCCTATTTTAAAGTAGACTATTTGGTGAGTTCAACAGTGGATATGGTTGGGCAAACTTGGCATCATTTGGGTAGATCTTTGTCCTAAATAGTCATTATGGACTAAATAGTCATGAAGGAATTCTTTGCATTTTTCCAATCCAAAGCAAATACATACATTGGCAGTTTGGGAGATGGTTAGGGAGGTGAATGGGTCTTTGGAAATTTTAAATTATACATTATTCAACTCTTAAAGGGGAATTTAATACCTTGGGCTCTAAACTCCCCTCAAATTGCCAAATAAACCATTTTTAGGGGGAAAAAACCCACAAAATTGGAAAATTATAAAGAATAAATTAAGAGTGCATGTGTGCACATTTGCTAAAGTTGTGTGTGTGTGTGCATGTAGCTTTATTAATAATAATAATAATAATAATAATAATTCATTTGGAAAGAAGAAAAGGGACTTTGCTTTTGCCGTTCTTCATGAGAATAATGAATGTTCAAGTGTTGACCCATTTTAATTTCCTTTTAGTAAAACATTATTAAGAAAGGTGAATACAGGGCCGCTGTTGCTTTGATTTATACACATATAGGGTCTATTATCCAGAATGGATCTTACTTTTGGCTTTCCAAGGTAAACGTTCTGTAATTTGGATCACCAAACCTTTGCTAATAATCCATTAAACATTAATCGATAGTATTGTTCTGCTGCCATTATGGATTCAAGCTGTTTAGTTAGGGTCATTTGAGGCTTTCCTGTATTGCAGAGTTTTTTTTAAAAACGTAATTTGTGTAAAATGGACTCTGAGAGATGGACTTCCCCTAATCTGGAGCTTTCTGGATAATAGATTTTCAAATTAGTGAATCGTGAACCTTTGTTTTTCTGTCAAATATAGTATACAGCAAGTGTTGTTAATGTTTATTTTTACAAAGCCAGTGTATTCCATTATCAACTTCCCTGTTGTGTGTAAAGGAAGCAGTTACAATTGTATTTTGTAAACTCAGGAAGTTTTAACAATTTCTATTACCATACAGTGATTGAGCATTTAGTTAAAAATATTCACATTTTCTAAATAGCTGAAATGGTTGTGAAGTTGTTAAAGTGTGATTATTGTAAATCTCAAAATGTTATTTAAGCTTCGTCATATTCAGTTAAAACTTTCTAAATATAACTTAAAAATTCTGAACTATTTCTGACAAGTTTATCTTCACTACCCCCCTCTCCCAACTCCTGCATGAGAATGCTGAGGGGGCAACCAAGAAATATCTATTTCAGAAACAAAAATTTCTAATCTTACTTTAGTATGATGAAGCTTACATAAAATTTTCATTTTACTATGGCAAAGCTAGTCATGCAAGTCCTAAACTTGCCTGGTTTGCTTTAATGCGTGCTCTTTGATTAGGTGTACATGATTTATTTTTGTCAGGGAGTTAATCATATGGTTTTTCAGGGTTTGGATCAGCAGAACCTATAGTGTTTCTTCTGTTCGAAATGCATACGTACAAGTGGTGGTGATTTGAATCCATAGTTAGACAAAAGAGTTTAAGGCTGTAGTCAGGCCAGTGTTCTTATAATGGATTTGTTAATGAGGTTGCCAGTTAGACTAGAATCAAACTCTAGAAGGCAGCACTCATGGTTTAGGAGAGCAGTTTGTGATTGACTTGCCCGAGTTTTTAAAAAATCTCTAGTACATTGTAAAAAAAATGTAAATTATGCTGTGTAAAGCATTTTGCTCATGGTGGCTCAGTATTTACCACTTAAGGTTGCTCCCCTGGCTGGTGAGTTACTGCCTTTGCTATTAAAAATGATGCTCAACGCAAATGGTATCAATAGGGAAGATTTATAAATCTATAGGAAGGCCAATATTTTTTTCTAGAAAAGATGGCAATCTGGTTTATCCTACTTTACAAAAGTGTTTCTGATACTGTGAACCTGGCAATGTAAGGAAATCACTGCCTTACCACAAGTTCAGCGCCAACCATGACACTGCCTAGAAGTTTGTTCTGTCCGTGTCTGCATGGATTTCCAAAAACATAGAGGATAGTTGTCTCCTTGTTAAACGGATGCTAGCTCTCCTCTGTGTGCTCTCCATTGACACCATGGACATTGTTAATGATGAAGAGTCTCTGTAATATGCTTCATGACGTGTCAGTACTATATAAATAAAGGATAATAATGGTCTGCGACAATGTTCTGGAACTCTTTATTTCCACATTTCTTTGTCTTTTTTGCTGTTATTGAAAATTTTGAGTAACATTTCCTATGCTTGTAGAATGAAGCCTAATTTCCTTGTTATGACTTAAGTTCCTTCTGGTTGCTCTCGCAGTCCACATCCTTTTAACCTTTCAGTGTCTTGAGGGGGGGTTTCACTTGCCACTTTACATGAATGTTTAGTAATAAATATTCATGGGGGGGGGGGCCCAGAAGCTATAGGGGCCCCATGAGGCCCTAATTCATATACAGTTACAATAAATATTGGTAAAACAGGTCAACGACTGGACAATTTGGGGGCCTGAAAAATGATTTGCTGTGGGGCCCAGTAAGATCTAGTTATGCCACTGTTGCACGAATATATACAATTTTTATATATTTTTTTTATATATACAGACAAGTTTAATCATGAATATTAAAAGGAAACCATGATAGTCTCACAGGGACCAGACCGCTTTTACATGCTGTGTGTGCATACCATTAATGGGCACTGTAAAAAGCTTACGTTATGCTTGCTAATGCAGTGAGCTACACTAGTAGTACACTAGTAGCATAGTAGTGTGTTTATTAACACCATTCATTAATATGTGATCCTTTATCTTGAAAGCTCAGAATCACATAAAGGCCATCTCCCATAGACTCTGCTATCCAAATAATCCACATTTTAGAAATAATTTCCCTTTTCTCTATATAGTTATGAGACCCATTATTCAGAAAGCTTCGAATTATGCAAAGGCTTTCTCTCATAGACTCAATTTTATTAATCCAAATTTTATAAAAAAAAAAAAATGTTCTGTAATAATAAAACAGTAGCTTGTACTTGATCCAAACTAAGATATAATGAATCCTTATTAGAAGCAAAACCAGCCTATTGGGTTTATTTAATGTTTACATGCTTTTCTAGTAGTCTTAAGGAAGGTTGACCAAAATTACAGAAAGATCGGTTATCCTGAAACCCCCAGGTACCATACCTGTAATAATTAAACAATAGTTTGTCCTTGATCCAAACTAAGAATCCATAGTGGAAGCAAAACAAACCTATTGGGTTTATTTATTTTTTAGTAGATTTTCTAGTAGACTTAAGGTATGAAGATCCAAGTTCCAGAAAGATCTCTTATCTGGAAAACTCCATGTCCTGAGCATTGTGGATAACCCATATCTGTACGTGCAACTAGTAGCATCAGTGATCTTGCACAGTGTATTCTGATGAAGACTGCACCAATTACCAACCTGTATATGGTGGTAAGTCCATGGTTCCCACACTGGGTTTGCTTCAACACGTGCTACAGACTTATGCCAAATGTATTGCACACATATGCTGTTTTTGATGACTCCCCGTAAATAAGGCAACCCCCTCTCTTCTCCATATGTCTGGGGTCCATCTGTCTGCTTGCATAGTGTTCAGCTGTGTGCAAATCCTACTGTCCAAATACCAAAGGCTGCCACACAACACTTGGATTTGTGCTGATAAACAGATGGAGGACTACAGAATAGACATCTCTGGGCTTCCAGACACCATCCAAACAACTATGACTCATACAGCCCTCCCTCAAGTCACTGATTGGATACTGCCTGGCAACCAATCAGAGGGAACCAAGAGAGCTGAAAAGCAGGAAGTAGTGTTCTGGCTAGTATGTTTGACATCCAGCCTTTATGTATTACATTTTTGGTTAACTATATTGAAACCATATTTAAATTTGCACAGCCTATCTATTTACCCAGTTTTTATTTTATGCTGAAAAATTCCTTTAACTAGGAAGAAAGAGCACCTTTCACAAATTTTGCAACCACCATGTATGCCAAATACTTATGAAAGTCCAATTTATGACTTGTGCAGTGTGCAAATCAACAAGAACATTGAACTCCCCTGCTCGAACAAAAAAAAAAAAGTTTGCATGACAGAATGCCTGGGCTGACCTTGCCCTTCATCAGGGCCTGAATTAGGCGGAGGCAGAATAGGCCCCTGTGTAGGGTGAAACAAAAGGGGGGCGCCGGGCAGGTACTTGTTAAAGGGTCTTCTGCCTTCCCCTAGTCCATGTTCGCTACCCTTTGCCACTTACCCCTGTGACACCGACCCCTCCCCATGTGACATTATGGTGTTAGGTGGAAGGCCGTGTTGCCTAGGGCATTCAGTCGGCTTGGCCCAGCCCTTCATGTTTTTTAACTGTCCACTTAAATCCATGTTTGTTTTGTAACAGCTACATCATGTGTTTGTAATCTTAAAAATTCAGGTAAGACAATTCGTTGCCAACAGATTAAAAGTAAGGTTACAGTGACTGATTATCCCCCCCCCCCTTCCAACTCCATGGTCACTATTTCCTGTCTTTGTTATGTTAAGGAGTGTACTGCATACCCCAGCATGTCCCTCTCTGCCGGTGAGCCCATTCATCAGGAATAGAAAATTATAGAGGATTTACAAGAGTGCTGGTCTGTTACTTTTATCCGGTCTGTGCGTTTTTTTAAACAATAGTTTACATAGAGTGGATACTGTAACAGCGGATATATATTAGACAATGACATTAAAGTTTGGCTACTATGTATGTATAGGAGAAACGTACAACCTGTTGTAAAATTTTACCTTTATTTAAGTCCTGACTTAGTAATTTAAGAATCCTGTCATTAAAGAGTCCTGTGAGCATTTAAAAGTAGCAGACCACATGTCTTTGCTTTGTAGGGAGTCTTGCATTTAGTCGTATTTAGTCATTCAGTTTTTGAAGTGTTGTACTTTAGTTACTTTATGTGTAGGAGAGAGTAGCTTGCCAGTAGTGGTGTAGTGTGCCAGTGTTCTGTGACTGGAAATGTGTGACTGTGTCATTGTTATTTGTGTGCATGGTAGGCTAGATGGCAGCACTCCTCTTTATCGTGATGTTTTTCTCTGCCTCTATCTCTAATATATTTCATTTGCCAGGAATTGGGTGCCAGTAAGCTCCATGAATGTGATTAAGACCTCTGTCTACTTAATCATCATTCATCAGTTTCTGAACCTTATCTGGCTGGCTTCATCACCACTGATTAGAGGATTGAATTTGCTGAACGCCCTGCAAATACATTCGAGGTCTGAGTGGGGATTTCTAACATAATTCTTCAAATTAGGACTTGTTGGAGTTCTACAAATCCCTAAATGTAAAGTTTCTAGGATTGTGCTGGACATGAAGACATGGTAAATAATAACAGGACTTTAAATCAGAAAGTGAGATACAAAAGCGTCTGCTCTATCTTTATAATGGTAGTTTACCAGCCTGAACATGTTCCTGTTCACTTGGTAAATCAGCAGTTCCACAAAAGTTCATGGTATGATTCGGATCATATTAACATCGAGCACACAAAGTTTCCTATGATTTAAAAAAAAAAAAAAAAAAAAAAAAAAAAAAAAAAAAAAAAAAAAAAAGTGATGCACTTTTTGTAAACGTCAGGTTTTCAAAGCCCAACTTTGACTCTCCGGGGTCTTTGTTTTCAATTATTGCATTTGGTGATCACCTTCACAAGCTAATAGCTTTTGCATATCGTGTATGGTATAATTGTATTGCATTGCAGGTAGCCCTCTATAAACCATTTGGAAACCGATATTTCAGTCCTGACCTAGAGGTTTAAAACCCTGAACACATCAAACTTAAATCATATGAAAGCAAGAGTCTTGTTAAACCATTACTCTAACTCATAACTTGGTTTCCTACTTCTGTTCTGCATGTTTTGGGAGAACAACTTTCAGGGAACTCCTCTTTTGGAATATTGAAAAACAAAAGACTGTATATAGTATGGTAGAGGTAAGCAATATTAAGGCATGGATCTAGATGTGGCTCCTGCTTATTCTCTAGTAGTTATGTGATAAATTGTGTAATCAATGTCATTTGTGGTGTCCGTGTTCAGTTAAAGGGTACTGTATAACCATTTATATATGTGTAGATGTTTTGCTTAGAAGAGCAGCCTTGTGACTGCATAGAATTAATTTGGCTTTCAAAAGAGCTAACCCGGAACATAGAACTTTTAAGAGGTTTATCTCAGAGAAAAGTCTACCTTGGAAAAAACCAAATATAATGTAGCTTTAAGTTCTCTATTTAGCTCAAGAAAATAAAAAAAATAAATCATTAGTCAAAAAGTTTAAGGAATTGTTCAGTGTAAATATAAAAACTGGATAAATAGCCTGTGCAAAATAAAACATGTTTCTAATATAGTTAGCCAAAAATGTAATGTATAAAGGCTGGAGTGACTGGATGTCTAACATAATAGCCAGAACACTACTGCTTTGCAGCTCTCTTGGTTTCTACTGATTGGTTACCAGGTAGTAACCAATCAGTGATTTGAAGGGGGGCACATTTTTTATTGTAATCTGCATGCTAAGGATTAATAGCAAACTCACTGAACAGTTATGTTCCATGTGGGACAAGTCACTGGCTAGAGTTAGAGAGCTGAAAATCCGGAAGTAGTATACACTACAGTGATATTATGGAGTTTTGCAAAATCTATGGGGCCACAATGGTTTTGTAAAGGTGCAACATTTTTTATGCTGAGGCTATCCTGCTTCTGTACAGTTTGTTTGCATCAATCAATACTCCAACTGTAGTTGGTCCCATTAATCTTTCAACACTTTTTAATGCCTTTCAATATTCTGGATATGGAGAGATCTATAGAGCAGCAAATAGTTGTGTTTCTTGTGCAGCTTAAACTGTGTCTTGCCCTTGCCATGTTAAGGATAACTTTACATTTGGATCTGGCAATCCATCCAAGTTTGGCCATTTTGCGATTTACAGCTTGAGTATTTTCTCCCTGTTAGAGTGGAAATCTCCAAATAAACATTTTAAAATGGTCAACCAAGTCCATTGCTAGAGCAAATGAGGTTTTGTGTCTACTTGTGTGAGACTTACGTGCTTAGAAGGGACAGCTGGGGTGAAGACTTGAGTGGGAATGAATTCCTCCCCTGCCCCCACTGCTCCAACAATGGCCACTTTTCCTTCTGCGTGCTGACACTTCCATGAAAGGCACAAGAGGTTATGAGATACTTTTAGACATTTATCTTTCCCACACTGAATTAACTATCCTTAGAGCTGTCATGCTTTAGTCCCAGTACTAAACAGAACGATCATTTCTGTTAAACTTATTGTCAGGATTCTTTCAGGTAAACCTTATACTACAACCGTTTTTTTGTACATATTAGGGTTATCTTGCTGTTTGGGTATTTTTAAAATGTATTAACAAACATATTCTTCACCATCGTATAATAAAGGGTGTGAACATCAAACTGAGTGTATATCCAAAACGGGGTCCAGTTCATTAGTGCCCACAATTTAAATGGGAAGGGGTATGGTGTTGTTATAGTTTCTGTAATTTATTTGTTCATTGAAACAATGTGCAGTGATTACTGGAGTGATGCAGCAGAATTTACTAGACTTTTAATCATTCTAGTCACTTACATTCAAACAAGGGAAAGTTGGGCAGTGAGTCTGCAGTAGGATCGCCACCTCACGCCTTTAACACCAGACACATATTGAAGCCACATCCTGCATGGCTAATTAGCAATTAATGCTGCAGACTGAATGGATTTATGTGCAGCCATGCAGCATGTATTCAAATGCTTGCTGACTAGCCATGCAGGATGACGATTCAATATATGGCCGTTATTAAAGGGGTGAGGCGGCAACTCTAGTCTCCAGTGGGTACCATTTGATGGCCCTACTGAGCTCAAGAATACAGAGCTACTCGCAATTATGCTACTCACTAGTTTTAAAGGGGTTGTTAACCTTTGAGTAAAAGTTTAGTATGATGTAGAGAGAGATAATCTGAGACAATTTGCAGTTGATTATAATTTTTTTATTATTTGTGATTTTTTTAATTATTTAGTCTTTTATTCAGCAGCTTTGTTTTAGTAATCTGGTTGCTAGGATCGAAATTACCCTAGCAACCATGCATTGATCTGAATAAGTGACTGGAATATGAATAGGAGACTGCCCTGACTCCTCCCCCAGTCCAACCCTGTGCACAGTGGACATTAAACTGTTAAGTGGACCTCTGGCATTCATAATTAGGATGCTTTTTTTTTTTTTTGTACCTAATGCTTTGTGAGAGATACTCCGTTGCAATATGAAAGTTTTGAGGTGATCATTCCGAATTTTCATATATTTTTAAAGAAAGCCCTAAGTTCAGAAAAACTTTGATGTTTTGTACTTTGGAGTAGAAAGACATGGTTACCCATTTTAGATTTGGTAGATTGCATACTTTTCAAAAATATAAATGGTTTTCTGGGGTAAACCTATTGTTCCATAATCTGTTGTCTTTGGAATGTAAAGCACACCATATTCTGGGTATTGCTTTAAAAATCCGTTAATTTACTGCTTGGGAGTATTAGATCTGTAGAAGTCAGAATTCTTCATAAAACAATACATATCTGGTATTTGCATGTTCAAGACACTTGAGGCTATCCAAATACGTTGAATTTCTTGTGCATGAAATAAAATGTGTTTCTGGTATAAATCCTTATCTCCCCAACCAATCAGTGATTAGCTTTTTCCAACCAAGACTTCAGTTCCAACAATACCCTGCATGCTCTGATACGAGATGAGAGAACTAACAGATGGAGAATAACAACCGCTTATATTAAATACTGAGCCAAACTTCAGAAAGCGTACCAGTAATCGACAAATCTTTCATTACTCTCATAAAAGGTACCTGTTGCCAATGAAAGTTGTGGGCTAATAGAGCTCATAATTTTTTTTTTAAATTGTTCCCTGCCACTGCTGGGCCACCCGCATCAAGAGGGAGCCCACGATTCGAGCCACCATGTTTGGCTACATGCGTGTGCATATTGAGTGATTGCCACAACTTGTTCATTCTATGTATGATGTCAAAAGCGAGTTATGCGCATGCCCTCTCTGACATGGCCACTGGCTGGGGGCTAGTGTCCCAGCACTGAGGGTTTTTTTTTTAAAGCTACTGTTATCCACAACCAGAGTGCGATCTCTTATTACACCTTTGGTTGGGCATAATATTTTTTGAGGTGCCCTTTAAAGCCATATGCCAAACATGCTTCTGTGTAATATAAAAATGAATGTTTTTTTATCACTGTGTGTATTCTAGACAGAGTTGAAAGGGAATATGCATCATAAATACAGCATTTCTAATCTGCAGGGACTCCAGAAGTAAATGACAAAATATCACATTTAATTCTCTTAGCAGACCTTGTAAATCTTGGATCAGCAAACTCAACTTGTATATCACTTATACACAGGAAGGATTTTCTTTACTTGGATTAATCCATTCAGCTCATCTTCTTCCCACAGATCAAGCCTTTAGTCTCCATGTGAACCAGTTAAATTCAAGTTAAGCTCACTGGCCTTTGCTCTAATACTTAACCCTTTAAACTGCAAATAGGTCAAGGATGACCTGTCTGTTGTCAGAAAGGGTAGAGGGTGTTGGTTTCTTCTGGATGTGCATTATAATTGCATTACTAGCCATATTGCTTGCATTGGGTTATACCTCCCCCATACTAAAAAAACAAAATAAAACAAAAAAAAAAAAGCACAATTAAGAACGTATATTCATTCAAGTTTTAGTGGTTTTACAGATATTTCTTAATGTAATTGCTATTGAAGGCAGTATCTCTTATTTGTACTGGTGGTTCCGACTGCTGAAACAGTGTAGCAGAAGCCAGCTGATAAACAGACCTGTGTAAAAGCATTGTAGGAAATGGAGTCTTGGCCAGAGATGAGACAACTACATTGTTTAAAGAATCCACAGAGCAGAAAGGGACAAATACTTCTCCTAATGATTACAATTACAGTTGCTGATAATTATAAAGCCACTGATCGATTGCACTTTTCAAGCCAACAAAAGGAACATATAATTTATGATCATCGTGGGAGTTGTTCATTGGTTCCACATAGTCCTGCAGAGGGTGGGTACCCTTCGGAACGATTTTCAGGTGCGGATATAGATATGGGTCTACGCGTTGTGGGTCTCGTCTAAATCTCTTATGTTATATTGTCTTTTTTTTGTCCCCGCCAGCGGGTTGTGGGTCGGATAAGGCAGTTGCAGGTCTGGGTCAGGGTAGTGGATCAAAGTGGGTAAATATGTCCGAGTCTTACAAATTGGTTCTGTGCAGGACTCTAGCTTAGCTTCTCCAAAAATGGAAAACCTAGTCCTTTCTTATTGGTGCAAAGTTCTATAAACACCATAAGCCATGCATTTATACTTGGGGCAGGTTCATCAAAATGTGACTTTAGAATTTACCGTAGAACTCACCAACATTCTATTTGTTCGTTTGGGATTTTTTAAGAAATGTATTTATCATATGGTGAACTTTTACCCATTGACAAATAAACTTCTCAAAACGACAAAAGGAAGTGGATCTGATTTTATACACCAATAAAGAAAACGATCCATAGAATAACCCATGTGCCACTAGCCAATAAACACGCAGATCTGGATGCATTAAAACACATTTGTCCATATACAAATATGTAATTGGTATAAAACTGAAGATAAAAATGTGTTTATTTAACTACATCAAGACACATTAATACAGCTCCGCATATACAATGAACCTGGAGCGTGTGCAATTTAGGGTTCATAATCTTGGCTCTTATGCACAACAGCAGTCATTGTGCCCCCCTCCTAATTAACAGATAGCATGTAGGTAGTGCAAAATTCTCCCCATAATTACCCAATCTGGCACATCTTGCTGAATAAATATAAACAAAGACAGAAGCACTGCAGCTGAGTACATACAAAGAACAAAATGCGGCTGTACTATATAATTAGTAAAGGTTAATAATGGAGTTGAAATTGTAATAAAAACAAAAACACTTTATCTTTTTGACATTCTCTTCCATTGATAGTACAAAAGACTGTATATGCGTTTACAAAATAAATACAATCTATTTCTATCTGGATATGCCTGTATGCGCAAAGTAGTCACAGGCATGGGATAGGAACGGCAAACAATAGTGTAACTCTGAAAGGAGAACTAAACCCTCCCAATACAAAAAGCCTCCTCTACTACCCTAGGTAGTCCGCCCCTCCCTGCTTCCTCCCTGCATAGTTTGTTATTCCAGAAAGTGCCCTTGAATATCATGCTCACTTATTTATGCAGAGTAGCGCAGCGGAGCTCAGGGGCGCCATCTTCCGCATCTTCTGTCTCCTTTGGATCCTCTTCATTTCGGCAATTCACTGAACTTTTTGTTGCATACGCAGTTGGTAGAAAAACTGGACTTCTCCAATTGCGCATGTGCCAATAGGTCGCTTCCTTACAGAAGAAGAAGACATGTTTACTAAGATTGGAGATAAATATCTGGAGAAATTTCTGGAGATGTTGCCCATA
>CM044443.1:68747182-68762590 GCA_024363595.1 Xenopus borealis | reverse complement strand
AAGTCAAAAGAAAATCATGACTTACGGTTTGTCTGGAGACATAATGCACAGTACATCTTTTTCTTTCTTGAGGGATCCGATGCTTCCTCTGCTCCCTGAAAGTGGTGTTTGGCTTGCACTGATGTAGCTGACTCCAGCTCCAAATGTTACATTTTCAATGGTCACTGCAAATAACACAACAGGTAGATACACATGTGAAATGTAGTTGTAAAATAAATATAATAATGAATCAGTTACATGTGGGGCTCATCTTTATATAAACATTTAGTATGCACCTATGAACCTATTTATTGTTATGGAATAGCGATTCTATGCAACTTTTCAATTGGTCTTCAAAATTGTTTTTATAAATGCATTCATCTTTTAACTTTTGCAGCTTTTAAATGTGGGTCACTGACCCCAGCAGCCAAAACCTATTGATCCATGAGATCATAGTTTAATAGTTACAGTTTCTTTTTATGACTTTTCTATTCAGGGTATCTCCTATTCATACATCAGTCTCTCGTTCAAATCAATGCCTGGTTGCCAGGTAATTTGGACCCTGGATGCCCAGCAGCTACTGAAATGCCAAACTGGAGAGCTGCTTAACAAAAATATAAATAATTTAAAAAATGACACACAAAAAAATGAAGACCAATTTCAAACGGTCTCAGAATATTCGTTTCTAAATCATACTAAATGTTAAGACAAAGGTAAACAACCACTTTAATGTACTTATTGCCCTTTAATTATATAGCGCCAGCATGAAGACACAGCACTTAACAGAACTGTCATATCAGTCCTCAACACCTTCATCAGTAGCTAGTATAATTCTGAGTATGTGAGGGAACAGGAGTACCAGCATAAAACTCTTACAGACATAGGAATACCAAGTCCTTGCTGTATTTTTAAGTTTTATACAGGTATCTCTCTATGCAGGCCTTCTTCTTGTATTCCACACCAGAGAGCTCTTCCAGCACCAGGCTAAATTCTTTCCTGAAACTTTACCAATGTAAACACTGGGTAGTGTCTATAGAGGTTTAACATGACAATATCTGTCACTCACCTATTTTTGAATACTGCTATGACTATTTGAGTGGGGTTGCCAATTATTTTTTTTCTCTGTGCACATAACAATAGAAAATCATCTATAGACCTGGACACTAGTCATACATGGGAGGCCCTTTGAGCCTGTTTTATTGTGAAGCAAAAGGGTAAGAATGATCTCTCTACTGAAGGAGTCTGCCAACTCCATAAGTTAGAAGAAAAGGACTGGAAGTATAGGCAGCACCTGGTATTGTTTATTGGCAAGAATAAGTATACATCAGATGAATTACTGATGGGCTCCTACTTCTTTTCAGAAGTTCTAGCTTACACATAATTTGTAATATAGAAACATACTGAAATAAAATGTACTATACAAGTAGAATGCTCCCATATTTGCTTCCAATACAGCATTTTGAAAGCATCAAACTTACCATCAGGGGTGCTGATCATTCTTCCAACCAGAGAACTATTTGACTGCTCATCTGCACTACGGAACGTCACTACAGAAACAAACAACTGGTTACAGAACAGTTCACAAGAGGATTGTAATGTTTAGGCATGCAGACAAACACTTACATGAAGTTAAAGAAAATCTACTGTAATAAGAGGTTTTATCCAGTCCATTCAGTGGCATGAGTTTTGAGTTTGGCTGGCCTACTTTGCTGTGGTGGTGGCCTTGTGCACAACCGGATGCCAGTGTTCTGCTAATGTTTAAATGTTGCTTACAGAAATAGAGTATCGCTGCCACAGAGGGTGATGCCTTAGTTGTAAAACACTATGACTAGGGCTAAACCTGCACAGATTCTTATGAATTATTTTCCATAAAGGCTACATTTCATCTTGCTACAAAAAAACCCTACTACCTATACTATATAACCAATAGCTACAGTATTCATATTATTTTTTAAACATTTTACAGTTATTACTGTAATTAAGGATAAAGTATATTATTTTATATGCAGTGCAGAAGGCACTGCGTTGTGTTTATGTGAATAATGTTGGGGAATAAGATGCATGTATGAGAGCACAAATGTAAGAGCTTTTGTATGAAAGGAATAAATTCTGCATGTCTTTGGGCAGGCTATGTTAGGCTGTTCCTGCTGCTTTCTTTTTTTGTTCTGCCACATTTTGCGGACATATAAGGCAAAAAAAATCAATATGCTGCATATTATTTGCCTTTTTCCAAATGAAAAATAGAAAAGCAAATAGAAAATGTAAGCAGGAGCATTCATGCAAAGGTCTTGTGTTTATTTTTATTCTTGATGCAATTGTCCCTTTTCTCTTTCTACTTATAGTCGCACCTTGTTTGCGGCTAGTTGTGCTCGCTGGTGAAGGAGTGGAGGGTTGTGCCCCAATGCTCTTGCTTCTCTGTTTCTTGTTGTCCTGCACAGCTTTTCTTGCTGAATTAAGAATAGCCAGTGTACTGAGCGACATTTGCCTGCAATTAATTTAAAGAGCAATTTGATTAACACACTGCCCAGAAGCAATTATGTGACAGCGCTGTTTTACAATACTTAAAGTCCACTTACCTTGGCCTAGGCCCCTGACCCTTCAATATGCTGACCCTAGGCGGTGTTTTAGGGGTACAAGGTGCAGCCCCACCCGGTGAGTGTGCATTAGTGGGGAGGGGAGAATTAGGTGCACTAGGACTCCTTGGAGATGAAACGGCATTGACAGCTCTAGGGGAACCCTAAAAGCAGTGCAAATAAGTTCATATTAGCAAACAATGCAAAAAAAAAAAAAAACCCTTATTGGTAAAAATAAAAAAAAAATTTTTTTCAGTATCATGAAGCAAATATTTTCTTTTTACATTGCATAAAAACAGAATCCTGCAACAACAATAGTCAGGAGCTTACTATTAAATGTTCACACAAAAAAACATCTGCCTCTAGTTCTGGGAAACCGTACATAGAGCCGATACATTAAATTCAATTCAAAAGGAGACACAGAATTTGCATGCTTGATAAAAATGAACTTGTATAGTAATAAAGTCTTCTTTGGGCTGATAATACACAAGATTCCAGACAAAAGCTGCCCACTAAATTTCTGGTATTACAGGCAAGAAAATTCTACTTTTACAATTTGTCGCCACCTACAGTATAAAGGCAAACATTCTTGCAAGCTCTTGGGCGGGAAAAGTTTGCATGGGTTTTTGTTGCTGTGCAGCCTCCACAAAACATAGCAAATCTTGTATGATAAAGTCTTCAACTCCATATTACTTGGTCGGACTTACTGATCTTGTTTATGATTTAAGATACTTCTCTATTTGTGGAAGTATACTTCAGTGCATAGTCCAGAGTAATATGGGTAAGGTCACACCTCTAGATTCTGGGAGATTAGTCACCTAGAGACTAATCTCCTCTTCTTTGGGGCGACTAATCTCCCCGAACTGCTTCCCCGTCTTGCAGCGGCTATAATGAAAAGTCACCTGCGGCATGACACATGCGGAGCTTTGTTTTCCGAAGTCACTCGAAGTCTTCATACCTCATGTCTACTAGGAAATCATGTAACCATTAAATAATCCTTATTGGAAGCAAAACTTGCCTATTGGGTTATCTCTTTAGTTTAGTACTATTATTACAGAAAAATTATTTAAAAAATTGAGATTATTTAGATAAAATGGAGATGGCCTTTCCATAATTTGGAGCTCTGTGAATATATATCCAGTCCTCTATTTATTAGAGCAATATCCAGCAAGCTTATTGTTCACACCTCCATATAAACAGAAGTTGTTCATGCTTCAAGTATTCCAGAATAAGCTGGAAGACATCAAAAATGTTTTACTTTTGTATAATAAACAATCAAAAAACATGAATACCTTTGGGGATCCAGGGTCTTCAGTAGAAGTGTGATTTAGCACATTTTCCTCTTGCTCTCTTTCCAGTTGCTCCTCATACTTTTTCATATCATATTCCAGTTCGGCAGCTAGTTGCTTATCTGCAGCAAAAAAGTCTTTGATCTCATCCCGATAGTCCCGCATCATCTCCTGCATGACAAGGAAAGGAACGTTGCTGAAGGACCCACACGTAGACACAAAGAAGAATGTGCGATACTCACTTGCCAAGGTACATACCCGCAAATAGTTCATGAGATCTCGCACAGCAGGAATCCGTTGCTGCTCAAGGAATCCCTTCAGTGAAGTTATAATGGGAATAATGTTCTCAATAAAGTTCTTCTTTTGCACCTGTATGATGATATAATGTTCAATGATCAGTCAGGTGTGTGACATAAAGCTAAAAACACAGAAGGTTTTTGTGTTAAATTTGTTATTGCCCATCATTTGAAATTACAAAGGGCAATATTAAAGGGATTCAGTCATGATTTTTAGGATGTATTTTTTATTTCTAAATTCACGCTACCATCTACCACCAAATGTTCCTAACCCAGCAAGTATTTTTTAGTTGTAATATAGGTGTGTAGGCAGCCATCTCAGGTCATTTTGCCTGGTCATGTGCTTTCAGATAGCCAGCACTTTAGGATGGAACTGCTTTCTGGCAGGGTGTTGTTTCTCCTACTTAAAGGGATACTGTTGTGGGAAAAAATGTTTTTCCCAAAATGCATTAGTTAATAGTGCTGCTCCAGCAGAATTCTGCATTGAAATCCATTCCTCAAAAGAGCCAACAGATTTTTTTTATATTTCATTTTGAAATCTGACATGGGACATTTCCCAGCTGCCCCAAGTCATGTGACTTGTGCACTGATAAACTTCAGTCACTCTTTACTGCTGTACTGCAAGTTGGAGTGATACCACCCTCCCCCCCGCCCCACCTAACAGAATAATGGGAAGTTAACCAGATAACAGTTCCCTAACACAAGATAACAGCCGCCTGTCCAACTGCGTTCCATTCAGTTACATTGAGAAGGAAAAACAACAGCCTGCCAGAAAGCAGATCCCTCCTAAAGTGCTGGCACAAGTCACATGACCAGGGGCAGCAGGGAATTACAAAATGTCTAGCGCCATGTCAGATTTCAAAACTGAATATAAATAAAATCTGAGAAAATAAAATTTTGAGAAATGCATTTCAGTGCAGAAGTCTACTAGAGCAGCACTATTAACGGATGTGTTTTGAAAACAACATGTTTTTGCATGACAGTATCCCTTTAATGTAAATGAACCAGTCTCAGAGAGGGGGGGATATCACTCCAACTTGCAGTACAGCAGTAAAGAGTGACTGACGTTTATCAGAGCACAAGTCATATGACTGGGGGCAGCTCTTTTGAGAAATGGACTTCAGTAAAAAAGATTTATACCAAGAAATTCAGGCCAAGTGAATAACTAGCTTGCCCCACTTGATGTGGCCCTATCTGTACCTAGCTCCAGCAATGGGATCAGGCAGGTGTTGGAAGAAGCTTACATAAATTGGTAGCATCTTAACTGGTCAATATTAGACATTGCTGTTCAGCAGAATGTGTTGCTCATAAGCTGAAGTGCCAGCTATGCTAGAACATGTGGGAAATAAAATGCTGTAAATAGCAAGTGCACTTGAAGTAAATCAATATTATATTACCAGACTTTTACATTCTGGAATATACTGTACCGACATACACAAGAAATATTATTTATCTCGTGATACATGTATTTTCAGTTCATGCCACAATCTTCCTGACCACAAAGAATTTAAAGCTTTGTATGCAAGACATAAAGAAAACAAAAATGAATTGTCACTGACCTGAGATATAAGTTTTTTCTGTGCTGCCTGCATTACTGCATTAGCCATTGCCATCTCATCATCATCAGCACCAATGTCTTCTCCAGGTTTTGACCTCATTGCAGATAGCTTAATTTCTTTACTGCTCATTATGTCAAAAATGTCAGACAGCAATTCATTGGCTTCCATATCAATAGGTAAAATCCCATCCACAAAGCAAGCTGGGCAAAACAGAAATAGCAGGACATTGTGAGGCCAAATGAGCTGCAATATGGGAAGTCAGGAAGCAATACACAATAGAAACCAGTGGGCACAAGAGAGGAGGCTGAGCATACAAATTTACAGATTTACCATTAACAGTATGGAGAAATTTTCATGCATACTAAGGTTGTTTTGGAAATAAATTCCCAAAAAGTTAGAAATCATTAACTGATTTAGTGCACTTATATCAAATCCTTATTACTTGCTCACTGTATTGGGAATATTGGTGGAATTTAAAGCACAGTCCAGCATACCTAATACATTATGGCTGATCTTGGTGGTCAAGTTAAATCTCTGCTCATCTGTGAAGTGCTCCAGCAGGAACTTGTAGATCTTCATTCGTTTGTCCTTGTTCTCTTTGCCCTTCAGAGAGAAAAGGGTCCTCTCCCTGGCAGAATAATTGCATGTTTGCAAAGTGTAGATAAAGGACATTAAAGTGTAACATAATTATGCAGCACATACCTTTTTGTCTGTGTAAATTTATTGTACTTCTCATGTTTCTCATAACAGTTGAAATGGAATACGCACTCTATAAAGTGCTGAGAAAACATAACAGGATTCCTCTTCAGGAGCAGATGAACCAGACAAAACTCCCCAAACCTACAAAATAGTTTATTTAAACATTAGTCTACTTCTTCTGCCTCTTTCTAGCTGTCAGATGGGGTCACCGACCCCAGCTGCCAAAAAAATCTATTAATCTGTGATGCTACAATTATTTTGTTATGGTTACTTTTTTTTTATCACTAATATTTCTATTCCGGCCCTCCGATATGCATGTCAGCTTTTCATTTAAACCACAGCCAAGAAACCAGATAGCTACTAAAATGCCACAATGGAGAGGTGTGGAAAAGCCTTAATTCAAAAACCACAAAAAAAATTAAAAATTGCAAATAGTCTTAGAATATCTATATCATACTAAATAATCAGTGGTGAACCAACCCTTTTAAAAAAAGGAATAAAAGTGGTCAAAGTTTATGAAGTTGGCAAATGAATATAAAAGGGCCATTTTGATCCTTGTAATGGTCTTTGAGAGAACCAGGAAGATTGGAGTGCTATCACCTTATGGTTATCACAAAATAGTATCTACTCCTAAAACTTATCTGGACACTTACTTGGCTATTTCTGGGTCCGAATCCACTAGTACACTGACAAATCGGAAGAAGAGCGAGCCTTTCCATTTAACAAATTCTTCCTGAGGTTAAACGTCAGAAAGAACAGAAATTCAGATTGTATAATGATATAAATGAAGATGTCAACACTTCGAGGCAGTTTTATTAAGGATCAAGTTGTGTTTTCCACAAAAATACAAGTTTCCAAGGTTATTTTCTTAAAATCAATTTTTCAAGTAAAAAACAAAACAAAACATTTTTGAGCTTTAAATACCCCGACCCGGGAAATAGCTTGAGTCAATGGCAACCATTTGAAGATATTAATGATGTTTGAGTTTTTTTCCAGAGGGTTTTGCCCAAAAACTCTATCAATTTAAGTGCCAAAAACGCATTATATTCAGGTTGTCAACCCCGAACAGTTTCAATTGATTTTTTTTCCATTTAAGGTTTTTCAGCGGGGTATCGAGATTTGGGAAAATCAAAAAGTAAGAGAGGAAATGATGTACTCTAGTTCGGTTTTGTATTTGGAAAAAGCACCTACCTGCAGAAGGTTGGTCAGCATGATAAGAGTTTGCTTGCGGATGAAGGGGTCTCTGTCTCGAAGGCAGACTGAAACATTGGGTATGTACCGATCCACCATTGTAGTGTAACGGATGCACAAGTCACATATCACAATAATAACATTGTTACGAATGGCCACATCATCACAAACCTCAAGCTCTCTGGCAAGTGCAGGAATGCACTTTTTAGCCAGATCTTCATGTTGTAAACAGAGTTTTCCTATAAGTGAAACAACACCCCAGTGAGTAATTTAATGATCAAAACATTTATATTTACTTATAATAAATAAATTACAAATAATTTTTGTGTCCAGGGACTAGATTATTCCTAATCAAACAGGGGCAATGCTCTCTATTCAGTAGTTCCCAAATCTTGGGCTATTGTTTTGTGGTTTGGCTAGGACTCCTGGACTCTATAAAAGCAAACGTTAATGGTACAGCATACAATGACTTGCTAATTCTTGGTTCTTACTTTGCGGGAAACAGTTTAGAACAGGAGTGCCCATACTTTATTAACGCAAGGTCTACTTTTAGTCATGTTGTCTCATTATGATCTACATCCATAAAAAACCCATTGTTGGCATTCTGTTTCATGGAAAATATTACTTAAATATTATATTGATTTATGAGAGAATTGATATTGCTATATTTAACAGAAATTTCTGAATGAAAAGGACGAATATGAATGCAAGTTGGACAGGCTGTTTGCTGACAAACAGATCACAATTTACCTTTAGGGCACCCCTGTTTAGAGGATGCTTTTTCCTGTTTTAGCAAAAAATATTCCTATGCACAAAGCAAGCTTGCTCAGATGCAGGTGGAAATGGATACTGGAACTCGACTAGCCTACAGAAAGCCCTGACCTGAACACAACACTTCAGAAGCAAGCCAAGATTGAATATCCAGCTCTAAGTCTACACAAGGTGAGGCCAACTACATTAACAGCTTTAGTTTGGGAATTAGATATTTTACAGGCAGGTGTCTGGGTGCCTTTGTTGCATGTAACGGGCAAGTACATTGAATACGGACATATTATTAGAGAAATATTGATTTGTAAAAATCTGTACAGCAGATTTTAGTACATTTACAGTAATTTATGGGAAATGTGCATGTAAAAGGTCTACATAACAGGATGTATTTTCCCACTTAACATCCTCATGCAACATCTCTTCTCATGAACATCCTGCAAACACATTTATTTCCACCTTCTCTTTCTAAAAATAAAAACAATTTTGATCCTACCAAGTGTTATGAAAGCATGTGCCCTGATCAGAGGAGGCATGTTGGAACCTTTGAACTGCGAGAGTGGTTGGGAAACTGGAGGATCCTCAGCATCAGAATGGCAGGAATCTAGAGAATATGAAACAAACGTATCAATAAGCAACATACAGCCATGGAAAGCAGGAAGCAAATTTCAAAATGTACTCACTTTGCTCTGTGGTTACAGATGAGGCCAATATTGACTGAACCAGCAGCAAGACTCGTTTCTCCACCTTTGCAGGGCAGAGCTGGGCAGCTTCCCCAAGAGTAAAGAGGTGTTTTACCTAAGAAATATACATACATAACCCCATAATAGAGGGAGACAAAAATATCATTTTTCTGGCTTTTTAAATGATTTCATAATTATCAGGTTTGCCTTTAAAAAAAAAAATTCCATCTTACTTCTAAAAAGATGCTAGCCTGTTTCTACACAAAGTGCATGGAGTACAAAGACATTATTACATATGTCTGAAAATAATGCTATAAAAGGCATGAGTTCAAGACCATTACCACGTTGAGTAATGATATTTCAATGGAAACTGTGTAGCTGGAGCAAGGTATGTTTCAAAGGATGCCAACACGTGTAGCTGTTAAACTATAACCACATCTCTTCAAGCAAAAACAGCCCCTCACGTTTGGTTTTAGATTAAAGTCTTCAGTTTTAGGGGGAAATGACCATGAGCACTGTGCTTCAGACTATTCTTTAAACTTCAGTGAATAAATTGAAGTTTTTTCTTCTTTCATAAAAATACAGGAATAGAAAAACAACGGTTAACTCACCAGTAAATCTTGGTCAAGCTGGTCATCTTTGCACCCAGTCATTACAACAGATGAGATGTGATCTTCACAAGCTGAGACTATCTCACCGCATACATCATTCAAAAGATCCTAAAGACAATTAGGGGGTCATTTATTGACATTCAAGCTGAAAAATTCAAGATTTTTTTCAAAAGAAAACTCAAATTTTTCAAGGTAAAACAATTTTTCGAGATTTATTATATCCTAATGCTGAAAATAGACAGAATTGACCCATTAAGGTACTTTTTCAGGGCTTTTCAGGCAACAATTTGAGCAATTCGGAGTAAAAAGCCCAGTTTGCGATAGAGTTTATTGAGGTTTTATCGAGAAGTAAGCTAAAATCAAGCATGGGAGTTTGGTCATGATTTTTAAAAAAATAAAGTAGGAGATAAATTGGGATTTTAGTATATAACCCCCTTGAAGACACAAGACAGATGTTTTAAGTCCACTACAGATTTTAAATATGTATGATATGGGGCAGTCTCATATTTTAGGCAGACTATGTGCAGATTATTTTGCCAGCCAACTGAATGGGCAGATCAAACTGTTCATTCACCAGTTTGGCAACAACTGTGGTGGGTCATACTTGTGAGCAAAAACCCATATCCAAGCTCAGCAGTCAACTAAACAAAAATATTCCTCTCACAGGGAAACCAGTAATCACTTCATCCAATATCATGCACTGGTCCAGTACAAGTATGGGAGCTGTAATCCAGAATGCCTTTCTCCAGAAACCTTTAAATTATGGACCAGAGTCCATTTTAATAAAAAAATTATTGCCTTTTTGCTGTAAAAACAAGAGAGTATTTTGATCTTGATCCAAACTTAAAAAAAAATTGTTCACACCTTTTCCTTTCCCATTCCTAATTTGCATATGCAGGTAATATACAGGTATGGAACCTGTTATCCAGGATGCCGAGGACCTGGAGTTTTCCAGATAACGGATCTTTCCAAAATTTAGAAATGGGAAGTGTTCATACACTGTCTACTAGAAATTCATTTAAATGTTAAATAAATCCAATTGGCTGGTTCTGTCTTCAATAAGGATTCATTGTATGTTAGTTTGGATCAAGATGAAAATACTTTATTATTACAGCAAAAAAGGCAATCAGTTTTAAAATTCGGTTAAGATTCGATTCGGACGAATCTAAATCCTGCTGAAGAAGGCTGAATCTTGGATTCAGTGCATTCCTATTAAATGTATTCTGTTATAAAGCAAAACAGTAATATCCACTTATGCCACACACTGTTTCATTAAAATAAAGAATTGAAGAACGGACAGCGAAAATAGTTATTGCTTGGGAAAGGTAAGTAACCATGATCACTTGCCAATAAGGAACACTTTCACTGGACGATATTAATATCTAACATCACCTCTCTAACAGAATGCAAATACAGACATGGCTTCTGTTATCCAGAATGCCCGGGACCTGATGTTTTCTGAATAAGTGGATAAGGATAAGAGGGCCGTTTTATTATTGTACTGTATTATAACTACTACAGAGGAAAAGGAAATCTTTTTTTTAAATGTGGAAATATTTGGATAAAATTGAGTTTATGGGAGATGGTCTTCTTGTAATTCTAACCTTTCTAGATAACAGATTTCCACACAACAGATGTCATACCTGTAGGAGGATAAATAAGGCTTTTTGCGAAAATTGATACTAACATGGAAGGAAAAATCTTTAACCGAACAATTGCATACAGCAATTGTTCTGTTAAATATCTACTCTGACCCCAATAAATATTTCCATAGAAGACAAAGTACTCAAGAAGAAAGCAACTGCAGACATTAATAAGGTATTACCAGCACCCCTTCTGGGTTATCAGTCTGTGCATGGCAGAGTTTCTGCAAAGCTTCCACTGCAGGACTTATCACCTCTGGTGAAGACTTAAATTCTTTTAACCAGGTCTTTACATGATCTACCAAAGAAAAGAAAGCACTGTAAGGACATCAAAGCCTTGGCTATAAAGCCTAGCAGAAAGTAAGCACAACTTACAAAAGAACAAAAAGAACTAAAAAAAAAAACACATGGAACAATAAAAAAAAGAAAAGCCTTAAATCATGAGGTGAAACATCAACGAGAATGAAAATAGCAGATACATAGTGGATAGATTTTTGAAATGCTGCATTTGGAACCACTACCCAGCAGGAATTATTTCATAGGGAAGCAGCATACTTAAATCAGATGAATTTTAGAATTGGCATCCATCAAAACACAAACGTATACATTTATAATGAAAAATACATAAAAAAACATTTCTTTAACCAGAAATCCTGGTCAGAATAATGTTTTTCTCATCCTGTGGATGTGCAGGGCGCCACATTTGGCCAAAACAATCAAAAAGGAGGAGAGATATGAAACGTTCAACCCTATGTCAATCCATTTTGCAGCATTTAAAGGAGATATTTGTATAGAAGAATTCACCAGTGCATTACACTCATATAGATGAATTTTGCTTTAAAAAAAAAAGTAGTGTTTCAGGCTGTTTTAGGGAATATTTCTGCAAAAACCCCAATAATCCCTCCTTCCACCTCCCAGGCTGTGCAGGGGAGCCAGCAGCACTCAGCTCACTACACTGTAGGACAGGAACCAATCAGCATCTAGCAGGACCTGATAGGGAACTGAAGCCTGTCTGTGCTTGTGTGACTACAAGACTGATTGGCTGTCCCCCTCCAACTGTGCTTCTGGCAGGGACGTTAAAACACACCCACCCCTCATTTGAAACAAGAATAGGGACCAGTGAACATCTATAGGGAACGATAATAAACGGGCTATTTTTAAAGATAATTTTTAGCACCATGTAAAAAAAAAAAGCAACACCATAGTTGCCTACAAAATTAATGGTTCTTTAAAGGGATGCTGTCATGGGAAAGCATTTCTTTTTTTATATTTCATTTTGAAGTCTGACATGTCACTCTTTACTGCTGTACTGCAAATTTGAGGGAGATCACCCCCTCCTTCCACCCTAACAACAGAACGTAACCAGATGGCAGCTCCCTAAAACAAGATTAACAGCTCCCTGGTAAAACAGCACTCAAATGGTTAAACTTACACCAAGTAGGAGAAACAATAGCCTGTCAGAAAGCTGTTCAATAGTGCAGCACTGGCTCTTTCTGAAAGCACATGACCAGGCAAAATGACCTGCGATGGCTTCCTACACACCAATATTACAACTAAATTGGTTCAGAGTGAATTATTTCCAGTGTAAACAAATGTAGTTTAGAAATAAAAACTACACCATAAAAATTATGACATGATGCTCATTTTATGTTGTACCAAACCTTTTGGGTGCCAGTGTCCTTACAACAGGACCCACAGAGACAATCCAAGCGACACAATCATTTTAGGCACAGAATAGCAACATTTTAAGCCAATAAAGCTCTTTGTCAAGCTCGACAGCCATATACATGTAGGTTGAAAAGGTTACTATTTTAATTATATGTTGGTATATCTTTTTCTACCTCTCCTTTTTCTCTCCCTTGTCTTTTTTTTTTAACAGAATTATTCCCTTTCCTTCCATGTAATTTTTTTCTGATGCTCTCCTATAAGCAAAATTCCCTTTTTGACACCTTCTGTACTTCTTTCCATAGTTTTTGCTTTCTCTCATCTTATTTTTAAGCTACCTCTTTCTTTAACACTTTCTCATTGGCAAAAAGAAAAACAACATGCTGGCATCAGTATCAATTAAAAAAACTAGTCATGAAACAGCTCAAGTACAAGCCTCCTGTAAATCAGGTCAGCTAAGTCCAGCTATTATATTGTGTATATATCCTGAAAAATGTATCAACATTGAAACATTAATGGAACAATACCTAAACATAGTCAAACATAAAAACTGCCTTCACTGGTATTTGGTGGTTTTCTAGTAAAAAGGGATATATTGCATTTAATATTGTTACATGTGCAGCACCTCTATATGGATATAGTGAATATTTCCGGAAGCTTAGAGGGTTTTTGAAAGGAAGTTAGAGAAAATACATTCCAAGTTGTCTTTTCCAAAAGAATTATGGTTTAAAAAAGCATAAATGTAGCTCACACTAATGATACTAAATGGTTTCTAACAACCGCTGCACTAGTTGCCATTACTTATATTACTATTTTTCCACCCCCTCCCTTTTCACCAAAATATTCTCACCTATTAAGTGTGTCCTTGTATCTGCAGGGAGGTGCTTAGCAATGTGACCTATTACACACAAAATGTGCCCAGTGGTGTCGAGGTCTGCATCTTTTTGCCTGGCGAGAAAAATTTACTGATATTACATATCAGAGACAGGAAATTCCCTAAATGAGAATTGGGTTTTTTTTTTACTCAGAGTTAAGAAAATAGTCCCTTTCCCACCTGCTGATATGCTCCCAAGACTTGAGAATTTTGGTGTAATCCAAATTAGGAGAGGAGCCCGCAACTTTAGAAAGTATCATCCATGCAGGAGCAGTGTGTTCAGTCTCCGTGTGAGAAATAAGATTGTTAATGAAAGTTGATGAAAACTTATCTTGTTTTGACCATATGTGAAAGGCCTTTGTCAGGTAACGGCTTAGGGAAGAAGGAAAAAAAAAACATGTATAAGTAATAAGGTTACACTGTAAGACATCTCTGAAAAACAAGGTGTACCATAAATAATAATTATGTTAAAAAGGCCAACTGGCTTATTTCTTCACTAAAGTTCGGTATTTTTCTAACTCCTTATCCACGGTTATACTATTGTGTTGATGAGCTGGAAGCCCACAGAAACATGTAATGGACTTATTTCATGGAAAATCTTGGGACAGAACTGTTTTAGTGCTCATTGAAGAGGGGAGAGACATCCCAATCTAAAAAAGCATTACAGAATTGCTCTGAAAAGTTGTCTCAGAGAACTAGAAAAAATCTGGAACAAAGTCCAAGAAAAGACTTAAATGGAGCTGTATCAATACAAGATTCAATGTTTAAAATGGACAAAATGAAGGAAAAGGAAAAAACAAAGGAAAGAATGAAGGTTTAGAAATGATGAGGGAAAGTCCAGACCTTAACCTCAATGTGCGGTAAACAGATGGCCTTGATCATTAAAGGAACAGTTCAGGGTAAAAATAAAAACTGGGTAAATAGATAGGCTGTGCAAAATAAAAAATGTTTCTAATATAGTAAGTTAGCCAAAAATGTAACATATAAAAGCTGGAGTGAGTGGATGTCTCACATAACAGAATACAACACAACATCTTGCTTTTCAGCTCTCTAAATCTGAGTAAGTCAGCGACTTGAGGGGGGGCCACATGGGACATAACTGTTCAGTGAGTTTGCAATTGATCCTCAGCATTCAGCTCAGATTCAAAAGCAACAGTTATGACCCATGTGGCCCTCCCTCAAGTCATTGATAGGTTACTGCCTGGTAACCAGGGTAACCAGTCAATGTAAACAAAAGAGAGCTGAAAAGCAAGAAGTAGTGTTCTGTTCTATTAGGTTAGACTTACAGTCACTCCAGCCTTTATACATTACATTTTTGCCTAACTAACTATATTGAAAACATGTTTTATTTTGCACATCTGTTTACCCAGTTTTTACTTTTATACTGAACAATTCCTTTAAAAGGGTTGTTCAATTTTCAACTGGTCTTTATTTTTTATTGGGGTTTTCAGTTATTTAGCTTTCTGTTCAGCAACTGTAGTTAGAGCAGCTACCTGGTTGATAGAAACCAGGCTAGAATAAAAGAGAACGGAATATCAGTAGGCGAAGGACAGGATAGGATGTGAAGTGTAAAAAAAAAAA